>VZRM01000031.1:160984-250325 GCA_013397955.1 Grantiella picta | reverse complement strand
CCAAGTAGATATCTCCTGATTTCAGCAAATTGCAAGTAATCTGAAAACATCACTGTTACATGACTGAGAAGCAGCCCATGTGAACCTCAGGAGGTTCAACAAGGCCAAGTACAAGATCTTGCACCTGGGTCAGGGAAACTGCTGATCCAAACACAGGCTGGAAGGAGAAGGGATTGAAGCAGCTCTGCCAAGAGGGACTTACAGATGCTGGTGGGTGAGAGGCTGAACACGACCCAGCCACAGGAACTCCCAGCCCAGAGAGCCAAACCTGTCCTGAGCTGTATCCAAAGCCCCGTGGGCAGCAGGGCCAGGGAGGGGATTCTGGTCCTCTGCTCTCCTGAGAACCCACCCCAGCTCTGGGGTCCCAGCACAGGAGGGTCACAGAACTATTGGAGTGAGTCCAAAGGAGGCCACAAAAGTGATCAGAGGGATGAGGACAGGCTGGGAGTCGGGGTTGTTCATCCTGGAGAGGAGAAGGCTCTCAGGAAATCTTATTGCAAATTTTCAGTACACAACAGGACTTCACAGGACAGATGGTGACAAACTCTTTAGCAGGGCCTGTTGTTACAGGACAAGGAGTAAAGGGTTTAAACCAAAAGAGCGCAGATTCAGATGAGATATAAGAAAGACATTTTTTACAACAAGGGTGGTGAAACACTGGAACAGGTTGCCCAGAGAGGTGGTAAATTATATTTTCAGGACAAACCCATATGCCTAGGCAAAAATCGCACTTAATCTTTGGGTTTTCGGTAATCAATTACAAAAATGTCTTTGACTTTGATGGGACAACTTAACTACATTGATCTGAATCTAAGCATATCCATCTCTATACCATGTCTTTGTCAACAGTCTTTGTGACAAAAAATCCAGGAAAAACAAGCAAGTTTCAAAAGGGAAGTTTTGTGGCCAATGAAATACTGCTTTATTGGTCTCTTGAAACATGTAGGACATCCTGAATTAAACAGTTTTCAAAGAGCTTTAGTGCAAATCTCCACACATAAAGAAAGGGGAGGAGAACCAGCTCAGTTACTGCAGATTACAAGACAGTACCTTAAAGAAACCAGACAAAATTCAAACCTGTAGATCATATGGGATCTGCTTGAATATTTTAGAAAATTTCTAAAAACAAAAATTGAGACTTCTCATCACAATTGATTCTTGACATGTGCTTTCCATAAATACTTAGGAGTGGTTTCCAGTGTAAAAAACTTAGTAGTTTATAACCCTGTCCGCAATACTAACACCCAAACTTATTTTTTTAGTCTTCTCTACAATTCAGAATAACATAATGTACCATCAGAGTGACTCATGGTCGCATATTTGTAGTTTAATTATAAAAACATTGTCTCACAGTGGAGGGACTGAAGTAATTTATTTTAGCTAACATGCTTTCTGCATTTGTCATACTCTTCTCAACTTATTAAAGATGAGTACACATATCAAATCACTCTGTCCTAGTCTGAATTAAAGTACAGGCCTAAGAGATGGAGTCATTCCTTGGTGCATGGTTTTAAAGTGTGTTATAGGAGTGTAAGTAGAAGTGTAGTCACACTTAGTCCTTTCTTCAACTCAGGTTTTCCAAGAATATTACAGCACAGGACATAACCTGCAGGATACAACTAATAGGAATTGAAATTAAATATATCTCTAATTCTTGGGTCCGGCCATACAGTGTCCCAAGTAGTTTGCAAACTAGACACAGTAGATTCAGACTAAGCAATATTTACTTCTCCCCAAGAGATGAAAGAAGTCATCGTCTCTGACTCTTATTCATAACTTTCCACTAAGACATTCCCAGCTGTGATTAAAAATAAGCCAATATTAAGAAACTTTTTGATATTCCCAGAATCAATTTTAGATGCAGCATCTCAGAGGTAAAGCAAAATAAACACAGACTGCAGTGGAGATATTAAAAAATATTTTCCTCCTGTGAACTTAAGCTTATTTTAGCAAGTTACACATCTTCACAGGTAGACCTGTTCTGCATTTATATAAATGGTAAACCACAGTGAATACTATTTTTCAAAAGCAATTAAAACTGGGTTTTTTTAAGGAACATGGGAAGCATTTAATAATTATTTCTATATTAAGCATTTGAATTTTAACTAATGTTATTCAAGTTCCTCCAACAGAATTTTGCATTTCCATAATTTTCCAAGTGCAGAGTTAGGGCGTAGTTCTATAAATACAAATTTCATAAGACTTTTCCCTGTTCAATTTATAGCTCTCTTCCCTTCTGCAGGCTCTGGGGTTTGGTAAGGACCGGGCTGCCCAGCCACGTTTATGCAGACACTGTGCTGAAAGCAGTAACTTCATCTCTTTATCTTTGGTCTTCAGGACCCCACTAACTTGTGCTTATCACTGATTGTTGACAGCTCATTTTATACGAGTGAGACATTCAATTTTAAAGTACACTTTTCTTCAAAATTTAAAACATGTGAGGTAGTCAGTTCTACCACGCAAAACTCAAAAGAAAACAAACCCTAAGTTTTGCAACTTAGTCTTTTTACTAAAAAAATATAAAATGAAATAGCTTGCCAAAACTGATTACTCTGGGTTTGAACCATGTAGGTGTGCAAATTGTTGTTCTCCTTTTAGTAGAAGAAATAATCACAGAATTATTTTCTTAACACCTTTTATTAAGAGAGGGCTGCAAATCAGAATGAGAAATCTTTGCATGGATTTATTGCTGGAGAGGATTGATTTTTACCCTGACCACATGACAGTATCCTACAGGTTAATCATGGTTCTATCCCATGCAATGGGGAACAGCTCTTCTGCTGCATTGCACTTGTTTCCTTGAGTGTTACTAAAGAACACTCAGTAGCTGGCTCACCTCTGTATTCCAAAAATGGAATGTCTTGAAATGTTAGACTGAAATACCCAAATTAATTTAACATGGTTTCGAGACAGCACAGGATTTCAAAGGTACATGGATACCCCTATGGCCTAGTGATATTCTCAGGTCAGCAAACAGATTAGACTCTTTTGAACTACCCTAGTGAGACGGTACTTGTAAGAAAAGATATGATATACTGTAATCCCTCTGATTTTGAAATGTGTGAGCCATGCACTGGATCTGAACTATATGCCAGCTGCTAACAGGTGGTAGTCATGTTAAGTGTACCATAAAGAGACTGGTAGTCCAACAGCTTTGGCCTTTCCAGAACCCCCTTTGGGAGAAACTGAAGTGGCAATCAGTGAACTGAAAAATTTTGAATCTTGGCAAGAGTAAGGAAGCACTATGCTTTTGCTCTGCTGATGAAACTGAAAACTCCAGGTACACTTATGCATCAGTGATTTTTATACTAACTAAAATGAAAGTGCAAAGCTGTATTCCCAAACACCACACGTGTTTTTCAAACTGATATAGCTGTTGGCTGTTACCAACTCCCTGCTGCCCCCTTCAACTTTCCTTGCACAGGTGGCCCTACACAGCAAATATCCTGGTGTCTGCAGGGAGGCCTGGGACATTATCTTGCACTCATCTCCATCAGCATTTTAAATGGGAAATCATCAACAGGTGCGACCAAAAGTTACATCTTGCCAACTCTGTTGTAAGGGCAGTAGCTTCTGGCAGAGCAGCAGTAAATTCTTAAGCAGTTTTAGGCAAGTGCCTGCTCAAAAAATTGGAGTTGGTGCCATACCCCTTGTTTTTGCACTAAACACGTACTAAATATATAAAGCAACTAATCAAGTTGCTATAAAAGTGAGGGTATCATAATTTTAAACATTATGGCAAGGCTTTATGATAGTTATTGGTTCTTTCCATCAGGTTGCTTAAAATGAACACAGAAGGAATAACTATCTGTGTCCAGAAATTCAGTGCTGCCTCTTGCATTATGTAGGCTGTCTAAAAAAATGGTACCAATATGGACAATAGCTACTAGTACTACTGTTTGTTTCTGAGTTGAACATTGCTTGCAACTAACATGCTTCCTACTTTTCCCAGTTTCACAACACATCTCATACTGAAAACAAATCAATGCTTTCTTTAAATTATATTCTAGTTGATGCTAACACTAACAGTATCCTTCAAATACTGTAAATGGTAAAGCAAAGGCATTAATCATTAATGTAGAAAATGATCTAACACCTTCCTTCCATCATACACAAGATACCTAGGCAGTGGATAGAAAAGTAAATAAGAAAAGAGATGAGAATCCACAGATCAAAGTAAAGGAGTTTTCCCTCCCAAGGAAAAAAATTTGGCTGGTCTGGAAGAATGAACTCACTGGCACTCTTTTCGCTCCCAGCAGAGTAGTGGGTGGTGCAGGAAGACAAGAGACATTTGAGAAACACTGAGAGACAGTTAAGCGATCACAAAAAAATCCCCCAAAAACTGAGGAAGGTAAAGACTTAAAAAAGTATAGGAACGAGAAACAAAAAGAGGGAGAAAGAGACTGATCAAAATGTAAATAAAGTGAAGAACATTGTCAAATAACAACTGAAAACAAGCATAAATTTTGAATCAAGGCAAGAGAACAAGAGTACGAACAAGACAAAAAGAATGTCAAAGCCATAAAACAAAGGGAATTTTGAAGGAGGAAATACTTTAATAACATCTAATCTTGCTTCCAGCTTTTTTTTAAATTGAGATGCTACAAGCAAAACAAGCCTCTTGGATCAGGCTGCTGTCATTATTCCTTGCACATGCGAGTCCAAGAGCTTTAAAACAATTTTGTAAACACAATGCAGCAGGAGAGAGGAAGTATGTTTATGTCTCTAATGAATCTGCAACTATCACTAATTACTCTGTGTAATATAACTCTTGTAAACAAATTTCTTAGCTTCTGTCTGCCCAGTCTCACCATCCAGCTTTGTTTTTCTTCTTGTGTAACACAACCTGTTATCCCTCTTTTCATGCAAAGGAGTCTTGTAATCCAAGATTCTCTCCATTATACATCATTTAAAAAAAAAAAAATTTACCAAGTAGGTAAAAATGTGAAGGTGGCTTTGATTTTTACAACGACCATTGATATCCTAAGTACCATGACAGACCCAAAGACCAATGATAGTCTCGAAGATGGAGTCATCTCTCTCTAATGCTCACTATTTCACACAGCCACTTCTGTCTCAAAAAAGCTGTTTCAGGAAATAATTTCCTTGAGTATTTCTTGTCTCATTAACTTGTAGTACTGGAGCTGTGCTAAATTACATATGAAAGTCTGTACCCATCCATAGCAATTAGTATTTAAACCTTACATTGTATCACAAACTTCTACTATGCCTGGGTTGCCTAACCAGGTATGATTTCACTTTAACTAAGTTTATAATGACAGAACCACAGAAACACTGAGGTTAGAAGAAACCGTTGGGGTCAACAAATGTGACCATTAATCCAGCACTGCCAAGCCCACTACACCATGTCTTAAGTGGCACATCTACGTGTCTTTCAAACACCTCCAAGGACGGTGACTCACTTCCCTGGGTAGCCTCTTCCTATGCCTGACAACCTTTCTGGGGAAGAAAATTTTCCCTAATATCCAGTCTAAACCTCCCCTGGCACAACTTGAGGCTGCACGCTCTTGTCCTATCACTTGTTAAGTGGAAGAAGAGGCTGACTCACACAGTAACTTCTACTAATAATTTCTGGTCACAGGTTTCTGCTGTGATTGTTACCACTAAAAGATTTCACTCTTTCTTTTGTTCAGTACTTGTTTTCACCATTCGACATTCCTTGTTTCTCTTTCCTCATCTCTCTTCCTAATGATCAGTAGGCTTGTCCCTTTCTTCCATGTTTTCACAAAACCCTGTATTTTTCATGTTTATTCATTTGGTATTTAAAAGAGAAATAAGGTTTGCTATTTAGATCTAGCCAAATTCAAGTAATTAGTTATTCCACAGAAGTTTTAAATGTTAAAAACATGCTTAGAAGAGTAGTGAGAAAATGGTTATAAATACAGCTATGTGCCATACTGCAGTCCACTTCCAAGGTTAAGTATTCACATTCAGTACTTACTACATCAAAATAATATTGTTTCAATCTATGTTAGGAATTATAATACAGTCCAGAGATTTTACATAGATATTTTATATTGTACTATTGCTATAAATACCCCGACCCTATGCACTCTCCTGAGGTTAATTTCAAGACCCAAAAGACGTATTTTCTGGTTTTCAGATGAATGGGGTAGCATTAGCTTACAATATTTCAGCTTTCAGCTGTTTGTGCTGGTTTTGGCTGGGGTAGTTAACTTTCTTCACAGTGGCTGGTGTAGGGCTGTGTTTGGGATTTGTGCTGAACACAGAGCTGATAACACCACAATGCTTCTGTTATTGCTGAGAAGAGCCCGCAGAGAGCCAAGGCCTTTTCTGCTTTTGGTACTGCCATGCTGGTGGGGAGGCTGGGAATGTTTGAGAGGCTGGGAGGAGACACAGCCAGGACAGTGACCCAAACCGACCAAAGGGATATTCCAGACCATGTGCCATCATCCTCAGGGTATAAAGTGGGGGAAGAAGGAGGAAGGAGGGGACATTTGGGGTAATGGTGTTTGTCTTCCCAAGTCATTGTTACATATGATGGGGCCCTGGAGATGCTGAACACTTCCTGTGTGTGGGAAGCAGTGAATTACTTCCTTGCTTCACTTCACTTGTGTGGGGCTTTTGCTTTATTACTGTCTGTATTTCAACCCACAAGTTTTTCAGGTTTCAGCCTTCCGATTCTCTCCCTAATCCTGCTGGTGGAGCAGTGAGCAAGCAGCTACATGATGCTTGGTTGATGGCTGGGTTAAAAATCACGACAACAATGGAGGTATTACTGCTGCTCTTGCACAGAGCAAAAACGTCCCCAGTGTAAAGCAAGTAAACATGCTTTAAAAATATTACATGAAGTCAGCCTGTACACTTCTGTTAATTTTGACCAGTCTTTTGAACTTGTATATTACAGTTACTGGAGGATTAAAAAGTTGGCATAACCTCTTCAGAATAACCAGCAAGTTTTGGGTCCTCCACAGATCAAAGAATTAATTGTTTATATCTTCTCTTTGTGTTGGCCTACAATATAAAATGATGAGAACAGAATTTTGCAGATATTTCTAAAATAATACTTCTTGAGATTGTTTGTTTGAATGTTATATGCTTAGTTTTACCACAAAATAATCACTGCAAAAATTATAAGATGAAACTAATAGTTTCACTAACCATGGGATCTCCAATTTAAAAAGAACCCCAAAGATACTAGTTTTTGCCAAGCTAACAACAAAATAATCTAATCTTCGTGAAGACTAATATAGTATTGTATCCTTGCATTGTTCAAGACAGTACTACGAATATTTTTCTCTTGAAAGAACATTTAATTGTAAGTAACCTTCTAAGAGAAGGGGAAGTCATCTTAATTATGAAAAGCTCACCTTGTTAAATAATAATCTGTGGGAAAATAGATTTAGTTCTCATAGCATCAGAAGAAATATGCAAAACTGTAATGACTTACTTTTTCAAGCAATAAATATTTTTCTATTAAAAATCAGTTATCCTATCTTGATATTGCTTCTGTTCTATAAAAATTCATATATAGTGTATTTACACTACATCCTTGACCCCTTCACAAAAATGTTAAACAGTTTCATGCAAGAAGACCAGTGCTTTAAATAGATAACTGCTACTGGTGGGGTAGATTGGTGTGGAAGACTAAAATGCAAATTCCAGATGTTGTTCCAGACAGTACACCAGTGTAGCAAAACTCTACACAGCATTTACTACAAGGACATGGGAACCACCCCACTGGAATAGACCAGTGATCCATCCAGTCTAGCATCCTGTCTCTGGCAATAAATAGCTTGTACAACATCTGATACTCTGAAGTCAGTCCGCAAATCACCTCCCCCAGTTAACACAACCAGCCAGGCATTATTGTATCACCACAGCACAGAGCTGGAGTGGAAAGGAAGGAGAGAAGAATATTTCTAGCACAAAAAAAATCAGATTTTCGTAACATTCAGCATTCTCTGGACACCCCCCTCCCTTCTCTTTTGCCCCTCCCCGTCTCATTCTGAACATATCCAAATTCTTAGTTCTTAAATACGTCATTCAATGAGATGAAGTTGGGGCGCTTGAAAAGGTGTGTAAATATGCAGGAAGCTTAAGCCAGGTTAATAAAGATCTAGAAGATTATTTCTTCATTCCTCACTAGATTCGCTGGCAATCAAAAAAAGGTAAGATTTCCAGACAGTAAGTCTAACACTTGATATCCCTTGACTAAAGCATGGATTGTCTCTGAATTTAAGTCAAACAGTAGTCAAAGCTCAGATGCCTAGTCCAAATAAGCTCAGATATAGAGGAATTAACAAAAAATAAACAAGCAAAAAACTCCACTCCAAATGCTCTGAGTTTCTAGCTGCACAGCTAGATACAATGTCAGCAGAAGAACCATTTGTTAATATGAATTACTGACTGAAGCAGTGGGGTATGGGTTGGCATCTAGAGATTAAGCAAGGTCTGACCATATTCTAGAAGTACAGGGCTGAAGGTGGAGACAAAACTAGAGGGAAAAAAAAAGATTTACAGCAGAAGGGTTTTTCCTTTCTTCCTTTAAAGGTTAGTGGCAGTACTAAAACCCAAACAAACGCTAATTTTTTTGCCAAATAGAAAAGAAACCTCTCTTTCCAATGTGTTTCTAATACAGACCTCTGGCATTCATTTATCCTTTGTAACAATCAAGTAAGTATTTTGTCAACTTTTAAAAAATGTAGTTGAGTAAATCAATGGCCTTAGCAGGAGAGACCTAATATAGAGCCAGTTTTTCCAGACTAGTGAAGGAACGCTGGCTCAAGTCTGGGTGGGAGGAGGGGAGCAAACATGGCTTTAATCCATCTTTGTGCCTCACTGGCATAAATTACAGCAGCACTTTTTCTGTCATTCCCCAAGCTAACATCAGCATGTGAAAAAGACTACAGCTTAGTTTTTAGGGGTTTACTGTGTTTGTCACAGTTAAGCTTCTGCAACTGAAGCTGCAAAGACTGGTGCTAATCTTGAGGAAGTAATATTTCATAACCCTAAATCTGAGGTATTGTAGTAAAGAAAAAAAAAGCATTTTAGAAAATGTATATAACGCAAGGTTTATAAAAGAAATATAACCAATATTTTTAGGTGACTGTCTTGAAGAACTTCACCCTACAAAGTTCAGTAATATATGCTGCAGTAAATAGGAAATACTAGAAATAAAATGGAATATATTATCAAATGTATATGGATTACATACTGACAGTGTGCATCATGGTTTAGTTCCTAATAGAAATTAAATATTGTAATATAAAAACAGTCTGGTTAACTTCAACATTTACCTGATTCTGAAATTGTTATTTCAATTAAAAAAGACCCAAACCCAAACCAGTTCTAGCCTATATTTACAAGAGACACTGAAAAGTGATGCCTTGATACTGTTTTTAGACCTAAATTTCTCTCTGTTACAAAGCCTTTTACTGTGAGAATACAAAGGAAGTTAAATATTGTGTATTTCCACTCCTAACTGTGCCATTTTTCTCATGAAACCAATCATAAATATTCTGAAACCAGTTTTCTTCGTATGATTAACAAAAGCATTTCTTAAAGAAGACAGAGGGCATAACTATTGATGCTGGATGGAGAATGAATATACAGATTTATTTTTTGTTTTTTCTCAGTAAAATAAAACCATCTCTACAAACTGGGTAAAAAATTGTACACTCATATTGCAATTAATGTCCTGGCAAAAAAGAGTTCAGCATTAGCACCCAATGTTGCGACAGTATCTAAGTGGTCTCAGTGAAAGTTTTCCAAATTTCAGAATTGGGAACAGATGACAGTATCCGACATATATAAACCAGGATGTACTTTAATTGCTAGCACTGAACTTCTGTGAGTTTTTAGTCCACAGAACTAAAAAAATTAATAAAAACACATCCATTCCCTTCAATTTCCGCTATAATCAGGTGATCTGATCTATGTAAAGCATCAATGTGCAAATAAAAATATTTTGTGACCAAGAAGAAGATAAGTTTACAAGCTTTCTAAGAGGTATAAGATTTTAAACAGTGCATTAAAGTAAGCAGTGTCATTAAATTCACTTGAATTGGTTTTAATCCTCACTGTTTTACATGAGGTTCCTTACAAATAACTTATAGGACAATAGTTTTGACAACATTAGAATTTACACAACACGGACGTGAAACAATCCATTAAGCAAGACTTGAAATACCTTTTTGTTTAAGATAAAAGACCTTTACTCTCACACAATTTTCACAACAACTTTTTGTGTAAATTGAAAGGTATCTTCAGGGATTGACTTGCTCACTTCAATTTTAAAAAAATGCCTGTTTTTCCTATACTTCAAACTAACCAACATTTAGAATAGTTTAGACTCAACGAATGTAAGTAACCAGAAAAAATTTTAGACTGAAAAACCACATGAAAAACTATCACCTCCTTCCAAATTCCCATTTTACTCATTCTTTCTTGTCCCATAGTATATCTGAAAGCTGAATGGATTTATGTTATTTCAAATAAAAAGACTAAGTTTCAGAGTCTAGACATACTTCCAAAAATACTTAAGTGACTTATTTACGTTTGTTGCTTAGTTACAGCTGTGACAGCACTCCATGGGGAAGGAAAAAGTTGATC
Source organism: Grantiella picta (assembly GCA_013397955.1). Classification (NCBI taxonomy): domain Eukaryota; kingdom Metazoa; phylum Chordata; class Aves; order Passeriformes; family Meliphagidae; genus Grantiella; species Grantiella picta. Next base: position 239,729 of record VZRM01000031.1, on the reverse strand, counting down.
TCTTAGGAAGATTAAGAAGCTTTGTGTTTCACATGTAACACCTTACATTCCACCCAGGAAACACTGCAATTAATTAAATGAACTATGTAGCATGCTGGCAGTCTCAGTCAAATTCTAAAAGGCTGCAGAGTGCATTACTAAGAGCAGATAAAGGCCAGTGATGAGATCTGAATCCTGAAGAAGAAATCTTAAACTTCTAGCCAGGCACAGAATGAAGGAAAAATAACTGGGCTTCACTGTAACACAAACTCTAAGATCAGCTGGGAGTCTACTTGCAGCCCTGACTTGTGAACTGATGGGATTAATAACAGACCAAATCCTTCTACTGAAGATGACACAGATTTTGGCTGGTTCCCTGGTGGCAACAGTTTTAAAGCACTTCACATAATCATGTTCATCTGGTAAGGAACAACTTTCATATGTTAATAATTCACTTTCTACACTGAATATTGAAGGTCCAGCAGGATGAATCTGGCATCTTCCATGAAGTCCAAACTGAAGAAGTAACAATGCAAAAAGCCCTGTTCATCAGAACTCAGATTACCACTACGGAAATTGTTTTCAAGGAGGAACAGAGTATTACCCCAATGTCCATATTACAGAATCATAGAATGCTGTGTGTTGGAAGAGACCTTTAAAGGCCATCCAGTCCAACCCCACTGCCGTGGGTCATCAGCCACACCTCTGAGCAACCTGTTCTAGTGCCTCTATGCTCTGAGTAAAGAATTTCTTCCTAGCACCTGATCTAAATCTCTCCCCTTTCAATTCAAAATCATCACCCGCATCCTGTCCCTATCTGCCCAAGTAAAAAGTCACTCTTCTTCTTTTAATCACCCTTTAATTACTGAAATAATTGCCACAATAAGGTCTCTACAGAGCCTTCCCTTACCTAGCCTGAACAACCCCAGCTTTCTCAGCCTTTTCTCACAGGAGAAGTATCCCAGTCCTCGGATCATTTTTGTGTTCCTTCTCTGGACCAGCTCAAAAAAGTCCATGTCTTCCCTGTGCTGGGACCCCAGAGCTGGATGCAGCACCGCAGGTGGGCTCTCACCAGAGCAGTATAGAGCAGAGGGGCAGAATCCTCTCTTGCCCTGCTGCCCACACAGCTTTGGATGCAGCCCAGGATACATCTCGCTTTTTGGGCTGTGAGTGCTCATGGCTGGGTCATGTCCAGCCTCTCACCCACCAGCACCCTTCTTGGCAGGGCTGCTCTCAGTGACTTCTTCTCCAGTCTGTGCACTTGCCTGAGATTGCCCCACGCCAGATGCAGCACATTACCCTTGGCCTTGTTTAACTTTATGAGGTTCACATAAACCTGCTTCTCAAGTTTGTCCTGGTTCCCCTAGATGGCATCTGTACTGAGGATGCATTTGGTCCCACTGCCTCTGTCATTGATAAAGATACCAAAGAGCATCAGCCCCAAGAACTCAATGAATGGGAATGTCTTTTAAATCAATTTAAAAAAAACCCCATCATGACTTCCTAACCTATGTGTCTTCCATGTCTTATAAGGTACTATTAACGTGACTGGTTTTGTGTGCAATGTATGGTATTTGATAATTTTGAGTATTCAGTTACTTGATAATGACAATTAAGTCGGCATAAATAATGGATATCCTACATAGATATATGTTAAATTGACTTGGCAACCAGGTGAGTTTTCAAAAAGGAATGTGGTGGCTTCTTTACTACTGAAAATTCCACCAATTTAAAAGCTGTTATGGCACTATATATACTTCAGCATGTCAACAAATCTTGAAGTCTCAGGAAGCCTCCACTTGTTTTAAAAGATCAGAGAGAGAAGAGTGTATGACAGTCCAGAATTTTGCTTAAGGACATGACGTGGATTTTTATAACAGAGAATCTGTTCCTTCTGCAAAGACCAGTATTCCATAAGTGGAAGAGTGTAGATATATGTCTTACATTTCACAAGCATGAGAGGTTGCTAAAAATTCAACTGGAGAGCTCTGTTTTTAGGAGTAGATGGCCCTAGTTTAATGTCAAAGTGAAAAGCTTAATGTGGTAAGGGTTGGTTAGGCCACTTCCACTTATGACTGTACTGGAGAAGAACATAATTACAGAACATATGTATAAGATGAAGGTTTGAATGTTTATTGGAGTATTTAGAATTCATGTGATTTTGGCAAACAGAAGTAAGAGTATGAAAAATAGGATACAATTAAAAAAGTGCAATGGCTAAGTTCCAATAAGAGTGATCAACAGCATGGGTACAGGACAGAATTAAGTTAGGCAACCATTCAATAGGAAAGGATTTGTGGCTTAGAAAGGATTGCAAACCAGGCATGAAAAAGCCATTTACAAATAAAGTAATCCTTCCACTCAACATGGACAAAGACTTAGCTGACTGCTGGCTGTATTTAGTCTCAGATTTCACGTTTTGAAAGAAGCACTTGGAACTCTCAGAATTACTTGATGGAGGGGTGTTTTGGAGTACTAAGTATCACTCTTGTCCCATTTGAAAAAGAATATTTGCACAGATTAACTGAAAAAAATCAATTTTTGAATGTATTTGATTGCATCAGAATTTTTTTATGCCATTGCTGGATTCTCTCTATGAAAAATATTTTGTCATGTTCACAGGATCTGCAGCATTGGTTTCATGATCTGCAGTTGCTGTAACATCTTCTGGACTGAAATTTGGGTTTGACTACAGTTTGACTACTATTTGATATTATCATCAAAACCCTGAAGTTTCATTACTACCTGAATGGGTATCACACACGTGCAACTATATGCGTACAGCAGTCTAACTCCTAACAAGATGAGTAGCAGCATTGTCCTGTATAAGTGGAGACAGTGCAGAGTTTTCTTTGAATTTCAGGCCTATCCAGTAATCCAAGTGGCAAGTATCAACTAGATAAACTATTCCAGTTGGGTCTTCTGTTGTGACATACTTGGTTTTCATAATATTAGTCTCCAAGCAGATGACGCTTCAAAGCCACTGTGATTGACCTCACCTGTACTTTGGGGAATAGTCTTCTTGGTTAAGATTTTAAGCCAAGAATAAGTGACTAAGTTCTGCCAAATAATCTCTACCTACCTCTGGAGCACTATACACAACCTTTATGAAAGAGAAGGATCAAGTAATGCATCTGATTCTTTCTTTTTGTAATTGTAAGCAAATAAAGAACAACTAGTGATCAAATAGTTCTGAAGACATCTAACAAATCATTAAGAGGAAAGCACAAACACTAGTTCCCAACATGAAGCCATACAGAAAATAATGCCTGGAAGAACTCAGATCAAGAATGTCTTTCTAAGGCATCCAGATGCTGTACATTTGTGTCCACTCACTTATTGTCAGACACTTTTATTGTTAGACCCCTTCTTTCAGCAGATACCATGTTTATTATGATCTTTTGGAATTCTGTAAGGGAAATTGGATTTTGATTGTTGCAGAAAAATATAGATAATCATGCTCACACAGCAGTAGAGGTTGCAATAAAATGTCTCAGCAAAGATTCTGATATTCCACATTAAAACGTAGTATTATGCATTTCTCTTCAGCACTCTTCACAACATTTTCTCAGATGCATTCTTAGACGGTAAAATCTGGTAATAATTATCAAACACCATACACACTGTTTATCATAGAGTCATATTTCTTCTTTTTTTTTATTGCATAAAAAGTAGAATGCTGCTGAAAAGTGCCCAAACGTCTGCTATGCGCCATGCCAATACAGCAGCTCAGCCAAATATGCAGAGAGAAGTTTGCCAAATAAAAGAAAACATAACAAATTGGTAATGGTTTCTATCTTGACAGAGAATAAAAATTATACCTCAATGTGTGGCCACTCATGGACACATAAAAGTGTCTCAGAGGCAATCATTTTACCTCAGATAACACACCCTGAGTGTAGAGCAAAGCATACTGGCAGACTTTCATTTCCCATAGAAACAGCAACCATGACCTACAAAATAGCCAGGAGGAACCATGTAGTTTGTATGTACCATATATCCATACGCCATGCACAAACTAAGTTTCATAAAAATCAAATAAAGTAAAATCACTGTCTTTTGAGAAGTAGATTCAAATTAATAAAGAATTTTAAAATGTAAAATCACTACCGTTATCTCAAATATTGCTATACAACAAAGGTATTGAAGATGTAAACTCTTAATCCAAAATATGCACTTTACCTTTCCAAGTGCTTCTATCATTAATAGCTTTCAGAAGATTTCATTGCTTTGTTAATGCTGTGTTTATAGCCAATTTGTGTAACATCCATTTTACAGTTAACTTGGCTTCAAAGCAAATTATTTGAAAACAGACTGACTCATCAGTCTGTAAAGTTAACATGCACACTTACTGGGCTGCAAAATTAATATGATATTAATTATTAATCTATTATGTAGTTTCACATAATTCTAAGTATCTGTTTTAGTGTTATTCTGAATGTTAGATTATTTTCTGAACCGAAGTACAACTTCATAAGCTGAAATTGCAACATTTCTTCCTTCAATATGAATGACAGTGGATAGTATAACTGACAATTAGATATCAGTAGTTACTCAGAAATAAACAGGAAGGATATGTTTGAGCTCTATAAAAGTATTTAAAAGACTGGTTGCATTACCGTGACAAGAAAATATTTGACATAGAGATCAGTCCTTCAAGCTAATAAAAACACCAGGTAAGGGAATTTTATACTGGACATGGGAGGTTTAGACCCAATATTTAGAAGTATTTCTTTACCAAGAGTGTGGTCAAACCCTGGAACAAGCTTCTTAGCAAGGAGATCAATGGCCCCAGCCTGTCAGTGCTGAAGAGGCATTTGGGCAATGCCCTTAACATGCTGTAGCTTTTGGCCAGCCCTGCATTGGTCAGGCAGTTGGACTGGACAATCACTGTAGGTCCCTTCCAACTGAAATAATTGCTCTAAAATTCTTGGAGAACTTAGAAGCACTTTGGTGGCTCAGAAGGATCTCAAAATACAAGTGAAATCCAAGGATCTCAAAATTCATATTGTATGTTATCTCTCATCCTCAAAGATCCTGAGGTAGAAAAAGACATAATGAAGGAAGAAAACATGGTTTGAAGAAGCAACAAATAATTTTAAGTCATCTGAGATACAGAAATACTGGTTGTCTTAAGACACTCGCCAAGAACTTTGTTAAAGTCCCTATTTCACTGGTAGTTTTGCTGTAGCTGTGATGGCTTACACATACAGCTAAGGAAAAAACTGTAGGCAGAGACAGCCTATTTTGTCAGACAAGGTGTAGTGCTTGTCTTATAAACAGAGATGACCTATCCTTATGAAACTTTTTGCTAGGATTTCTTTTTTCCAGGTATTTTATGTATTTTGCATTATGCATATTTTTATGAGCATCTGACAGCATGCAGGCTAGGACTTCAAGTTCACACTTCAAATTATACTGAGTTTCATCCCCTTGCTTACCTAAGGTGGGTAGTTTCCATGAAAAATTAACATGAGAAAACAGGACACACAGTGCTTCCTTGACTGCGAGGTATTAAGGCAAGAACTTCTGCTGTGCTTTATCAATTTCAGTAATACCCCACTTCCTTGGGGTCACCCTAACACTTGAGATGAGTCAGTCTATCTTCATCTCATCCATCATTTAAATATACTTACCACCCCCAACACAGACTTGTAGAAGGACTTAAAACTACAGAAAGCTAGAAGTCTTCTACTCTTATGCCTTATTTTTCAGAGTGCTAAACCACTACATTTTAGCTGAGTCCTAATGCAACAGCTACTTTCACATTTGTGTTTTCTGCTACTCAGATTTATGCATAACAGTGAGACTATGTTAGTACATTAGGATGTCCTTTGGTTAACACAGAAATCCAAACAAAAATAACTCACCATCCTTCGTCATTATCTACATCAGGTTCGGAAAATTCATTTTCAGGAGTTTCTTCAATCGCCTGCGTTAACTTTGATTTAAATCGGTCCAACAATGCCAGTGTCTGAAATTAAACACGGTTTAAGAGAAGTTATGTATTTCTACACATCAGCAGGCATATACAACAGGCATATACATATTTTGAGAAATATTACAATGAGAGTGATCTTTCATATGAATTCAGAAGAAACACTTTAGAGAGGCAAGTGAGAGTGAGAGGTGGTGGTGGGTGTGAGAGCGGGACTGCATGGAGAACACCCATGGAGTGAGTGGGCAGACAACGCTGAGGCATCGAGAGCAAGTGCTCTTCAGGTGTGAAAAAGCACTTCTTTCACCATCGAGTGAAATAAAAATGCATATTTAAGGGACAAAAACTTGTGGCTACTTACAGAATAAAACAGCTGATTATATAACACTGCTGACAATGAATTTTACTGTTGGGACCTGCAACTGTCCTCTTTTAATGCAATCCACCGTTTAAATTACAAACCATTCAAGCTTTGAAGACCCAGTTTAATTTTTATTTATATACTTAATGTTGATGATATTTTTAATTATGTGTGGATATTGAAAAAATCAAAGCTTTTGCCTCAGTTAAAATGAACCACCATAATTAATTCTGCAGATGCAGGTTCTTACACTGCATACAGAAACATCATACTGATTTAAATTAGCTATTTTATTCTCAAACTGACATTGCTTGGTGTTTCAGGTACAATGAAGCCACCAAATCTCAGATGACACCTGAAGATCATACCACAGTTCTTGTTTCTGATCATCTGAAATGGAAGTCTGATTATACAAGAATTGTATACCTGAGCTTTGTGATGGGAGAGGGGGGCTCTTTAAAAAAAAAGGGCAGAGCATATGAATAATTTGCACAGCCCACAGCTTTTTTTTTTGCTGACATTTGAGATATTCCTGAAAATGAAAGCATCAGGGAATAAGTGCCTTACTGAATTTATGTGGCAGGCTACATTTGATTTGTAGGTGATAAGTTGGCAACCTATGTTGTAAAACACCTCTGTATGGCTGTGTAGTTTTGTTTGGTCAAGTTTTTCAAATTTAAAAGAATAAAAACCAAACAAGAATAGAAAACAGAAATAGGAAATACCAGAAGTGTTCACTGGAACCAAATTTCCTTCTGAGAGCAATCTTGAGGAGTTTCCTGGCTTTTGAATTCTTTCAAAAACATATTTTAACACTGCCAAGGGCAGATTTTGGAGGACTTTTTTTGCATTTACTTTATTTTCTATCTAGTCTTCTATACAGGATGAGAGAGAAAAGTTTTGAAGATATTTGGGCCTGTAAATCATTCTAGTTCTATCACTTTCCATACTACTGCAAACAAACACTGTACTTGCAATACCTGAGACAGCAAATCTTTGCCTATGCCATCAAAAGGAAACTAACTGACCCTTTTAATATGAAATTGTGACCAACAAAAGCCACATTCCTCGTGTCTTGTCTAATTTTCTCTGATGCCAGCATTCCTGTGAATAGACCTGATGACAGAAGTAATTTTGAAATACCTTAGTAGGCATTTTTGCCATGAGTCACCAGATGCTATACTATGCTTCAAATAACTTTATAATTTGACCCTAGTAGAATAAAAGGGCTAGGACTTCCATTACCTAGTATTTTAGGGAGAGGTACTTTTTCTACCTCTTTCTCAATTATTGCACTGAAGATGGAGAATGGTATTGTGCTGTAGGATCAGTTACAACGAGACTAGAAGAGGCTCTCCACAAGTGAAATGGATTACAAACAACTTAATTATTGTTGAATGGTTGCCAGCAGGTTTACATAAATAAAAAGTAAGATCTACTACAATATATATCCCTATCATCTCATCTTGTTTTCCTGTGATATCCAGGACAGGGTTGATATAAATTCATTAGATGTGGTTTTAAGTCCCTTGATCCACACTGCCAACAGAGCTTTAGTACTCTTTGATTCAAAGATAATGGGATTTTGAATGCACAAAGTTTCTATAAACTTCTTAGTTTAAAGCAAAATCAGCTTGCTGTATATAAAAGGTTTGTCAAATGCTGCTTTGAAGTTACTAAACCTCAAGTTTCCAATCTCTTCTAGATTCAACATGTGAACAGGAACATTTTCGTAGCTGAACTGCCATGCACTTTCAAACCAATGTGTTTGATGTACGGCACAGATTTAATTTGACGGTATTTCCACTTCATAGGCAGTTTCAAATATTTCACGATTTCAGACTTCCCTATTTTAGAAAAATCAAATACTTTTGTAAAGTAAACCTTACTTTGCTCATATTTGCCTACTAAAGTCCACAGAAAACCTGACTAATTTTGAAAAATAATTTTCAATATATTTTTAAAACTTGCCCTTTTACAGTACTTAGAAACTATTTCTTTCATTTCATGACACCAAGAAGTACTGATGAATTTTATCTTTTTGAATCATAATTCAAAATGTTAGAAACCCCAGCTAGAACAAATGCCAAGTACATAAACTGCTGTCCCAGTGTTATCTTATGGCAAGGAAAGCATAAGGTGAAGAAATGCAAACTCTCACAAATGTAATCAAGGACACCTCTTCATGACTAGCATTTACTTTCAGAAGATTTTAGTAACTAAAGTGGGAGCACATTCAAAACACACATTGAAAATTCACTTACCTGTCTACCTGGGTAATTAAAATATTTATTTCTACAAATAGTAAGTTTCTTTTAATGAAACAACAGATTTTAAAACTTTGTTTTTACACAAATGAAGAGATAAACACATCCAGAATTTTCTTCTGGATTTTTTCTGCCCAGGCTATCAAACTATTACCTGATCTTCACGAGAAACTCCTTTCTTTGGCTGCTGCTTTCGCTTGTCTTCATATTTTCTCTTCTCCTGAAGGTATTCTTCAACAACACTGTTTGGAGCAGGTTCCTCCTCTGAATAAGGAAACATATTTTGTTAAACAAATTTAATTTGGTTTCATGATTTAGTGTCTTTTTGGAGATAAAATACCAAGTAAAACACTCCCATAAAACATTTCAGTTGTACTGCTTTCTCAGCAGTAGAATGATTTGCTACTTGCTGAAATGAAAAACACAACACTGTACTGGGCAGACAACGAGTCAAAAGATTTTTGTTTCAATTATATATTACTTTGGAGCCAGGGAACGTAGGACAAGAGAAATAAAACCTCTGATGAAAACTGTAGAAATTCTTTCAACAAGTTGACCTTCTTTCTAAAGACCTTTCCTGTAGCAGTTGAGCTGTTACAGGTATTATATATTATATATTAATATTCTGTGATTATTTTTTACAAAGTAGATAAATACAGCCTATTGAAAAATTCAGAGTTTTCCTCTTTTGAAGGCTGAAGTAGCCACAAACCAAATCCTTGATCTTGCAATAGGGAAAAAACCAGTAACATTTAAACTTTAAACAGAGTCCATCTTGACAATCATGAAAAAACTTTTAGTAACAAAATGGTACATGGATCAGTCAAGAGCTACTCTTTGTCTTTTTTTATGAGTGTCTTCACTGCAGAATATTCACAGAATATTTTATGAGTGTCTTCACTGCCACGACAAATAATTTAATAGGACAAAAACTGAATTGGAAAATTGATCCACATCATACTTCCACATTTTCTTCCTCTTGAATAGCATTAAGACATTGCACATACTGATTTACTGTACTTGAAATTTACGTACACATATTTACGCAATCGTTATTCCTGGTGACTAACGGAAGAGCAAACCCTCTGGATGTCCATTGCAAATGATGAACAGAAAATATTTTTGGAGAATATTGTTTCAACAAATTTCAGACTATACACCCTGATGAACTGTAAATCTAAATGAATTTGTTGTTATCAGTTTTTTTAGATGACTGCTGACAGCTATACAGAAAAAGTTTCTCATTCCAAATGAAATTTCTTTCTCAATTGAAGTTTTCCACGAAGTTTATAAACATAGCACTTCATAATAAAAAGAAATAAATTTGTAACGATATATCTATGTATAAAGTATTTGTTTACGTATTTCTACAAATAAAATATCTTATTTCCTTTTTATGTTAATTTCTACATTGCATTGATAAAATATTTAAACCCTTTCTATATTGTATTTAAAAAGTACAAGGGAAAATAGTCAAAAGTACATGATATCATTCAGAGCTGGGTTCTTTTTCTGTTTTCCAGTTGATACATTGAATACAATGACGAACAAAGTATTATAGGTACCAGCAAGTTAAAGAAAGAAAAATCTATCTTTTAGAATTACAAAAACAGAAAAATGCATACACATACACACATTTAGTGATGATTAAACAGCTGCATGAATGAAATCAAATCTGCCAAAAAATCTCATGCAGCACAGTATCAGACGAACTGAGGAGAACAGAAGCACAGGATAAAACTACTACCCATAACAAAAAAGCTCAGTATTTCCCCCTATTATCAATCTCTTTGACTAATTAAAAATCCCATCCTTAATTCAAGAGCAACCCTTGTGAAAAAATACATTTTTTTAATATAAATGCATGCATCAAATCAAACTGTTGACTATCTGGAAACAACATAATGTCTTCCTTTACTAACATTTAGCCCCTAGGTACATAACTTAACGTACAAAACCATCTGTTGCCTTGTAAAAAAAGCAACCTTTCAGGTGACATTTACCTAAATACGTGCTTTGAAGGGAATCACATTTACCCCATGATCAATATAATTGCATATCTGTGACAAGCAAAAGAACTGAGAGGAGTTTTCTTGAATATGTATGAAAATGCCAGTCTGAAACTGGCCACAAATATTTAAACCTGCAATCCACCCTTTGATACACCTATGCTGAATTTAAAGATATGATTCTTAGTCATGTAAGTCTTTTGACTAAAATTTAGTTTAATGCAGTGCAGCTCAAACACAATTCTCACACCAAATGGGAAAAATTCCTCTGCAGTTGTGTGTTTGTGTATTTTTATCACACTCATCTGAGTGCCACTTACTGTTAATGCAAATAATTTAAATTTCAGTTAAAGCCTTCTTTTGAGATTATTGTTTCTTGGGTCTTTGCCTGTCAGAGGTTTTCTAAACCTCAACTTCATGCTCTCTGCCTCCTAGGAAAGTCTTTTCATAAGTCAGACAAAAGATAATCAGATCCACTTGAACTAACTTCAGAGTGAGTCAACCAAAAGAGCTGTGCACTTGTATGCATCGTATTTTTGCATCTTTCATTAAAATTACTTAAAGACATGCTTGTATTTCTTCATGAAGTCTTACGACCTATCACTCAACATTTAAAGCAAGCAACAAAACAGGACGGATTTTTTTAGGAGCCCCTAAATCAATGGGTTACTGGCACATTTTAAAATTTGAAAACTCCAATAATTTCAAAAGCACAGGGTGCTTTTAAAAGCAGTTGTATATTCAGCTTTTGATAAGCAGGAAATATTTGATAAAGTTATTTTGTGTCTGACTGGTAATCAGCAAGCAAGAAAAAATGTCAAAAAGAGAGATTCGGTGGGAAAAAACCTTTTAAAATGTAAAAGTAGGTTGCTGCCTACTACTTCATATCTCCCAGTCCACAACCCAGATTCCTGGCAAGTCTTTTGCTGTTGAATTGCAAATAAGAGGAACAACAGCACTGTATGATGGACTTGACCTTCATATAAAGCCTCACAAATTTAGGTCCAGCTTGCTGGTTCAGCAAAAGTATAAGGATCGTGATTTTGGTATTAATTTCCTTCATCTAAGAGGATTTATTTGGGCAAAAATTAATGAAAAATGGCATGGATACACAGAAGCGAAATAACAATTAAATTAAATTTAGGTATTGCAATATACAGAAAATAATTTAAGTTACAGGGATCTTGCAGCCTTGCTCCCTAGGAGGATCTCACCACAAAATGTAGATAGTATGAAGCTAAGAATTTCTTCTTTAGTTTGAACAAGCTGTTGTATATATTCTGTCAGTAAAGAAGGTGAGGGGAAAAAAGAAGAAAAAAAACCCAAGATAACCGTCCTTATTGAAAATACATTTCATCCTACTTTCAAAGGAATTTATACGCACATTGCTATTTACCTCAGCTAGCCTGAGTTACTACCAAGAAAGTCTTCATCTTACTGTGTCAAACACTTTATCATTTAGGCAATTTATTTTCTTTCAGACAGATTCTTCTATCCTGAAATTATGGCCAATACACGCCAACATGACGATGTAATCTAACTTAAAACTGTGGGTTTGCGACATGGCTTACAATGACAGTCTGAAACTGAGGAATGAAATTCTGAGGTCTTTAAACCAGAAAGGATCAGATTGATTTAAAAAAAAAATAGAGAAGACCTTATTTTACTCACACTTAAATAAGGACCAGTTCAAATTATGTCAGTTTTTAACTACTATACTGCAGAAGTATAACAAAGACAAAACTTGATCCAAGGGCATTGAAATGAAATGAGTAGATTGTTTAGGGATGGATCAATTCTTAATAAGAAGTGAAGCAGAAGAGAAAGCCTTATAATTTTGAGGTTGATTCCTAAAACATTTGGTAAATTTAACAGCATAGCAAATACTCAACAAAAGTTGTATCAGAAGTGCTCTATTTTTGAAACTGCAATTTTATCTTCCACTTTACAGAAACCAAGAAATATGAATTCTAATTCAGCTGCCTGCGGTAGATCAGAAAAGCACAATCACTGCTTATGCTCACACTCATATCGCCCTTAATGACTGGGCTCCATTTCCAGCACTGCAGGTAGCGTAACTTTGCCTTAACAAGTCCACCAGTCGTGGCACAGATAAAGTACAATTTCACACAAATGCAAGTCTGACGATATACATACAATTTCCCACAGTACAAACTTTTTTTTTTAATACTAACTTTGTAGTAATTACTGTCCTTGTAATTAGAATCTGTGTAAAATTCTATGTATTTTATTTCATTTTAAAGAAAGAGATAACGAAGCTGTGCATAAAACACTTGACTGGAAAAAGAAGGGAATTTGGTTTGGTGAAGGTATTACCAGAAACACACAAAACTTCTGAAGGGTAGAAAAAATACATGTTGTGACAGAGAAAAACACATGCTGATTCTGAAGGTTTAATGTCGCCATTAAAAAAAGAGCCTATAGCATTGAAAAGGATCAGATAAAGACTTATGGTTTTTATTTGATGAGGTACATCTAGCATGAAGATCTTTACACACATTTAAGTATCTTACTTTACAAACACTCCTGATATGCTAAACTTCACAAAAGTAATCCCATTAACTCTTGTAATGCAATTTTCATATATAATCACGAGTTCATGCAGAACTGAGGTAAGATAACAAGGAAAGTGTACAAAGATATCTATATTAAAAGGCATCCCAGTTTATTTAGCAGGGTTTGTAAATGTTTTAATTGTGGTGGGCCCATACATTTTCTGCAGTATACATAATATATTCTTTAGCAACTCAATGACACATTTCATATGATAAAATCACCTAAAGGACAGAAATTTCAAGAAATGCATGGCCCAGCCAGACAAAATACCAAAGGCGGAAAAAACTCAAGAACTTCTTGTTTGAAGTGGAAGAAATTATCATTGAATGTCTTGGTGAATTAAAGTAAGAAGCCTGAAACTCATTCCTGTACTCATTCAGTATATTCCACTTTCACCTCATCAATATTCAGTTTATATTGCATTCTTTTGGAATTGTAGAGGCACGCAGTACTGATTTTAAAAATCTTACTGAGATTGAAACCCTAAAATGAGAAGCTGTTTTTGCTCCAAATCAAACAAAATCCTTACAAATCACATAAGAAATTCTAATCTGCTGTAATATTTCAGGAGCTAAAATGGAATTCCTATCAGAAGGTACAAACATAAAACTCAGAGACATTTTCAATACTTAATAACCAAGAGAATAACTCACTTCTTCCAGAACTCAGGAAAAACATTTATTACAGCCTTAAACACTATGTATATGAAACTTAAAACATAGTTTAGTGTAAAGTAGTGTAAAAATTAATACATAGAAAACCAATATGAAATAATTTTATGCTTGAAAGAATTTGTAACATCCTCTCCTGTATATTTTTGATTAGGACTAGTTCTACATGTGGTTTTCTTTGCACCTTCAAGAGCTGTTCTGTTACTGTTGCTATAGCTCTGGGCTGCCCAAGATCTTAAAGAGCTGCTGTTTGCCAAGAAGTTAGGTAAGAGTCAGGAAATATTTAGCAACTGTGAACAACTGAATAGATTTGCTTACAGAATGAGCTTCCAGGGTTGGACTGATTACTGAATTTTTAGTTTGCTACAGTGAACAAAAACCAACAGTTCTAGAACAAACTTACTGGTTCATTTAGCCAACTCAAATAATAAAAATCATAGGAGTAATTCCTAGAGCTTCAAAACACTTATTCAAAAGACCAGAGCAGATTTGCAATACAGCGAACTGCAAGTTTCTGGTAAATGCTTTCTGAACTTCGGTAGCTTTTCGGCACATGGTCCTAGTCTAAAATGTGGTGAATTTTCAAATGCCAGTGGATTTTGAGTACATGTTTAAGATTACTACTAAAATCAAAGTTGGCTAATGGTGAGGTTTTGTCCTCCTTTCTTCTGCAGACAGAGAGACAAGAGGAAAAAAAGCATTCACTGTAGCAGGAAGGGGACTGAATAGGGATGCTGGGTATAAGAGATTAAATGTAAAAAAAAAAATTAAATAGTGGAAGAAAACAAAGTTTTGCAAAGGTGACACATTCAAGATGGATACTTTGATAAAATGCACCTCTACTGTATATACTGAAAAAATTTTCATACTTAATGCATTTATGCTGTGGAGTTCTCAAAGCATTAAAATTTGGATATTGTTATTTCCATAATGTTCTGAAGGGTGCAAAATTCTACTAAAGTTCCAGACTTCAAGAAAGCATCTCTCCATGTAAGACAGGGCTTAATTCTTTGAGTGCCCCTTACATTACCCAAACCTTGCAATAAAACAGATATAAAACATAATCTTATATTGGCATCTTCACTTGATTTTGAGAATTTTCTAAACATTTCAATCATTTGATTATCGTACCACAATTAAAAACAAAGCAGAAAATACTGCATGCCTCAGTAGAATTCTAACCCTTGAATGTTGGTTGTTAGGTTTCCCTGCTCAGACAGTATTTTACAGCTTTTCTGTTTTCTCATGTATGACAATTAAATTTCATCATCCACAGATTGACAGTTTCCAAGAATGTTCTAACCAGGAAAACTAAAATATTACTTCCTAAATACTACTACTATTTAAAACTGACATATAGTTAAACAACTAGGCTGATGCTGTAAGTCTAAACCAGATTTCACTGAAGTACATTCCCAGGTTTACTCCACAGAACTTTGAAAAGTGTATTTTTTTTTGAATATTTGACCAACTACTTCAAAATGTGAAGTAATTCAGCACTCAAATTATAGTGTTTGATGTAATTTCTGGCATCACTACAACAAATGTCACATAAAAGAAAAACATCTTATTTAAAGTAAGGTCTTGACAGCAGTCTGGCATGGTCAACAATACTATTCACAAATTGGAAGACTGGTTATAATCAAACATGTAAGGGGGGAATTATTTTTTTCTCTCACCTCTTGAAACAATGTAAACATTTAATTTCTCATGCTCTAGTCTTTCTTAATTAATCTAATCTCTGAATAGAGAAAAATATTAGATAAGCATAATATGAACAATTTGAAGAAGTGATACTAAATTTGATGCCAATACTAATAAAGTTCTGTGCCAGTGGACTTAAAATAGATGGGTCATGCTGCCACCCCTTCCTCAGCATCCTCTCAGAATTAGACCCAATCCTGTCCAGTATGACCTAAACCTTATTCTCACTGTTCTGTGACCTTCAGTGAATTTTTCCCACTATGGCTGCAAGTTTTGGCTGAGATGTAGTGTTTATTAATCAAGCACAGAGTCATATTAATGTGGTTATATAGCCTCTGAGCTGGTAATGCAGCCAGCTCAAAGCATATGCTCAAAGCATAGGCAGACACGCTGCAAGTGTCTGCACCATCTGCACACACACACCTGCTACAGCACAACGCAACTCACTCTCCACCCCACGCTCCCCAAGAGGATGGCAGAGAACAACAGAAAAATCTCCTGCTACTTACACATCAATTTCCTGATAGAAGTATTTTTTTAAATACATACAATTTCTTAAATGTAAACTTATGTGGAATAGATAAACTATTACACATTTAGCTGACTCTTTGCCATGTTGATAGCTCTACTGCACTGATGAAAATTCAGGCCAATAAATAAAAAATGAGTAGCTGAAGCAAGTAAGATGTACTAAATGCTTTTAACTTTGGGGCAAAATTACTTATTCGGTACAACACTTCTACTTCTGTTAGAGTTCGTTATATTCAAGATAAAGTGTTTCTAAAGTCTATTCAACTATCCTCAGTTGTAAATTCTGTTTCACAATAAAGGTATGCTTCATTCCTTTGACTTACCATCTTTAAATACTTAAGATTCCACCCTTCCATCCCACTCACTACATAAATTACACATATCTTCAAGTATCTCCTAATAAACTAGTCCACATAGTGTTCTGCTAGTTTTGGGTGGTTTTGTCCATTTTTATCAAATTGTTCATTATCTTTTTTTGGTCGTACAATACTTGGAACTGAGTGCAATAATACGACTGCACTTTTACAGTTACTGTATTTGTAGCAACAACCACACAGTGACAGCCACATCACAATGTAAATTCACGTTCAGTTGTTTTCTAGTACAAAAGTGAAATATTTCACTCTATTTTTATTAATCATTCTATCCCTCACTACTTGCATCTCATTTAACATCCTTTTAATTTTGCCTTAAATTTTAGAACATGTTTATTTTAGGATTTTTCATTAGGTACTCCAATAAGTAGTTGAATAGGTTCTTTCCTGCCATCTATCTTTCTCAACAGGTACTGGAACAGACCCCATCCTATCACAAAAAGGAAAACCAAAATTATTCTAGATTATTGTTACTACTAACTGTTACCTGCAGATTTTCAATTGACTTATGTCCTGTCTGCTATTAATTTCAAAGAAAATGCAAGTTCCCCACCAAATCTGGTATATAAGCTCGCTTTGCTCTAATAAAAGGTATCCTTCCAAACTGTTACTTCCATAGAAGTAACTATGAGTACTGCCCAAGTATTACTTTAGTCTGTCACTGTAAAGGTGGATTTCCTCAAATTATAAAGTCCACTGACTTAACTGGCACCAGAAAAGGGGTAAGTTTAAGCAACAGTGTAAGAACTGCCATACATGGCACTGTTCAAGATAATTTGTCATATATGTACATCAGGACTAAACTTTACGTTTTCTATACCTATACTCACAGTTCTTTTTTTGCATGGCTACTGACAGCATTCATTATTTTGCCAATGGAAGCTTGTATTAATTCAGTGATTCCTAGAACATTTTCAGTCAGCAATTTTTAACATTTGGTGCCAGATTTCATATACAAGTCCATGATACTGTACTTTTTATTTTGTCTAAATGCTGCTGATCAAGCTTGCCTGTTATTCAAGAGAGTCCATGAGGTTTTCTAAAAATTATGTTATACTTTCTACCACTCTTGTAAATTGTGTGTTATATGAATTTTTTTTAAAATAATTTTTTTTTCTTTTAGATTTCTATGGTATTGAGAATGGAGTTAAGAGTCCACTCTAAAAATGTGTCTCGCAACTCCAGAGTGTTTAAAGACCAGTTTTTTTGGTTTCTTCAGTTTGGCTAATAAAGGGTGTTACATCCATTTGGACTAAAACATGCACCTTTCCTACTATTACAAATGTAGCAATTTATACCCATTTAAAAAGGAACAGAATATAAAAACTGAAAAAGAAACGGGGGGCTGAAGATCCCATTTTGCTAAGGTTTAGGGAAAATAAATATGGTAGTGACTTTTTGAATTTGAGTTCCAATGGCGTCTTAAGATACATAAAATTTTGAAGTCAGTAGCTTTGAGTTCAAAGTTAACTATCTGCATTTAAGCGCCTTTCCAAGTCAGAATGTCAAGACCACTTTGCAAGTCAGAGGTCACAGTGCATATGTAACTAAAGACCTCTGAGAAGGAGAAATACTACGCAATTTGAAGGAACGAATGCTACCTGTACAATTTCCTTACATACTGGCATCATTACATTACTACCATTCCTAAGGAAAGAAAAAAAAAATCTACATTTCAACAATAGTGTCCACATTTATGGACACAAAACTACAAAAACCTTTAAAACCAGAATGTTAACTGGAGATCTTCACGAAACCTCTTACCTTCTTTCTCTTTGGGTCTTAAAGCTCTTTCTTCTTTTTTCTGCTTTGCTTCCAGCAGTTCCCGTTTCAGCTGTCGTGCCTCCTTCCGTAGCTCCTCACTGCAAAGAGAAATATTTACAAGAATATAATCTTCTGAGATGTACAACCCCTCAGAAGAAACATTATCAAAGTTAATGGGCAGTAGATTTTTGAAACAAACAAATGGAAGGTACGGACTCACTGATGCTAAGAATATGGCTCAAAAATCATTTGGGACATCAGAAAGTCCGTATTTTCATTAGCAGGGATAACAAAAGAACATTGATAGACATCTTTCTTTAAGACCCCATTAGAAATATGTTAAGGAAATGAACGATAAAACAAGGAACCCCCATCTGAATTTTACTTTAACATTCTAATATTTAGCCATGAGCACCACACAAAGACAATTTGAAACAAAGGCACTGCCAAATAAAGATTGCCCATGTTATAAAATTCTGTTTACTCAAGTAATAAATCTTAGTATCCTGGATTTTTCAGTTGGACAAGCAATGCAGTTGTTCAGTGACAAAGACATGAAACGTAAGCAAGCATATATTATTAGATACGAAAATCAATTTAATTTTACAAATTTAAAAAACCCCCATTCAATAACACGAGAAAGAAGAAACTAAAATTTGAAGTCATCTTGCAAGCATCAAACGAAATATTTGCCTTCACAGAATCACAGGTTGTAAGGGACCTCTGAAGATCAGCCAGTCCAGGTTCCTTATTCAAATAAGGGCCAAACACAGGAGGTTGCTGAGAGCACTGTCCAGTCAGATTTTGAATATCCAGAAACGGAGACTCCGCAATGTTTCTGGGCAACTACTTCTTAACCTCCCTAAATGCAAGAAGGTCTTTTATAAATTGAATTTAAATTTAATTTCAGCTTGTGCCTATTTGTGTCCATCCAATGGTTACCTGTGGAAAAGAACTGATAGTTGCTTCAACTTTTTCTGGTGTTAGAATTTGTATTTTGCACTTTAATTTTTTAAAAAGAAGTAAATTAAGATCTGACTGGTTTAGATTTTATCACAGTCAATGAACTGCAGAAATTATAACAATGTAGGAATTTGACATGCAAGCATTTCCCTGCAGTTGTTTTATGTACCTCAATTTTCATCTGTAGTACCATTACTGACTACAGCCTTTTTTAAGCAAAAGACTTTGGAACTGTTGGGTGATGACTACTTCTGATTTTCATTGTCATTTGTACGTATGCACAAATACAGACGCTGTGAAAAGTGCTAGCTCAGAAGACTGTTACTGTATAGTTATTCAGTCAACCACAGCAGTAGGTCTTAATTTTCAACAGCATGGCAGAAGCTACGCTAAGCCAGATTAACAGCTTTTACATAAAACTACAGTCCTACTTTTCGACCTGAAAAGAAAATTGTAGGGGAAAAAAGAGATTAAGAGATACTTTTAATTCAAGTAAATCTATTGTTTTTCTATAAATTGGGGATAGCACAGCAAACAAGCTGCATTGCAATACTAATATAGTACACAGCAAAATTTTCTTATTGAAGTTGCACAGCAGGAACAACACGTCAATAAACGATTGTATGTTAAAAATATTTAGAGTGCCAGACAGTGACAGCAACACAGACGTCTTCTGAATTTACAAAGTAACTTAATTCAAAAAAGAGAAGTTCTATATTTGACTCCACTTTGACAAAAGAAAAGAGAACTGATTTCAGAAATAAACAGTAATTGTGACTTTGGTGTGAGTGACCATATGATCATACTTGCTATGCACAAGTCCAAAATCACTCCTCCCTCTCTATATACATCTCTAAGTCTCTTTGTACTTGTACGCGTCTGCATACATGTATATAAACCATCTGAATTTATTTAAGCATACCAAGCTTAATTACTATAAGAAAAACACTTTGGTTACATGGCACTTAGAAACAATTCTATCCACTTAACTTAAAATATTTGGCTAAATTTCCAGCTGGTTTTATTTCTTATTAACTTAGTATTAATTTGACCTAAAATGCAAAAGAAAAATAATTTATACACTTATTTATATTAGAAAGCTGAAGCATGGAGTAGATGTTGCTAAGAAGATAACTGAAAATCATCTGCATTTTAGAAAAATGAAATATGTATTATATACAGACACAAATAAGACCTAGAGAGGCACAGGATCTTATTCAACTTTGATTTAGGGGAAAAAATGGCTACATATATTCAAAACTGTAATTCAGACATTCCCATCCAGTGTTGACAAATCTCAGTAGATGCTAAAATTCATTTGATGCTGCTATTTCAATCACATGCATTTCCAAATTTACCTGAACTCCACTCTAAACTTCATGACAATTCAGAGTATTAACTACTCCCCCTCTAAACTCCACCTAAGACCCTAGAGAGGCTCAAACTCCTTGAGGTTACCCTAGCACACAGTCATTTGGTGATGATGGTAAAAACAATATTAAACACCACCACATTCTCTCAAAACAGAAGCATTTAGGTGATGACAGAACAATACAGATCACCTCACAGTCAGAGGATTTACTGAGATAAATGTAAATTTATGATGGAGGAACTATTCAGAGACTGAACAACTGAAAGATCATGGTGTATTCTGCATCCCTGGGCCTGCAGTTTTTCTAAAAGGTAAGTCGAAATTGAAACAAAAATTAATTCAGGGAAGTGCTGTACTGATGAATAAAATATTATTTTTATGACACAGCATGTTATTTTCCCTTCTCTTTTTGTAATATTATAATTACATTGCTTATATTTTTTTAAAGGCAACTTCCTTTCATTTACTTTTGCTATCTTCTCCTTCAGTACCATCAGAAGAACATTACTAACTGGCTATCCTTAAATGGTAACATTATTCAGTAAGTATTGTTCCGAGTAAGCATAGTAGAACAAGGAAAACAACCTCAAATACTCTTCTTAATTTTAAAAGTAATTTTTAAATGTTACAGGTAATAAAAGTATGCCACAATTGTCATTTAAGTTTAACTTTTACATGAGCAGCATCCTATAACATCTTAATGAAATGAATCCTGAAGTACTTCAACACTGCTCATATTAATTTCATAGCAGAATAGATGATTTTAGTTCAGTTTAGATCAACCTGATAAATAAAAATCAAGCTACAGCATAATATTATCCTTTCATAATATAAGCTAATAGTCTGGACAGAAATCCTGGATTCAATCCCCTCCTGTTACAGGCAGTCATATCTTTCCCCAAATGTACTAATTCTGTTAAAAGCACATTTCGTGTTCTCTTTCTTGTATCTATTAATGATAATTTCCAATGCCCAAGATTTATATGGAAAGGTCATTCTAGAACTGACAAGCAGGTACCTTAATAATACCAGACACAATGATGAAGAAACTCTGTTCAGACAACAGCTTTGTCTTCTGCTAGATACTCTTGAAAAATGCACAATATTCTGTCTGAGAGTTACAATTCTAAGTTAAAATACAAACAGGATTTTCAGATAGAGAACCTCAATGATAAAATGAAACAATGTAAAATGTCATGTTTGTACAACTAAATGATTTACAGAACATGTGGAAGAATCAAGGTGAATGTCTGCTCTACATTGTCAGTTTTGAAGCCTTTTCTGATATTCCCCCTTTTGCTCCTTGGGGTATCTGCAATATGCAATTCTTGGAATGGATAGCAAATTCCCCATTTGGCATGTACATCTGAGATTTTTCTAGGGTTCAAGAATCTTATTTTTGTCTGGATTGCATTACTGTTCATCTCTGGTACTGCAAGAATTTTACAGCTGTAAATATAAGAATGAAAATTATGGGTTTGGAATATGCACTGTGTCTTTTTGCCAGCCTGGTTTTGCTGTAGAAGTCAGACACATATCTGTCTGTTTTCTGCAAATGGCGTATTGCAGTTGTACCTCAAATAAGACGACGATATAAAAATGGTGACATACATATTCAGTGGGCCTTGACACTGGAAACCTGTAGATGAAATATTTTAATACAGCTGCTTGGTCCTGTATGGCCACCTGTGTTAACAGTAAGGCTGACAGTTAATGCTGTGTTTGACTCTAGCAGTACCTGTTATACTACAGTTTGCAATTAGTACTGTAACTCTGTTTAAAAATAAAATATCAAAAACCTCTGCACTGAATGGATTTCTGGGTGAATTACCAGTATTTATATATTACACCTGGGAAAGATTTCAATGATGAAATATACGCTGTTGCTCTCTTTTAATCACCATAAACCTGACACTAAATAGGTGTATCACATCATTAACGATTCAGAGAACTGGCACTCTATTTTAATGTAATTATACATTCTAGACTGTAAGTAGTCCCAACATTGTGCAATGAATTCTCACAGGCTGAAACTGATGAAGAGTGTTACCATTTTACTCTACTGGGAGAAACTCAGCAAACTGCAGGGCCTGTAAGCTGAGCATGAGGTATAAACTTGCACAAGAAGATACTAAAGGAGAGGCAATACATTTTATTATGGCAACTAAGACAGATGTAGAAGGAGAAAAACCCACAGGTTTCAGGGCACACGAGCTCTTCTTCAGCTAGTTTATTTTTCTTCCACAGTTTGCTTAATAAAAGGTATTAGCTTTCACTATAAACTTTCTTTGCTTACATTGTTCAGCCACCAGTTACACTGCCAGAAAATGCAGATGTATGCATTAAGGCATGCATACAAGCATATATCATATATCACATATCATATATTAAAGCTGATTTTATGCACTATCTGGACCTTCCATGTTCATAGGAGATCCTGGAACAGATATGAGACCCTAAATTTTCTCAGTTTAAGAGGAAAACGTAATTTTGCTTACTTCAAGATAGTTAACAACTGTTAAACAAAACCAGAAAAAGTGGAGGAGACCAACAGCATCTCCCATCCAGACCAATGCTATATCTATTCAGATTGCATATGCCTAGCTTAATGTTTGATAAGAAGTGTGTTTGCTTTTTGTTTTCTGTAATAACACCACACTGCAGACCAACAGAGCTGCTGCAATTAAGAGGTTTTCCTCTTACTCTGTCACTTCTGAATGATGGCCTGCAGGTTGAATTCTTGGTTTTGTTCCTTACTGTATGATTCTATGAGTCTTAAATTTCACCCCATTTCTATTATTCACACTTTTGAGATCATACAATTTTGCATTAGGATAATCGTATATTATTAACATTACTTTCCAACTTCGTAGTATTTACAAGCTTCTTTTAACAAACTGTGGTAGGGTTTTTAGTATTTAAAGTATTACTGAAATTAGAACTATCATATAAATTTGACCTTAAACAATAGCTTGCCACATAGTTTACATTCTCTTTTTACCAACTTCTTACCTGTTTTACAGTTTTTGTTCTGTATTTCCCTCTCTTTAATTTTACCCATCTCCTCCAGATTAATCCCAAATAAATTTTATCATGAACATTTAGCCTAGCAAAAAGCTTACTGTTGCTTAGGAAATACCTACTGGAAGGTTAATTTATCAGAATATTTTTTAGTAAGCCAATTCAACATGATTTTTTTATTAGCCACTAATAAGCAACTTCAACATTCTAATTTTATTATCTAGATCATTGTTTTATATTGTTCTACTATCTTAGGGGAAGCAAACCAAATCTGTAACTTGATCTGAAATTCTAGAAGTGTGGTTTCACCAGAATAGTCAAAAAGGTTCTAATATCTTGGATAAAAGTAATAAATGCTTTAGAAGTAGCATGGGTGTAAAACAAAATAACCCAAAAGTATTGCAATGCAAAGCTCACCAAAAATGGACCAGAAAGACAAGCAATTAAATAGTGTGACTAGCTAGTTCTAAAATAATTTTAGAAGAATTTTGCATCTGTAAACCTAAAGCTAGAGCTGTCAGAATAGATTGTAGAAGGTAATATGTTAGGAGGTATATAAAAGGGGCTATGAGTTTTAAAGAGGAAACAGCTGAAGGTTTAATGCTAAAATGATTGAATTAATTAAAACAAGAAAACATAAAAGAAGCAGGGGGTCACTAGGTCACATGGGATTAAAGGGAATAATAAAGTAAAACAAAATCACTGCTGATAGGATAAATGATTGATTTGTGTCAGCTTTCTCAAAAGAAGATTCTAGGGAGATAACTCTCCAAGAACCTGATCTGATTTGGACATAAAGATGAGACAAGACTAGAGAGAGAGTGTCAGAAGGGTAGATTTAAATTAATTAAAGTGTGATAATGCTCCAGAGTACATCCTTAGAAGGAACTCAGAAATGACTGTTCCACTAACTTCCCTTAAAATCAATGTTGCACCAGATGACCAAATAGTTAACAAACACTGTACCTTTAGAACAAAAAGTATGACCAAGGACAGCACAGTGAACATCATGACAGCTTCTGGTGAACTGTTTTAAGTAACTAATAAAATAAAAATAATCTTGAACAGTGAGTCTCCAAGTATTCTCACTAATTCAATAGTTTCATTCCAATGTATTGGTGAAGGTGTGGGTCAACAAAGCAATGGACAAGGTGAACAGCTTTAGATATTCAAAAAGCCTATATAATGAGCCTTTTAAAAAGAGAAAGGGTAAAAAATGGATTGCAAAGGAAGCACACAGTGGAAAAAAATTAGCCAAACGAAGACAAGAATAAGCAATTACTTTTCAGTACAGCTAAGTTAATACTTCAAGTTAAATGCTCTGAAAAAATGGAGTGAAATACATTTCCAGAGTATCCAAAATCAGGAGCTCAGCCAAGCCCAGAAAAAATATGGTGATTTCTCATGGCTTGAGCTCTGGAATGGAAAATGGAACAAACAGGTTCTCAGAAACTCTAATTAAATTATCTTACAAAATTGAAGGAGACCCTGCAGAGTAAAGTCCTTGCACATTTTGCAGAGACTCTGTTACCCTAAATAAGAACAAGTTCATTAAAAAAGCCTGTGAATTTACTAGTAACAGCTCAATGAATATCTCCACCAATACGTAGTTGTGGAAAACAATAACAGAAAATGCACATTTATTAAGGAGAATAAACCAAGAAGTATTATAGTGGCTTTACAACAGACAGCCAATATTACTCCATTCAGAATACTATAAATGAAACTGAGTATCTCATGCCAAGATGGCAAACACAGGAAACTCCAGAAAGGATGACAAAGATTATTCCCATCATGAAAAATCACTCCTGACTTGGAGATGAAGAAAGAAAGGAATTATTCATTTCAGAAGATGAGACAGAGGAAACATGAAAAAGTGTAGCAAAACCACAAATACTGCAGACTTTTAGTAACTAGGCAAAGAGGCAATCAATAATATCTCAGCAATTTAGAAAAAATTTATAAAATATTTTTCACTTTTCAGATGAGACCACAAAATTTCTTTGGGGTAAAAAACCTCCACATTATTATAAGTATGTCTGACATTTACATGAAAACCAGGGACATCTATTTAGAACAGTTTAATGCTAAAAATGAATTTCAGAGGTAGAATACTTCATGCCTTGGGACCACCCAATTACAAATCAGCTTATAGGTATTGCTGATGGATTCCTCTCACACTTCTCCGAGGCCAGTGGTATTGGCCACTACCCAGCCAATTCCACTTGCAGATTCCTACATCATCAGTGGAGGCAAAGACACTTCAGACAGCAGCATATGCCTAAGGGAAATTTTTCACTACAAGTCTCACTCTGACTCTCCATTTTATGTAAAGTGTCATCAGTGGTCATGATTACTAATAATCAAAGTATTTATATCAGCACCAGAGTCTTCAAAAGAATATAATGTGAGGAATGATGGAAAATAGCTTTCTATAGATTCTGTTAATACTGATATACCATAGGTTATTTTAAACATCTAAGTGGACAGATTAAGCTAAAATCATAATATATGCCAATTATATATCACCATTTCTTGGAAATTGGATAAAACACTTGCTCTGAGTTTTGCCTGCTGTTTCCCAACATCTGATAAAAATTTTTAACAGATGGAAATGATTGCAAAGTGAACAGCACTCCCTTCATGTTCTCCATTCTGCTGATTTAATCACAAACCCACTGAATCTGATAGTAATGAAACAATAGACTTGTTGCTGATGAGATCACCAAATGGCTTCCATAAAAACCTATCAGACACTGTAAACTATAGTCACCACAGACATACGGAGTTCTTTTCTGACC
This sequence comes from Grantiella picta, assembly GCA_013397955.1. Lineage (NCBI taxonomy): Eukaryota > Metazoa > Chordata > Aves > Passeriformes > Meliphagidae > Grantiella > Grantiella picta. The sequence continues at coordinate 213,397 of VZRM01000031.1, read as the reverse complement.
TGCCGTATTACCTGTCTATACAAAATAGTAAATTCTGTCATAGGAGGAATGTTAAATAAGCAAATTTTATTTGTAATTACATTGAAGAACCATATTAAAAAAAGAATTTTGCAAAAACCTTTCACAGAGTTAGCTGGCCTAGACATTTACAGATTTTAACATTCTTCCCTATTACAAAATGGGCAACATTATTCCTAAGTGAGTCTGTTCTGCAGTCTCTATATAACAGATATTTTAAACAACCAAATCATATTAAAACGATTTGCTACAGCAAACTACAACTGAGAACTCTGAGTACACAGTAACAGTAGTTCTAAGAATGTAAAAAAAGGCTTGAAGTTAAGTATGTCCTGAAGTACTTTCAGGATCAATGCTAAAATGTCTGAAAGATCAGCTAAATATTCTACAGAGTCTATCTAGTGTATTCCTCCACAAGCAACTACAGATTTTCTTTTTTTACTAAGACTTGAAATGAGTAAGTCTCTGAGGAGAAAAAAATTAATTTTTCTCAAATGTCAACTTTATGTAAAATTGCTTTTTTGTACATAAAATTGGTTTTTTGTACATAAAGATGTCATCAACTTAATGCCAGTTTAAAGACTGTCTGCAGAATGTTTCAAGTCTAGAAACAATCACTGAGCCTCACTCAAAATGAAAATCCCTCCGTCTTCCAATACTACCATTTGAGACTCAAAGGATCCAACAGGGTGATTCATCCAGCCTGAGGATCCTCCCTGGCTGCCCCCTCTTCTAGGGGCTCCTCTGATCCAGACAAGAGAGAGCAGACTGGAAAGAATTTTTCTGGCAGCAAGAAAAGAACCTAGCTGCAGCAACCGCTTTTCCCAAGCCCTCTTTTGTCACATGAAGGAACCACATGTACATGATGTGACAGGGTAGAGATGTAGGACACTATGGGAAAGTCAAAAGCCAGGATTTCCACTGTCAGAACAATTTACATCATACTTCTTCTGAGGGACTCCTGAAGACAGAGACTGCTAGGTACAGGCTGGATGAGATGCTTTGATAGCAGCATCCTGCTCCTGGTTTCCCTGGTCTTGTTTAAGGCAGAAAACACAGATAAACACAGTAAACACACCTCTTCAGGGAATAACTCTCCAGAGCTGCACAACAGAATGCAGTCAGAATAAGCCAAGTAATATATTGTAAATTCTCTGTCTCTGGAAAAATTATGTAGCTCACTCACCAGTCAAGCACTTTTAGCTCAGTCCACATTTGCCTATGTATGAGAACACAAGGGTGGTTAAGAGGACCTTTAAAAACCCCCTTGCCTTAATTTTATGATCCCCTCAATCTAAATAAACTGGAAGAAAGAGCAAATCAGTTTCAGCTGGGTTTTTGGTCAGAATGGACCATCAAGTCCTTCTGGTGGTCCAGTAAAAGAAGAGATCCTCCTGTCAAAGTTTGTTCATAAATCAGAATCCAAATATCAGAGACAGGATGTGATTAAAGATACTGGGGTATAGACATTTTGTATGGAAAACAAATTAGAGTGTAAATGGAGATCTTAATGAGCCTGAAAAATATATCCAAACAAACACAGAACAGAAATATCTTCAACAGAATGTAAGCTACAGGTGTTATTTGCTATTTTTCATATGACAAGAACTTGAGGTTATAAAATGAAACTGCAAGACAGCAGATTTAAAATAAATAAAAGGAACTATTGTCCATACTGCTTACAATTAAACTGAGGAATGTATTGCCACAAGACACCATACAGATCGAAAGCATGAAAAGGTTCAAAGCAGCTAGATCTAGTCAAAAATAAAAATACACCACAGAACACTAAACAGAAAAGGCAAAATGAACTTGCTGACTAAATAAGCCTTGAACTTCAGATCGTTGGAAAAAGGAAAAATTGCCCAGTAGTATCTTAGCACTATGCTGCTTCCGCCCACCAGCAAAGACAGGACATTTGGCTAAACGGATCTTTTATCTAATTTGGCATAGTTTATTCTTAAATCAGTTATGACTTCTAAAACTTGACATTTATGATTTTGACTTAGTAGCACATAAGCATGGAGTGGTATTTGCCATACTGGAGAGCTCCATGTCTGAAGGTGCATAAAAGTATTTGGTTTTTTAATTGATTTTCAGAATGAAGTATCTCTCATGTAAAAATACTCCTCATGGAAAGTGATCTGTCATTTTCTGTTTGTGAATGAAGGGAAAGTAAGTTTTTTTGCAGCTCCAAGAAAGACCATCCTCTTATTTGATGTAACTGGAAAAGCTTGGTAGAACTTTGAAAGCAAAAACTTTAAAAACAAAAAGTAAAAAAAAAGGTAAAACAAAAAGGAAAAGCATTGTAATTTTATGTAATACATCAATGGTTAAATAAGGAAGTAGATTAATAATCAACAGATTGATTTTGAAATACAATCAAAGCCTGATTCATTATTTAGGACCCATGTGAACTTCTTTCACATTGAATACTTAATTCCTGGCCATCATGCCACAGCTGATGTAGACTTACCTGAAAAATGCCTAAAGACTATACAATTAATCACACTGATGTATACACAATCAGAAAAACTCTCCCAGCTTCCCACAGTGCTATCAAAGCATGTATTTCAGTGCTTAGTATATTCTGTACCTTATTCTTTTTATTTCAACTATATGAGTCACAACCCCCAGCAACAAATTAGCATCATAGTAAGATTATTGCAAAAGAATTAATAAAATTAAAGTAATAGCTTCTGTAACAATTATTATAATCTGTGAAGTCTGTGAAGAACCAAAAGTAAGGTCTGTTATCTACAAGCACCATCTCAGCTCTACGTATATTCAAAAGAATATTTGAGCTGATCTGCTTCATACTCCACACGGATTTCACATTCTTATGAAGTAGTTTCATCTCTAATCTCATCCCATTATCCAGTCCTTGCTCATGTGAAAAAAGAACAGCTCCAAAATGCCTCCACATTATTATCCCACATCTGTTCATCAATTAAGTATGGACTATATGTGAGCCAGAAAAACATTTTGATACCTCTCTAGGCTGAATGAAAAGTATTTCTAAACTGAGCTAAAGCACATCTCAAAAATGAAATCAAGTAGCAAAGAAGTATTACTTTTGCAGTAGATCTGAAATTGGGCCTGAATCATTATGTTGCAATAAAATTCTACTTCAGATGATCATCTGACCCTCAGGTGTGATTGAAAAGATTTGTAGTTGACAATAATGAAGATTATTTGTATCAAACCTATTTAAGGATGCTCAACAGGGTGTTTTATTCTAGCACCCCTAGCACATTAGAGAGAACTGATTGGCATTAAGCAACCACATTAATTATTTGTAAGTACAGTCTCAAGTCCTCCTGTTTTATACACTGCTTTGTAAATAAATAATTCCACTGGGTTACTGTAAGTATAGTTTAGTGTATTAAACCCATCTCAAAATGAAATAAAAAAATATGACACATCTATGAATTGTATTACATAGGCTTAAAATGTTGAGGCTGAAACACTTCCAAGTGACTAGCTGTCAGCATACAAGGAAAGCTAACTTCGTATTTGAGCATTTTAAAGACAGATGCTAGTTAGCATGCATTTTATCCCATGTATAACTGCTTCAGTCAAGAAGTATCCTGCAAGTTTCATCTTTTCAGCCTTCAGTAACGTAAGTTTTTGTCCCTGCTAGTTGAATTTATTATAAAACAGTTCACTAAATTTTATATTTGAGCTGACAAAGGTAACATTTTCATATTTCCTATCACAAGAACAGTTCAGTTCTTGTAACAATGCCACCACTGATATTAATTTGATCAGTAAAGAGCTATAGGGGGCATTTATTTGTCAAATACAAACACACCGTCACATAAGTAATGTTTTTTACATATGTAAACAGAGTACTTGATTCAATAAACATGCAACTGCTTTACTATTCCTCAAATAATATACTACAGAGTAGATCTCATATACTATAACCACAGAGTGTTTTACACTCTGTGAAGTAAGGCAAATTATTCTTAGTATAGCCAAGTTCCACTAAACAGACAAGAAAACCAGTTCAGCTGTAACACACAGAAATATTTCTATGACCTGCTGAAGACAGTGTTCGTTTGGGTAAAAGAACAATGAGCTAGCAACTGGTTTATCTATACATTGGGTACAAAACAGGCATGTGGCATCATAACAATGCTTACAATACAGGTTTTAATTAAGTACAAAAACATTTTGCATCAACTTTTTTTTTGTGAAAAAGTCTTCGAATTTACAGGAGTCTATTTGTCCCAACCTCTCAGCATTATTTTCAGTGTGTTTTCTCTAAGCTGCTTTGAATTTAGAATCAAGGAGTACAGCCAAAAATACTAAAATCTTCCAAAAACCTAATTAAAACTCAGTGCTTAAAAAGTCAGGTAAACAGTTAAAATAATGATGATATCTGCACTTAGAAATCAAAGGATGCCCCTTCCTTTTAAAGGTTTTAATTTTCTTACTAAAGGCAAAGAACATTTATTGACAGTCAATAAAGAAAAAGAATATTATAAAGAAAAAGATAAAGAGATCATTCAAAGAAGTAGTCTTACTACAACAATGTAAAATAAAAAAATCACCAATGCTCTTTTTACTAGGGTTCATCTTATGTTTAATTTCTTCATCGCACCAGTTATTCAGTGCTAAAACAATACAGATCATCGGATGCAGATAATGGTTTTCAATGTTACTTTTTACTCATATTAAAGAATTTCCTTTCTATCATGAAGTCTATGCGTAACAACATAAAAATAATATATATGCAGTAATTTAGGGTGTTTCACTTCAAAATTTATTATCATATACAGAATATATATAGTATAGTATACTACAATGTATTACAATATATACAGTATTAGTTACTTCTCTCTCATCATTATCAGCATTTTGGAATCTGGTTTTCACTTGTTGATTAGTCAGTAAAATCCTATTCCTGTTTTCACTGACAATACTAAAATTTATTACTAAATATTGTCAAGTAAGGAATGTCAACTGAAATGTTTCATATAAAACTCTCTCATGTCACTTAAGCTACCATAAATCAAAATTTGACAAACTGTAAGAGTCCATCTGATTTTTTCAATTTAAATCTAAAACTACTTGGAAAAATGCTTGTAAACTAAAATCAGTAGTAACTCCTCATTTCAAGCTAGCTGTACCACATTTTATTCTAAAAGTGTTTTATATCTGTAATGTTCTTATAAATAGAAGGTTACAGCTACATGCTCAAAGGTTCATATTCTAAAGGGTTAAATGCAGAAAGAAGAAAGTAAGACTAAACTGAGGGATGATGGACATGTCAGTGTAAGAGAACAAAAAAATGGATTTAAGAAATTCATCAGTGTTAATAGACTATTGAGATGAGGTTTATTCTTGAAGCCAAAGAGTAAGTATTAGATGATACTGAAACACAGAGTTTGTTGATGCTTTTTTTTTCTAAAAAGAAAAACTTGAAACATATGTGGCAGACGGCCTCAGTTAGGAGGCTGCAAAAGGAGAGTAGGGGATTCAGCACATATTTTATTAACTCAATTTTCTTTTCAGCTTTGCAGTTCACCTTTAAAATAAAAGCTTAGACTCTGCTGAAAACAGCAAAATTTGTGGAAAATCCATAGGGAGGCTCCAAATCCTTGGGATTTGTGGATTTTCTGTTTGAACAGATTTTTATTGTTCCTGTTGATTGTCCCAACACTCACTTTCAGGCACCAGGCAGCTTGAGTTATGTTATCTGTGGGCACTTAAACAGTACCAGCAGGTAGCTTAACTTTCCAAATTCATTTTTGCTAGAAGGTAGAATGCCAAATAACTGTTTGTAGAGACATGAAAATGAAAAAATAATGATCTTATCAGTTTTGTTAATTTAACTTGGTTTAATAATTGCCACTGACTTGTTAGATATATTAAGTTATAAAAATATTTTTATATGGACTGACACCTCTATTTTCATTCTTTTTGTTATTGCCTGATCACATACTATAGGAAAAATGGCTCTGTCTGGGCTAAATGCCCAGAACATTTGAAGCATCTCATACTGAAACAATAGTAGTCTTTGTTGAACACCATCTGCTAGCAGACGTTTTTTTTTAAATCATTGTGTGTCTGCTAATACAGATGCACTGCACTTCCACAAAAGTGGAATTACATTTATGCTCAGACTAAATACTATTCATGTAAGAAGTGTTTAGTTTCACATAATGACTGAGCTGCAGTTATATTGATGCAACACACACAAGATAAGCATGTTCCATGTAACCAGATTATTCAGAAATATTTGCTCTTTCCCTTTTGATTTTTACGTAGTCATCATTCATTCAGTACCATAAATCTTACCTTTCAGTGATCATTTGTGTTTTGAATTTGTTGGTATTTCTCATAACTCTATATTTCTTCACTAGCTATTAAAGAAGGGTGAGCTGACTTGGCTAAATTATGAATCAGATAGTAAGTATATTAATAAAATCTGCAGACACTAAATAGTTGTTATCTGCAGCAAGAATACAGAAATGCATTAACAGACTTGCAAAAATTGAAATATGGGCAGAAATGAACTCTGTCTTGAAAAGTGCAAGAAAAACATCTAAAATAGTTAAAAGTGCAGTTAGTCAACAGGAAGAACCAAGTAGTAACATGAAACTCACAGACAATGCAAACAAAACTAATTAAAGACAGCATTGTGGCTTTATTCACAGTTCTCTTTAAAAAAAACTGTGGAATTAATATTCTGGTCATACCAGTCCTGGCTGAAGTTCCACTGCAAAAATGACATGACAAATGTTAAACTGATTTTTGGAACAGCTAAAAAGGGAGAGTTCAAAATTTGTAGCGAATGATTTTTAAAGCTGGAGGAAGAAAATGCAGAAGATCTACTAGGTTACTCAGTTTATGTGCTTCCTCATTTCTACAAGACACGTACCACTTTTTGGTACTCTTAGTATAAATATCTGAAACAATCATTTCCTTATGTTTCATAATTTGGAAAGTATTTCTGATATGAAATTCAAATATTCTGATTCTCCTTTCTTTTCAGCATCTTGGAACTCTTCTGGTTTTGTTCTTTGAAAATTCCCATGAGAAATGCAATTGTACATCCTCAGACATGAGTAGACACTAAAGCCTTAGAAATGACCTTGTGCCCACTGACTAGTTATGACTGTATATACACTAAGGCAATCACAAATACAAAATAAAGCATATTAGCTTAACATTAAATTAAAATGTCAATTACATCTTCTCAAGGCAATTGATCTTGTAATTGCACCATGTCAATGCAACTGTTAAGAGTTTTGGTACGCCAAGCCAATAATGAAAGTATCACGGGTACTTTAGAAACAATTTGCTGCCAAGATTAGTACTCAAAACATATTAAAAATAAAATGGATAACTGGCTTCTTTTAAGGTTTCCTTATCCTTTAGTAGGTACAGCAAAAGCATTTATTTGTAAAGAAAATGCTAGATAACTATTTTCATGATCTTATAAATCAGTATTTCTAGTGAATAAAAAGAGAAATTTCATAATCTACAATTCTACAATTTTGAGGGCTTGTGGCCATTGGAAGACACACCCAGTACCAAAGCAGTATTACGTATCTTTTAAGTCTGTGAGTAGCTGATTAACATTTTATATAAATGCCTTCCAAAACATATTCCCAAATGAGTTTACTATTTACACTATCACATCCTTAAAATTCTGACTTCCAAGACAAGGCTGCTGTTCATACTTCACATAATTTAGGTGAGGAAAACAATTATTGTTCATTGTATTATGAAGTAATATATTAATAAATAGACTGCAGGTCTATAATTGTTTCTCCAGCAAAATATTATGCGTAATTTTTAAGTATGCTGTATAAAATAATCTCCCTTGCATATCTATTCTCAGAAATGATCATGCAGTCATGAACCATAGCAAATTCTGTTTAAAATAAGTCTTACAATAACAAAAGATAGAAAGAAAAGATAAACGATTTCTACTACTGACATATATATTCCAGAACATTTCACAATTAGTAAAACCAAACTCTGTTAAAGAAAGCTTTAATAGCAAAGCCAGTAATACATGGAGAAACTTTCTTGTAACTCATTACTTTCCAAAGAATTTCCCTGCTTCAGAATCTTTCTCAACAAGGGATTTCAATAACAGCCAGTACCTTTTTCAAGTGATCCACTGAAGCGATTACTATACAAGAAAGCACTAATAGGAAATCAACAAGTTAAAACCTGACAAGTGTTTTTTTTAAAAACTGTGTATATAACACAACCCCTTAAAAACCAGCAACATTTTAATGGATTTTGGTAGGCATAACATGATACAAGTGTTCCCTAAACCATGAAAACATGGAACTATTAATTGCATGTTCAGAACATTTTTAATGTACATTCCATTTTAAAAGTGCACATTGCAAATCAAGAAAAATTGAACTCCACATCTATATGGAAGCCGCTGTGCTTATGTGTTTATGTCTCACAGCTACATAAATATATCATTCATGCAGGTTGCCTCCACCTGCTCTCACTGGTTTTTTTTTTAAAGCTTGTTCATACCTTCTTTTGCAGGCTTTCTTTCCTCAAAAATCTATTCTTTTCCTGATAATGAAAACTGCATTAGGCTGGCAGCTAGCCAGCTACTTTCATGGACCTTTCTATAGGTACTTAACATAACTTTGTGTAGCTTGGATGCAGGAAAAGAACTATCCTGTTTCCCTCACAAGAGAAACATTGATTTATCTTGTCCTCAACAGCTTCCCTTCTGTGTCAGTGCAACTGCAAGAACCCACCAAACTGTTTCACTGTGTTACCAGATACGAAAAACAAACAGATGATTTCTGACATTAATACTTAAAACTAAAAAAATACATGAAAAAATTAAATATCCAGTAAATCCAGTGCTAGCATTTATTTTAAGTACAAAAGTCCTTGATACTTACTTGGTTATTCATCATAGTGAGACATTAACGTGTTTGACATCAGTTTTGGCTCATGGCTCGTGAGTTTTCCAGTAGATACTCTTGCAACAGTTTTTCCGGCCTTTCTACCAGTTATTTTTCTTTTTAGACTGTTCTACCATCTCCTTTTACCTTTTAACAAACTTATACCCTTATATAAACTATTGCCAAATACTGACTCTTGTATATTTGCATTATTGTTCTTGCAAAAGATTAGGGACTTGTTACAAAGAATGCAGCAACCTTCAAATTACACATTCTTGCACAATTTTTGATCTGGTATAAAACATAAGAAAAAAAAGGGAATGAATTAATTTTACATTTCTGGCTGGTAGAAGAGATACTGAAGAGCAATAGTATGTATACTTTTATCAATACCTTTACTAAAACTACTTTAAAAGTTAAAAAGAAGCGTTAATTCCATTAAGAACAACTTTTTCCACAACTAGTTTAAAATATGTAAAAGAGTGAAACCAGCAGCATCAGTGGTGGGTCTTAGTAAAGTACAGCCATGTCTTTTACTTTCCAGGCTTCATGTCTGCCCTTCGTACCCACCCCTGACACTAAGCAGATATGTCAGAAACTTATGACAAATGAAAGTAATTTCTTCAACATTCCTGAGAAAGCAGTAAAGCTGCTCAAGTTGGTAGGGCAAGATTAATAAATACTCCTTATAGAGGAATATATAACTTCTTAGGTACATTTCACAAAGTATAGAATTAGAAAAAGAAGTCGTCTTCTAATTACTTCACTTTCCTGTATGTTAAGATATTCAGCATTTTCTAGACAAAGGATTTCATACTAACAGAAAACACTGCCTTAAAATTGTGGTGGTAAGTTTCTCTAGAAAGCAAAGCAAGGTAATGAGGGCTTAGTCAAGAACAGATGTCATATAAATACCACTAAAATACAGAATCAGATATATAAAAAAAAAAAAAGGGGGCTAGAAACAAACTAGAAAATGAATTAATTTGGAGAGACCCATAAGTATTAACTGCATCCACAGCCCCAGCAGTATTTGGCAAGGTGTTACCTTCAGGCTAAGTAGACTATAATCTGCTGCAGAAATATGGCTTAGGTTCACAGCTTCCAGAAATACATTCTAAAGCATTTAGGAAAGAAAAGATGAGTGGATATGTAATTTTTTAAACCTAAGTTTCAGAGATGCCTCCTTAAAATAGAAAATTGATTACAATTGTATCTTTGAGGTAATGGACTTTACTGCTTCGGGAGAGGACTTATGCTTTGAAGTTACAGAAGCGTAACAGAAATGTATTAGATATGAGAGAAGAAGAAGAAATACAAAATGAAATTGACCCTAAGTTATGATAAAGTCTTGTCTTCCTTTGCATTAGAAAGGACAACATAAGAAATAAAAAAAAAATAATGTCAGTTCTTGCTTTTTTTCCTTCTTCAATAATGTGCTAACTGGTATTACAGAAACATAAAGAGTCTGCCTTGGGTATAGTTAATAGAAACAACTAGCTCAAAGTGCTGCCCTGGCATTCAGTAAATTGAAGATGGCAACACCACATGTTCACTGTTGATTTAATTTGTCCAACAGGAGATCAATCTTACACAACTGTGTAAGACTCTGTGTTTTGACTCCAATCAAACTTTATGAGCACATGAAATAAGAAAATTTGGGTTTATGACAGACAATTAAAAAGATCTCAGGAAACTGCCTTTCATGCATCTGCTATGGTGTAAAAGGGCAAGTCACTGTGTTCCCTTAACAGTCTAGCTTTGTACATAAATACTTCTCATCTCCTCCCTCATACACTACTTTGCTTTCTATTTTCCTGGCCTTTTTGTGTCGATTGAAATTCTGTGATAAAATCCAGACAGAAACCAAAACTTTATCCTCAAAAGCCTCCTGTGTTACTCATCCTCCTCCATAATATCCACAAACCCCCAATTGATACCATGTGTAAACAGATATCAGTCTATAGCCCCTTCTGTCCTCTTCTTTTCCCACTGCTGCTTCCTACTCCCACTTAATCAAAACAGTAAACAAGAGCAGAACTACATTACTTTCTAAAGAAAACCTTGTGATTTGGTGCTCAGTATTCGTATGTTGCACCCATATCTCAACCCCCACTTTTCTGATTGCCTATATTTTTGAAATACAGTAGCAATGACTGTATCCTTTCCATTCTAAAACAGGAACCAGTTTGAAATGGCATAAATCCAGTTACATATGGTGGTATTGATACCATCACTGTTGATAATCCTCAAGATTATCAAGCATGATGGAGAATAAACTAACTAACTGAACACCAACTTCGCTGAGTGCTTCAAGATCAGCAGTAATATTAACCATAATTTTAAAAATCATTATCAAGAGACCATCTTCCAAATGGGCAACACCATCAAGTGGCACCAAAAAGAAGAACCATTTACAATTTTACTGTTAAAAATAAACATAATCTACCACCAGATTTGATTTATATATACACACATATATGAAGTAACTTTTTTCCTCTCCAGTTTTATTGCCAAATGCCTTTAAATATGCATACAATAACTAAATGAATAAAAAGACTAATTTACAAAGAGGAGATTATTTGAATGGAAAAAAACAACCCTGAAGTTCAAATGCACACCATGAAAGAATATTCCAGGGACCAAATTCAGTGCAGTGTCTAGATCATATTTAACAACGTTAATGTTGCAACAATAACTGAATACAACTCATGGTGTTAGTCTGGATGAAGATACTTCTGGGATAACTGGCAATCTTGCATTCCATGCCAGTGCAAACCAAATCGGTTTATGCAGGCAAGGAATGGCTTTAGGAGTTCATGCAGGTTTTAGGAGTTCTTTACGAGATAAAATTAATCTGGTTGAGGGGGAAAAAAAAGTGATTTTGAAAAAATATGCACAGCATACTACTAAACATTATTCTAAAGAATGGAGCCACCACATTTTAGAGATTGGTAAGTACATACAGAATGTCTCAGTGGCGGTAGGGGTGGAGACCCACTTCCTATGTTGGGAAATGCAGTAATAATTTCATTTGGGAAATTATCAGTTGAAACAATTGTTAGCTAACAGCCTGATGTTATGTTTTAGTATCTGATCAGCCAGGTGAATAAAAGGATGTGGCATATACGCTCACTCATATATACTCAACACCTGCAAAGGTGCACATATTAAATGATGGGCAGAGGGAAATACAGGAAAAAAGTAGTAATTCATTAAATAGTGCTTCTTAACTGAACAGACTTTAGTATTGAAGATGTACAGATTCCATAAACTATTTTGAGATAATTGCCACACATGCATTTTTACTCATGTTTCAGGCCTTTGTTTGGGTGAGTTTTGTCTTGTTTTGATTTTGGTGGTTACAGGTATCCCATACATTTGTCTTGAAAAGTTCACAATTTGTGATACCACTTGCAGATGATTTTTACTGCTTGGTGTCTTACCTGTTTTAAAGTCAAAAACTAGAACTTAGACTGAATTAAACTGGTATAACATATTTATTATTTTTAAGTATAGGAACAATGAAAGAAATATCTTGCTATTCTGTTGTTCTTCTAATCGGAAACTTCTGGCTTATCTATGTTCCTCGTCAGATAATGCTAGATTAACTCTATACCACACAGTTTTTTCATGCTATCTTTCAATATAGATGAGCAGGAATTTTATGCAAAGAATGTCAAGTCAATAACCTAAAACATACCAAGCTAAGCTTTATAAAAATGCTGGTCTCCAAATGTGTGCAAAAGCATGTGACAAAACAGTGAATGTTAACTGCCACAAGGCATTGCTCACTCAGACTCTCTCTCTCCAGACAGTGTAAGCAGTCTTTCTGACCACACCTGTCCCACAGGAGTCTCCTGTGGAGTACTGATGTTATGTTTTAGTCTCAATTCATGAAAAGAAAAAAGCCCCCTTTCATCTGCTTGGGGGGGCATATAAAAGACATTTCCAGCACACATAGTGAGTTTTCATTAAAATGCATCCTTTTTCTCTAACTTCATTTCCTTAAGATACCTCCAAACTCCTTCTCTCACCTCCATTCTGTGCTACATGTTTATGTATTTCGTAAGAAGTTCTAAGACTTGGACAGTGTTTTGTCTGTCTCCAGTTTCACAGTCTTAACAAGCCTCTCCTCTTACCACACAACCTAGAGTCTAGCCTATTGAATTCAATGAGTCAGCAGCTTTTACCTTCCACTGAAATGTTTGCAGAGCATGCTGTGTCTCCACCAAAAGGTGAACTGTATGCACTGCATGTAGAAGCAACTAGTAAAATTTATAAAATAAAGGCTAATAGAGCCATTACTTGCTTCCGTGCAAGCTCACTAACTATTTAAAGAAATTTTGTCAATCTTGTCGTGAATTTTAGAACTCACATTATCACAGCTGTACTGTCACAATTTTTTTACTTGCTGCCAGCGTGTAAGCTAGTGATAAGCCCTGCACAGAAACTGCCAACTTGAAGCACAGTCAATGCCTAGCACCAAAGGAGAAAAAGAGATACTGGCCAACTCTGTAACTTCTCATTACATGATGTCAAGGATTTGGACTGAAGCATTCATGATCAACCCATAATAACTTTTAATAACAACAAAACCAGGAATTGTTTAGGTATTTTATATATACGAAAATATTTGAATCAACAACTTAAGGAAGGAATTATTATTTGACTTCAGGAAAAAGGGTGAGGAAAAAACCTTACAAAGATGGCTATATCAAACATCTTTTACCCACACACAGAGAGGGATTAAAAAAATATTAAACAGAGCCATAACATATTAAGCTCCCAGCTTTTTAGTTAAATGGTCCCTCTTCTACTTTTCCAAGCGAATGATTATATATTGATGTAAAAAGTCAGTACACTAAGAAGAACAGTGGATCAACAGTGAAGGACACAATGAGATTAGTACAGTTTGACATTCTAGTAGAAAATATAGAGGGCAAAGACACGTGAACTCAGTTACTGAAGCAGTCTTCAAAAAAATAGAAAAAACATCAGAACTGCACAAGGAAATTCCTGTTTAGAAGCATGTGTATAAGCTGGATTTTAGGAAAGGGCACTGCCATCTGAAAGAGCAGGGCGTAAAACTAACAAAACCAGAAATATATTGCTGAAACAGTTCTATTTGACCAAGGCAATTGCTAGCACCTAAAGTTCAGTCACTTAATAAGCCACTAGGAAAAAACCACATATACAAAGGTATTTTGCTGCTGGAAAACATATTTGTATGTGGAGATGCGATGGAAGTACCATTACACTAAATATTTTGCTCTCAACACAATTTTAGAGAATATGAAAGTGTATAATCCCCCTCCGATGACATGACAGACTAGTTGACCTAATACAGTCCTTCTGCATTTAGATTACATTAATTTACTGCAATGTCCTTATTTTCTAGTAGGAATGATCCCACATTCCCGATATTAAATATATGACACTAATTGGTATAATTGGCTAACTGATACAATTGACACTACTGAAACCTACAGTACACACACAATACACACAGTCAATACACACAGGGTGTTGAAAACTCTAGAAGGAAAACTAGAATTGTAGTTTCAAAAGGTAGTGTAGAATAAAAGAAAGTTAGGAAAATGAAATTAGTTTAAAATACTTTTGAAGCTGAAGAGCTCTCCAGGCCTGCAGATCAACCTGATAACTAAAAAAACTGAACATTGTGAAAACAGAGTATTTATAGATACTGTCTACAAACCAAAACCAAAACAAAAAACCCAAACAAAAATGTGCAATACTATACATGGTAATAAGGCACTGAGAGAAAAATCAGAAATTATCCTGGAAGTTCTGATGAAAACAGCTTAAGGAGTATTATATGACCTTTAAATCATTGATATTGCATCCAACACAAAGTATTTTGGACTCATCACTATGAGAGGAAGGTTAGTCAATTTTTGAATTGAGAGCAACTGCCTAGAGACCACTGATCACAAACTAAAAGAGAAAACAAGAGCAAATTGGCTCACAAGCATATGAAAACAGTGTGACATTTGAGCTGGTTTTCCAACACTGATAAAAATTATAGAAGGACTGTAGAATTATTACAAAATTGAGAATACCGGGATGCAAATAAATAGTGATAGTATTTGAAACTCTTCTAAAGACATAATTCAGTTGGTCCCAAATCACAATTCTGCAACATATAAGAAGGACAATACTGGTAGAAACCCCAGACTGGTTCACTGGGAAAGTGAAGGCAACAACTTGAATTGAAAAACACTACGTACAACAATGAGGGATACAAAGACATAAATACCTGTGTTTGGCAAAACCCAGAATCATGCTACACAAAAATGGTGTACAATTTTTCAGTCTATCAGTTGTAAAGGAAGTGGTTAGAATTAATCTAACAGAATAATAAATGCACTTTAATCTGTCAACTTCTATTTAAATTTTCAAAATTAGTTGAGTGACTCTGTCTCATTTTTTGATTTATGAAAATATAATATCAAAATAATATCAATATTAAAACATGAAAATTTGAAGACTGAGAATATGCTAATCTTTGCAAAGTGATTTAGGATTATTCAGCAGTTTTATTGGCCAATTGCCTTGGCATCAATAAACTACTAAACATGATAAAAAAATTAGAAGGAAAAAAAAAGATATTTTGTAAAAAGTAAGTGACCAATTTTCAATTATTAGAGGTGTGTATGGAAAATAGGTCTTATTTAACAAATGCAACTTCATAGGCAGAACAGAAGAGAGCCAAAAGTTTCCTCAGCTACTGATGAAAATACTTTGTATAAAGAATTATAGAACAATGCAAAGTTAAGGGGCTGAAATGAACCTTAACCATCCGGTCCCAACCGCCCCTGCCATGGAAAGGGACAACTCCCACTAGAACAGGCTGCTCAAGGTCTTGGTCAACCTGGCCTTGAACAATTACAGGGTTGGGGCATCCACATCCCTGGGCAACCTGTTCCAATGTCTCACCAACCTCACACTCTCCTAACACCTAACCTAAATTTCCCCTCTTTCAGTGTGTACCCCTTCCCTCTTGTCCTATCACTGCAGTTCCTGATGAACAGTCCCTCTCTGGCTTCCCTGTAGGCACCTTCAGATATTGAAAGGTTGCTATGAGGTTCCCACAGAACCTTCTCTTCTCCAGGCTCAACAGCTACAGCTTTCTCAGCCTGTCTTCACAGGGGAGGTGCTCCAGTCCTCTTATCAGCTTCATGGCCTCCTCTGGACTTGCCCAGCAGTTCCTTGTCCTTCTTATCTTGGGGGCACCAGAGCTGGACGCAGCACTGCAGGTGGGATCTCCCCAGAGCAAAGGGGCAGAATCCCCTCCTTTGTTTTGCTGCCCACGCTCCTTTGGATGCAGCCCAGGATTTCCTTGGCTTTTTGGGCTGGTTAATGTTGAGTTTTTCACCTACCATCACTGCACAGTCTTTCACCACAGGGCTGCTCTCAATCACTTCTCTGCCCGACCTGTTGGTGTGTCTGGGATTGCCATGACCCAGGTGTAGGACCTTGAACTTCACTGTGTTGACCTCCATGAGGTTTGCACTGGCCCAGCTCTCAAGCCTGTCCAGGTCCCTCTGGATGCCATCCCTGCCCTCCAGTGTGTCAGCTCCCCACACAGCCTGGTGGTGTCAGTGAACTTGCTGAGGCTGCCCTTGATCCCACTGTCCATGTCTCTGGCAGAGATGTTGAGCAGTATTGGCCCCAGCACTGAGCCCTGAGGGACACCACTCGCCACTGGTCTCCACATGGGCCATGAGCCCTTGACCACAACTCTTTGTGAGTGGCCATCCAGCCAGCTCTTTATCCACCCAGTGTCCATCCCTCAAATCCGTGTCTCTCTAATCGAGACAAGGATGTTGTGTGGGACAGAGTCAAACACTTTGTGTAAGTCCAGGTAGGGGATGTCAGTAGCTCTGCCCTCCCACCAGGGCTGTAGCTCCGTGATAGAACATCATCAGATTTGTCAGGCATGGTTTGCCCTTAGAAAAGCCTTGTTGGCTGCTAGCAATCACCCCTTTGTTTTGATGGGCCTTAGCATGGAACTTTCAAGAGAATCTGCTCCATGATCTTGCCTGGCACAGAGGTGA
Organism: Grantiella picta; assembly: GCA_013397955.1. Lineage (NCBI taxonomy): Eukaryota > Metazoa > Chordata > Aves > Passeriformes > Meliphagidae > Grantiella > Grantiella picta. Next base: position 196,392 of record VZRM01000031.1, on the reverse strand, counting down.
AACTGACTGGTCTGTACTTCCTTGTGTCTTCCACTTTCCCCTTTTTAAATAGGAGGTTGTATTTCCCTATTTTCAGTTATCTGGAACTTCAAGGTGTTCAACACTGCCTATTGTGTCTTTCCAAGAGAAAACAACTATGAAGACAGACAGTGTAATAGCGTACAAATGGAGTAAGAGGAAATAATACTGAGAAATGACATTAGCAGACAAAAGCAAAAAAAGCAAAAAGACACAGCTGCTGGTAACAAGTTGGGCACAAATGTTTCACATGAGGCATACCTACTCACTAAAAGAAATTGCCACAAGAAGAGTGAATTGTCCACATTTTCTTGCCTTCACATCATGATAGCCACTTCTTCAAACACATTCTGGAACTGAGCACAAATGCTGCCTTCAAAAAACAGGGATTACTGGGCTTATGAAAATGGTAAGTGGGACAAACGATGGTATAATGAAGGTCAGACTAGATGATCTAATAGGTCCAAAAATCCATGCTTTTTTCCATTACTAGTTTACATGATGGGAAAAAGGAAATATTCACATTTCCATATCTTTAGCCAAAATAAACATACTTCCTTGCCAAGTATTCAAAAATCTATAGTGCCCAAAGTTAACTAAGATTTATAAACCAGAACACAGACTTTTATATAAAAATGAATGTGCAAATCACAGATATCTCATCAAAGTTTCCATCACATACTACCTCTTTGGACAATCATTAGTATGAAGGTGACAGAATCAATCTGAATTTACTCACTTACATATAGAGACAGCATAGTTTGCTCTAACATTGTCATTTTGGATATTTATCTACAAAAAATTCAAAAGAAAATATGATGAAACTCCTTCGAATATGCTGTACTTTCCAAAGCTAGAATATTATTAGACTATTTAAGCTGAAGTATTCAGGCAAATTTAATAAACACCATGGCTACTTGAGTTAATGTCAGAAACACGCAGACCCACAAGAGTCATATTCTCTTCCTAGTCTCTTCCAGGCTCTGCATAACGTATGATGGATCAAATGGTTACATCTTATTGCTGACCTACACATTTTATAAATGCATAGTAAACATTTTCTTGGAAGAGCCATACAATCTTTTTAATAAACAGATAAACCTCCTTCTATCCTCTTCTGCACAAATCTGACAAAATTGATGGAAGAAATATTCCTGTGTGTAACCATACGTCTGAGACAAAGAAGACTGCTGGACATCCCTGAAAGTATATGATACCTCAATACACTTCAATAGGTCTTTCAAGTAGATTTCCTGATCTAAGGGCCCTGTACTCTGCTGTGCAACACAGCTGCAAAACTCAGTTTACCTAGACTAACAGACAAAAACCCCAAAATCGACCCCTTCATTAAGAGAAACATGCACGGGTTGAAATACTTCTTGATTAAGCGTAACTGGTTTTGCACCTGTCTTCAATAGCAAATTTAGATCAACTGAGACAGATTACCAAGTGCCATAGCTTATCACAAGCAAACAGTGTTTAACACATGCACTTCATACATGGATGTCAAATACTTCTATTGATACAAGACCAATCTATAGTACAAAGCTTAGTTGCTTGTTATTTTTTGCCTGCTTTTGAAAGAAAATCTGTCATCCAGAAATCCGCTAGGTAGCAAATTATGAGGCCCTGTCACATGTATATAGACAAGTGGAAAATATGGAGACTTTTAAGGTAAAAATAGATTGAATTTCTAAACTGTTATTTAATCCAATGCAGTTTTAATTTATGTCCCTGAAGTTATTTGCAAATGCTAGTTTGAGTCAAATTCAGGAACCATAAAACCCACAAACTGAGTGATTTTGCTATTCTAATTTATCATATTTTCAAGGCAAAACATAAAACAGTATTTATTGAAATTGATTCAATTGTCTATAATCGACAACCATGTGTTGAGCTCTTCCTTGGGTATTTTTTAAAAGCCAACAGCATGAGATGAAGTTAAAGACTACAGCAGTTCAGAGCAAACTGCCATAAGCCATGTTTTTTACACCAAGAGGCTCAAGTACTCTATTCCACCAAAAAAGGCAAAAACCCCTCAAAAAGCAGACTAGAGTTTACTCTGAGAACCACAGCATGATCTCAAACAGCAATCACTATGTAACTATAGTTATTGACCGTTCTAAGTAACAGTATTAAAAAAAACCCACCCTTGTGAGGAAGCGGATGCCTAACCACCTCTGGAAGAAGCAGAAGTTCTCACTGAGAGTTCGCATGCCTAATCCTGTGTGTCACTGCAGAACTGCTGCTGAGCTCCTGTTCTCCACTTGCTTCCCATGGAGCTCAAAGCTTAACTTGGCAGCTCTAAAAATTCTCACTGTAAATGGTTCAAACAGTTTACCATCACATCCTCCCACACACATGCAAAAAACCACAATGTCAAAGGTCATAGATATTTTTTAAAAAACACAAAAATCATGGAATTCATCAGTCTTATGACAGCCATGACAAAAATGCAGTTTTAGTGATGGGTTGGCAAAAAGTTTATGTAACCCTAAACTCTTCTGTGGAGAGTGAGTTAGAGGGCATAGTATGGTTCATTTCACATTACGGATTTTTTTCCTGCTTTATATAGTTAGAAGCACTTAAAGCCTGAAAAGAACATTGGGGGCACATTAATCCCATTTTGGCATATCTGGCAAGAAATCAATATGAAATAAATCAGGTTTTAAAATTCCTGCTATTTAAAAAAAAGAAGCTTTAAAATCAAACACTGGAAATATTTATAATTTGTGGTAGCATGCATTTAAAATCTGAAATGAGTCTAAAGAATGGACAATAACTTACCACCAACTGGAGAGGACACAAGAAAAAACCACAACCTAATTTGTGATGATGCTCAATATGACATCAAAGTAGATAAGATAAAAAAATTATATAGGAAAGTAAAAAAACTAGGAGAGAAAAACTATGCAGCGTTGAAAAACAGGATAACATGATCTCACATTGGCAGATTGCTACAGCAGTACATATGCCACAGAAAAGAAAACATAACTTTAAAGTAGTCAGCAATTTCTCTAGCTCTTTCAAGAAGTTTCAGGGAGAGAGGGAAATCAACCTAAGAAAAATTCCTGTTTTTCAATTGATATTTAGTCTACCTGAAACTAACAATGTAAGCAGAAAGAATACCATCTATGTCCTAGAAAACACATTTGAAGGAGGTAAAGAATCAGTTCATTTATTTGAATTGTGCATGTAAGTTCCCAAGGAAATAGTAGGAAGGAATTTTCTGGTTCTGTGTTAGGCTATTCTCCTCATTGTGGAGAGAATGGCACTGGTGGAAGAAGTGATAAAACCCTGACTGTACAAGTGTCACTGAGGCAATCTTTCATCCATATTCAGACAGAAAACAGTTATTGGCAACATGCTGGAAAAGAATATAAGGACTCAGATTCTTAAAAGTATGTTCCTCAAATTCTAAAGGCAATAGACATAACTTGTAAAATAATCAAGATGTATTATTTACACATACACTTTTTTCCATTGAGAAACTGAGGTCCCTTGCCTTTCCCAGGACCTACTATTATATCTTACTACTACAAGACTGACAGATATAGTCCAGAGAGAAAACTATACATATGATCTTCACTTAGGGGTTCCTGTAACAAAAAAAAAACTAGGATTTTCTTCTTCAGGGTGAGTGCTGCAATAGTGCCAGTCCTACATAAATCACATGATTTATTATTTTTTCAAAGAATATTTTCTACCATAACATCACAACAGTCCACATTCTCACTCACAATTAAGTAACAAGTCTACCTGTAACTAACAAATGGAGAAATTTAATGGAAAGGAAAAGATAAAAAAAATAGGAAAATATTGACTGTACTTTAATACAATTGGATGGATGGAAGCTAACACTGAAATTCTACAGAAACTGTTCAAGATTTAACAGCATGCATAGATGAAGTTCTCATGAACAGCCCAGCTGTTTTAATAGTCTGTTGACACTGACAAAAAAAGGTATTGCACTACTGTTCCCTCCTAATTTGCTCTTCCTTCATCTGCCATGACATATAGTTTAGACTGCCATACTTCTAGTGGCTTTTGCTCAGTTAAGTTTGATACAGGAGAGTGAAGTAAGTGCTATTCTGATGACAGCTGGAACAGGTGTGCACGGTAAGTAGTAAAAATGCACAAGCAGGAGCTGGGGATATGGGGAAAAGAGAGTAATAGCAAAGAGGCTGGCAAATGAATTCTGCAGACCTGTGGATGATTATTTGGCATTACTAAATAAATTTTAATTTTTGCTAAGTAATCGGGTCACCTCTCTGTTTTCAAGCTTGTAGGTTATGCTTTAAATACTCAGAATCACTAAGCTAGTTTATGGCATTTGCTGGGTTTGTTATCTGTTCTGCCTCTGTATATCCATCTTGAGAGAACATACCCTGTAGCATACAGCCACAAGACTCAGAAAATAAATACATATTTTTACTTAATCTAATGACTTTGTGCTACTAGTAAGTCCCTGTAATTGCATACATTTTTCATTTTAAAACATTTTCATTTTAATGGTGGAAAAGTTTCTTTTTAAAAAACTCTATTTTCTTTTTCATTAAATATAGATGACCTTTCCTGTCAATCGTATCACAGAATCATGGAATATCATGAGTTGGAAGGAACCCACAAGGATTACCAACTTCTGGTCGTACACAGGACAACCCCAAAAATTACACTATGTGCCCAAGAGTGTTGTCCAAGCACTTTTTTAACAACAGAATACCTATTTCCTTTACTTTTATATTCCTAAGAATGCAAGAATAATAATTTTTCACTCTTTACATCAAATGCTGCCACAAAAGATGTACTTCTTGGCTAATCTATGAGAAAAAGGACAGATCGTAAAAAGAGACCTTAAGATATGAAATACACTGTTATACTGTGAAATATGAACTCCAGCAACTAAAACTTTTACTAGGGAGAGCTCCTTAACACACACTCGGAACAACAGTTCTTCATAACGCTATTTAAATACCCATTTTAAATAAAAGTTCTCTCTTTCCCTGGCAAATATACAGTTTCAAACAGTAAACTAATACAACCGTGACTGAAATTAAGCCTGAAAAGAAACTGCAAAGGAGCATATTTAGAAAAGGGAGAAAAGCATACAATAGGACCAAATCTCTGGTCTAGTACCAGAATGGTATGACACCAGATCTTTAGTCCCTGAGAGGAATGGAGCCTGTCTATGACAAAAATTTGGATTGGTGTGGACAGCATGCCTTATTTAGCAATGCTTAAAATGACAGACCCTGCCCTTGCAGACGATACTTCATATGAAGAATCTCAGCTGATACACAAAGGTTGTCATAACTCTAAGTCTTGTTGTCTGGCAATGTAAGAACCTACAGATTTGTAGAAAACAGGCTAGAGTACCCCTAATTGCAGTTTTTGAGAGATTCTCTGGGCAGATAATAAAATTCTAGAATTGTTTAGGTTTCAGTGGACCTTCAATACCAAGACCTTCAAGATCCAACTGTTAACCCAATGAACGCCAAGTTCAGCACTAAACCAAGTCAGTAAGCACCACATCTAGATGTCTCTTAAAAATATCTTCCGGGATGATGACCTCAACATTTCCCTGGGCAGCCTGGTCCAAAGCTTGACAACTGTATTGGTGATGGAATTTTTTCTAATAACCAATCTAAACCTCTCCTGATGCAACTTGAGGCCATTTGCTCCTGTCATATTCTGGTTATGTGGGAGAAAAGACTGCCACCCACCTCATGACAACCTCCTTTCAGATGGTTGTAGAGAGCAATAGTCTCCCCTGAGCCTCCTTTTCTCCAGGCTAAAAAACCCCAGTTCCCTCAACCACTCCTTGTAGGACTTGTGCTCCTTCACACTGGGGGTAGATGTGGTTCTTAGGGCCATGGTTTAGAGGTAGATGTGGCAGTGTTAACTTTATGGTTTGACCCAAGGATATTAAAGGTCTTTCCCAACCTAAAGAATTCTATCATTCTATCAACTGCACCCTCAGTAAGCTTGCAGACAAGACCAGGCTGGGTGGGAGTGCTGATCTGCTGGAGGGCAGGAAGGCTCTGCAGAGGGATCTGGACAGGCTAAATCATGAGCCAAGGCCGATGGTGTGAGGTTCAACAAGGCCCAGGGCCAGGTCCTACCCTTGGGTCACAACAACCCCAGGCAGTGCCACAGGCTGGGGCAGAGTGGCTGGAAAGCTGCCCAGTGGAAAAAGACCTGGGGGTGCTGGTGACAGCAGCTGAACATGAGCCACGGTGTGCCCAGGTGGCCAAGAAGGCCAATGGCATCCTGGCCTGGATCAGCAATGCTGTGGCCAGCAGGAGCAGGGCAGGGATTGTCCCCCTGTACTGGGCACTGGTGAGGCCACACCTCGAGTGCTGTGTCCAGCTTCGGGCCACAGGACAGACCTTCTCCACTCTTTGGGCAAAGAAGGAATGGGTGATGTCACTTTGGTAATATAAATGAGAAAACAGTATTTTATTCAGAACTGCATCCAGATTAGTCTTAAAAGCCAAAGCAAGACTGTATCAAGAGCTTCCTTCTGCACAGTTAAAAGGAATTAAAATATTATGCACAGAACAGAGACTTAGCCTACAATTGATCACTGTTAAAACAAAGTATATTCCCCATGAAGATTTTGGCACTTTTTTCAGAAAATGAAATCATTTACAGGAAAGAAAAATGATAAAGCTTAAGGAAGTTTCAAAGAGCTTAACTTAAGCAAAAAAAAAAAAATTACTAGAGTGAGAGTAACCACAAAAAATGACTTGAACCTTCAGGTACAATTCTGAACAATTATTATTATTTAAAAAAATAAAGGTATGCAACTCTACACTTTACGACTGGGTCCTGATATTCCGGTAACACTGTAAGTTATCCACTATACTTGCAACCATGGAAGCTCCAAAACACATTCATCTGCAAGTGCTCTAAAACAGATAATTTCTTCACACTTATATAGATTACAATTTGCATTATTTGGATCTCGAAGTAAGAGATAGCCTCGCAAACTTGATAAACATAAAATTCATCACTAGAGACAGAAAAAACAGAATTAAAATTACATTTCCCATAATTTCTTCTTCAAATATGTAAGAATCCTAGAAATATATCTTTAAGAATTACATTTAAATCTTACTTCCTCAGAATTTCACTTTGTACACTGTGCTGTTGCGCATCACTGTATTCATGGACAAGACATGTAGATTGATACTTAGGGACACAATTTAGTGGAGTGCCAGGTTAATGTTTGGACTTACTGATCTTAATGGTCTTTCCAACTTTTGTAATTCTATAATTCTAAATTAAAAGTTTCAACATTTGTTATAAAATATTTTGGAGCATGTTTTTGTACAACATTATATGAATCACAAACAATACTTGTCACAAATGCATTTAAATAATGCTGAGTGTCATTTGGAGTAGGCTAGCAGAGCCTGATCAAACAATTATGGCACCAATGCTTATCTACAGTTAGCCGGAATGTACGAACTACTGAAAGATACGAAGGTATGAAAAAAGGAACGTATGATTTAGCCTTTTCAGATACATAATTCATAAGAGCACTGGAAATACATGTGTTTACTAAACATTACATAACTCCTCGTAAGGATTAGATAATGACTCAAATGTTCTAGTATCAAAAAAGTAACATAAAAATAGAGAGACAGAACCTCACAATTTGTATTGTTTCAAGAATTATTTTATAAATTAAAACAGTACAAATAAGTAAGGTTTATTCCTATTTCCTAATAGACCCTAGTGAACAATTTGGCTAGTAAGTAAGAATTCTGCTGAGCAATATATAAAGTTTAATACAGCTTTTCCCACCCTTGGTCCTTAGGGCTTTTTTGTACTGTCATAGTTTATCAGCAAGTTATTTCCATGAACGTGAGACAACATTGTCACTTAATCTTAGTAGGCATTCTTGCTGATCCTCTAGCCAGAGGGTTCTAATGTTAATAGAACAATAGCCACCATTCAAAACCATCCTTTTCTGCCAACAGCCTGCATCTACCATTTCATCAGTCAATGAAAAAAAAACAATGAGCCTAAAGGTTACTGGGCAGTAAATTTGTGGAGGAAGTACTTGAATGAAAACAGACACCCATGAATGCATTTTTCCCTCACCAATATTCTACCACCTTACTGATGACACAGTTTTGAAAGGAGCTGCTTAATCCTTTAAACTTACCATCAGAAAATGGCTACAACTACAACTCTAAAGCCTTTCTATAATCTTATAATAATACATCTACCATGAACAGACTGCAGATAAAATTTTGCAGATGCAAAATAGAAGTATCTTTTTGCCTTTGAACAAGTTAAGCTATTTACTTTTGTCTGGCCACTGGAAGTTTCACAGGGAAAAACTTCTACTCATACAAATTACAGCCAGGATTCGAGGGACAGCCACTAAAACTGACCAGCAGAGGACTATGGATCATGTGATTTTAAAATTGTCTCAGATTAAGGGTGGTAATATTATTTGGATAATTTTTATTAATTTGCCAAACAAAAATCACATTATAACAGATAATAACTCTTTAAAAGTATCACTGCATTTTGATTAATATGAAAAGCAATATAAATACTGTTTTCTTGTTAGGCATAAGTATTTTTTTCAAAGAGTATTTTTTTCAGTTATCCAGGAAGGATATTAGACAGTGCCTTAATAATGCCCTAAAATCTGTTAAAATTCCACCAACTACAACTCTTTTTTCTGGGCAGAGGTGTTATTGAAAAACCCAACAGTTTCAATTAAAATGACTGTTTTCACTGGATCATGCACCTGTTTTTAAAAATAAATATTAACTTTAAATTCAATTTTTACACTTCTAAAGAAATTGAAGGTTATTGACAAATTTAACTGAATTACTTTTCCCACTAATTATTGTGAAGATATTATCCTTACTATGAAATAGAAGGGATACCATGACATAAAAAATACAGCTGTTTTAAGTAGATGAAGGTTTACTCTTCATTTAAGCACTTATTTTTTTAGACGAGAAAAACATACTTTGTTGATGAAAGGTAACTAACTCTGTAACTTTAACTTCAAACATACAATGATGATAGAGCATTTTACATTTTAGATGGCTGAAGTGATTTGGTTTTCTTTGGACATTTTAACAAAATGGCTAGTTTCTGATACTTTATTTTGTAATCAAAATAACTGGCAACCTGAATATACCTAATAAATAGTTTGGTAACTGTCTTTGGCTACTGTGAATGAACACCAAATTGCTCAGTGTTGAACTGCATGAAAAGAAAGAGCACACAAAGCATTTATTACATAATCTGAAACCTGCATCGTATTTTCATTCTAAAAATAGCATGTTTCACCAGAACACTCTAAAGTACATTGTAATTAATAGCCCAGTAAGTCTCAAAGAAACTGTGAGTTTGAGCATTTCACAGATAATACACATTAAAAATGAAAATTTAAAAAATAAAAATACAAAATTGCAGGTCAGAATAAGCTGGAAACATTAAGTCCATCCTCTTTTTTTCAGAAGTGATTATGAAACTGCTGACCTCAATTCACAGTAAAAGTTTTTCTCCATTTTGTGTCCTACTCACTGAAACAGCCACACAACCTACTTGTTTGAGAATGCTATCTTAGAGAGGAAAAATACATCCATAAAATTAGCTCGGACCCTATTTTCCACCACTCTTTCCACTCTTACGCAAGAGTGGCATAAATACTTCATTCATTATGATCTACCCCATTTACAGTGAATTACAGGATGCATATATTTAAAATGAGATTACTACCATAATGCTATTTCTGTGATGATGACATAAAATCTCTACTGTTTCTTGAGGAATTATTATGGGAAATAATGAAACATGAACACTGTACTCGGTTAGTATTTAATCCACATGCATTCAGAAATATTCTCTATTCCATACACAAGCAACAACTTCTAAAGTAGATGTTGTGATCTCACAATCAATAGTCAAATCTTAATTCAATCATGAAAACCCTACCAACTCAGACTCTTCTCTGAAAAAATATGATTCCTGTGCCACAAGAGGTCAGGAGAGCAGCCCTTTTAGCTCTTGTGGATAAAATGCTGGGTGTGACCTGGCAACGTGCACTTGCAACCCAAACAATCAACCATATTCTGAGCTGCATCCAAAGCAGTGTGGGCAGCAGGGCCAGGGAGGGGATTCTGCCCCTCTGCTCTGCTCTGGTGAGACCTCACCTGCAGTGCTGCATCAGCTCTGGAAGCACAGGAAGGACATGGACCTTTTGGAGTGCAGCCAGAAGAGATCCATAAAAATGATCAGAGGATTGGAACATCTGTCTAGTGAGAAAAGGCTTAAAGAGTTGAGGTCGTTCAGTCTAGCAAAGAGGAGGCTCAGAAATAACCTTACTTGGCCTTTCAGTACTTAAAGGGGTCTATAAGAAAGATTGAGATAATCTTTTCAAAGCAGGACCTGTTGGGACACGGGTAATGGATTTAAACTAAAAGAGTGAAGCTATAACAAAGACGTGCTTTACAGTGGAGGTGGTGAAACACCGGAACAGGCTGCTCAGAAAAGTGACAAATGTCCCATCCCTGGGGTTCATTCAAGGTCAAGTTGGACAGGTCTCTGAGCAAAATAAAATGGTGTAAGACATCCCTGCACACTGCAGGAGTGTTCAACCAGGTGACCTTTCCAAGTCCTTTCCAACCCATCCTACAATTATATCATTCTACGGTATCTTAACTTTTAGCAAGATCATTCCCTGTTTAATACAGAATGTTAGAAGAGATGCTTCAGTTAAGTAAACTTATTCAAATTGTTTAAACAAATTTAGCAACTTGCTTATTATACAATGTACAAAAAAGACAAAAGCAAAGCACGAATTATCTCAAATTCTACTGCCCAAGATACTCAGACATACTTTCAAAATTCAGGTACAGTACCAATGTATGGAGAAAGTATGTTCCAGATTTGTTGCAAGACTCAAACTACTTAACTAGCTGAAAAGACCACTAAAGTTAAAAGATAGTTCATGTATATAAATAGCACCAACATAATTACTCGTATAATACTTGTGTAATAACTATCCTGAAAATTCAGTCTCCCCAGATATGATTACATGATAAAAGGCAACACAATGACAAGCACCTGAGACTGCTGAGGACCCAAACTCTACGACATGGAAGGGAGATCAAAATACCAACAAACAGATTTGCATGCAATTGTGCATATAGATATCTAGACATATTTCACTGAATTCATATTAATTTTACACTCATATTTAAGAAAAACACAACAAACTCCAACTTTAAGGAGAACAAAGTAGTAAAGAATTTTTCATTACAAACCACAAACCTACAAACTAATACATTCTTAAAAATATCCTTGTGTTCTTAACTAAACATTGCCTTGAAGGACAAGAACCATGGACTTTATTTTCTAGTTATCTGCACGATTCTCATTTTGAGAAGCTCACGCCATGAGCTGAAAAGTGACAATCTGGATTTAACAAGCACGACAGGTTACCAAACTAAGATTACCTCTAACAATGTTTCACAGTGCACCAGCCTCTCTCTCCTGCTGACCTTTCCATACGTGGTTCAGAGACCACTGGATTAGAGTTGTTAACAAATCACAGGTGCAGCCAATTAACCAAGAAATGACGTAACAATGACTTCCAGTCTTAAGCATGAGGCTTGTTCAGCAAATAATGCTTTTCCATCAGTGAGCTCAGTATGGCTGCTTATCAGCCAAACTTAAGAAGAACTTCAAAAGATCTGTACTGCTCATACACTTCTCATTAAAAAGCGATTTTATTGTGAAATTATCCAACTGTGACTATGGTATGCTTTGCTGTTCTCTAACTTGGGAAGCTGTCAAACAGTGTGCATTAACCTTTTTACCGAGAGGATCACAGATTTTCAGGTGCACAATGAGCCAAAATGAAAACAAATGGAAATGGTGGTAAGAATTACATTGTCGTGTTTATTGTGGATTTTTGCTTGTTTTTTAATAATGAATTAATTTTTTTGGTTGTTTGGTTTCGTTAATTTCCTCTCCACCCCACTTCTCCCAGGTGAGTATGTCTCAGTACCTACCACATTCTGGAGGTTTACAGACACTATAGAGAAATAGCTGGGTGCAGCCTAGAGTTTGCAGGACTCAGTAAGCCATGCTGACCCTGCACACCACCATGTGGTCCAAAATGATCAACCTCACTGCTCTAAGAACATGTGCAAGAATACACAGGGTGTTTCCACATGTCATTTGATAGGCTGGGCATGATTTTAAAACTTTCCTTCTACAGTGCAGTAACATGGTTTATACAACTTTTAAAACTGAGCTCTCTTTGCAGACCATTAAGCCACATTTCTGTAGCAATGCACAAAATCCACTAAAAGACAGACTGACTTCTCACCTATTCTTGCAGCAATATGTCTTTCTTTTGGAATGTCCCTTAGCTAGAAATCAGCAGACAAGAATAGTAAAGCATGGAAGCATTCTACATAATTCTCTCCTGCTCACTTGTATGACTCCTATCTCCCTGATGCCTCAAAGCATTCCTTAATTTATCAGAAAGTGAAGGAGCAGTGCCAGTGATTGTCAGAGCTCTGAGACGTACGAGAACTAGAAAACAACCCCTAGAGAAAGCGACAAACTGTAAAATGAACATTCACATGCTATAGCCAGCTCCACGAAATTGTGTATTTTGAACTGCTGTTTCCACTGCCATTAATAGTGCTACCTGTATTATCAGAGTTCTTCCCTCATGCCAGATACTGGAATATCTTAATATAATATCCTCAGAGTAATATCCAGTAATATCCTCAGAGTTAACAGCCATTCTGTCACACTAGTCCAAACCTTCTACACCTTCTTGGTAATAAAAGCAGTCTCTGCAAAATGCCATGCTCTACAGAAACTGGCAATATCTGGTCCAGTTCTCAATAAAGGTATCTTGGGTTTAAGACCATAGTATTCTCCAGCAGAATAAGGAGAAACTATATGAATTCACCAAATCATTTTTCTGTAGAGTGTTGATAGACACACATATTTTTTTAACATACTAGAATACAAAAACCCCATTACTAATACAGATTTTATTTAAAAAGATGCCATAAACATATGATATCTGGCTTGATACTTTGATTTTAGCAGTATCTTTAATTTTATACTCAAGGTCCAGGAAAACACAAAGAATAAACAACTGCACAAATCCAAGCGTGAAGCTGGTTATTCCTAATTTGCTGCCAAAGGCCTGAATCAAAAAATGGCACGAAACAGGAAAAAGAATTTCTTAACTTGGCCTCAGATGTTATTTCAACAAGGTAAAAATATTTTTACATAAAAAACTGATTGTCAAACAACCATTGTCCATTTAATTATGACAACAGATATGAAGTTATACCGACATTCATCCTTGAGCATATACAGAAAATTCCCTACTTTTTTTTTAATATCAGGGATTAAAACCTAAAAAAGGACTTACAGTACACAGAGGGAGAAAAAGATTCAATAGCTCTTTCTGTTCATACCATATTGGAGAAAGCCAGATATGATATCTGAGTATGACATATTTTTTTGTGTTCTTGAGTTATCCCAAAACAGAAAGAAAAGCAACTAAAAGTAAGCGTCAGAGAAAAAAAAGCAACATGGTAATGAAATTTGCTTCCAAGTTTTTCTAAAAGAGGCTTAAGAGATTTTTGAGCCATGGGGAACACTGTTTGTGAATAAAATGGGGAAAATTCTAGAAATGAAGGGGGTAGAGGAAGAAGGGGAAACAGTAGTGCTATATCATTCTTTACAATGAGAAAATATAACTCAGATAATTATATGCCTGAGATTGATAAAGTGTTCTTGAGCAAAAATAACAGAACCGTAACTTAAGAGCCATGAAAAAATATTTCTATTACTTGTAGACATAAAGAAAAACAGACTATCAGAGTATCTTGTGTGAAGGAAGAAAATACAGCAAAATATCTGATGAAGCTGACATGTAACAAAGGCTGTAACAAAGGGAAAACTGTAAAATACCACAAAAGAAGGCTAATGCTCAATCTACTTGATGCACCAAAGTCCAAGAGAAATTTGGTACAATTTGCAAATGAAGATATGCTAACAGAAGGCTAGCAGATGAGTGAAAAAGGGTCCATGAGGAGCCCAAAGGCAGATGGAAAAGCAGCAGTATTTTTATTTACTTAATAAGAAAAGCACTTATCAAAGTAAATCTTTGTGGGGTATATTCTCTGTATTAAAATGGGCTTTCTTCCTACCAAAAGACAGGAGTGAGATAAAAGAATTTAAGAGTCTTGTGCGCTCTATTAGGTAAAACACTGGTTTAAACGATCCTAGCAGCCTTTTCCAACTTATCCTCTCAAGGTTCAGGCTTTTTGGATGTTTTCCACTTTCATTAGATAAACAGCTTCTTCTCATTAGAAGCAGATAGACCCTTATAAGGATTCAAGTTGGGTTTTCTTTATTAACGTTGACATAGATTTTATTCAACTCTTCCAACCTTAGCCATTCTGTGATTCAGCTCACAAAGTTTTGTAATTTATTTTGTTTCATTATTATCAAATTATCAACTACTATTAACTGCTATCAAAAATGTATCACAGCAACATTTTAGGCAATAACTGAACTCCCTTCTTTTCATTTACAAATCATTTTTCATTACAATGATTCCACAATCAGAACCTGATAACCAATATCACTTGTTCTACACTATATTGAAAATACTTATTACCTATTTGGCTCTGTAGAAAGGCATGTAAAAATAATATAAATATTGAATTGTAATACTGACTGTCTAGAGTTAAACAGCAGATGTGACGTTTAAAGAAAATGTTCGAACATACTACAGTCATCCTTCACTGCAGTACCACTTTAAGATACACTGCTCATATTTACAAAAAATGTATTCTGTAAGAAAGAAAACCCTCAAAAAGTCTCTTCCCATGCTACTCAACTCTGTTGAAACAAAGAAAGGAAATGGAGCATGAACATTTAGCAATTAAAAAGTACATGGCTATACCATTCCTAAATCCATGTTA
The DNA here is from genome assembly GCA_013397955.1 of Grantiella picta. NCBI lineage: Eukaryota > Metazoa > Chordata > Aves > Passeriformes > Meliphagidae > Grantiella > Grantiella picta. The sequence continues at coordinate 181,363 of VZRM01000031.1, read as the reverse complement.
TGTTACAAGAAAAAAAAAATCACATGTGCAGCTAAACAACTGAGAACACTCCAGGTCTTTGAAATGGTATCCTACCCACTATACAGTGCTAACAATTCACTGTATAATAAGGATTACACGTTCTCACCTTCCATCATGCTAACTGCATTTTCACGGGTCATATACGCATCCTTTTTTCCAGGTGACTAGTCAAATGCACACACAAACTTCACCTAAAAATACACTGAGCCTTGCCAAGTAGCAGCAGGATGAAATATACCACAGTAACAATCCTGTCTTTGTCCCAGCCTAACACTATACGTATTAACATGCTTTGATGCTTAGCCAAGAATAATCTCAGTGCTGGGATTCTGGGTTTTATGCCCAAACAATCTGGGCTTGTGTTTAATATAGTATAGTCTGCTTTTAAGTTACTGCCAATCATTAACTCTACAAAGAGTATGTCTGGGATTATTCTTTCTTTACAATGAATGTTATTAAGGTAAAGAAGACAGAAAAATTTACATTATTTTGAAAAGAGTAAGTGGATCATGCAATCCTTAGCCCTAAGAAAATAGTCTTATTCAGAAAGTAAATGTATGTCTAAAAACAATTCTGGAGTAATCTTTGTTTTCTGTATGTCAGTAATACATGTCCAAAGTATTGAATTTCTCGAACAGAATATAAAAATGCGAATTGAAAGAAGCACAGTAGCTTCTTAAACTTATAGATAACTTAGGAATTTATTTTTACCAAAGGAAAAATACACAGAGAATATCATCAATCGAAAAATAACTTAAGAATATGTTAAAGAAAAATGGATAAAATATGAAACATTACACTTAGCTAAACCAAGTATTACTGCTATCCTTACAGAAAAATAGACTGAAGTGAGGGATCCCTCAGGCACTGAGGAAAAGAAGTATGTAAAGCAAAAGAAAGTATCAATTAAGTGTACTTTTAAAGCATTAGTGCTATGATGTTAGTGGAGATGAGAAAAAAAGTAATAAAATGAGATGATAAAATGTAAATTTTAGAACAAAAGTAAATATCATTTTCTAGTCCTTCCAAGGATCTGTTCCCATTCCACTGTAAGACTGAAATCTTTTATACAGTATGCTGTGGACAGAAGGTCATGGTCACCTTCTATAGCACTAAAGCTTCCTTAGAAGTCTCTTGTCTATGACTGGTTACTTCTGGTTCTGATTTTGTAGCTGACTTTTTAAAATTTGATTAACTAGGGTTGTGTAAGCAGTCTATTTTATAGGGAATTCCACAAGCAACTATAACACTCTAGTTGTGTAAAAACTGGCAAGAAAAGGAGGCCAAGTAGACAGGAATGGAAGACGACAGTCCTAAAAAAAAGTTACTCAATCCTAAGGGAAAGAATTTTTCTGTCATTTTAGCCAAAATATTGCTTTCTCTTCTTTATCCTCATACCATAAGATGACTGTCAATTCCAGTCCAAAGGAACCTCACTGGTTCTCAGGCTTATTTATGAATTTTTGCTTACATTAATAGTTTCACTGGAATCACAGACTCATGTAAACATTTGCAAAAGTGACCAATTTCCATATGGCTGTGGATAAATGGCAATTTACAGATCAGCAATTTCATTTCAAATCCTTATTGAATTTATATGACAAGTTATGACAAGTTACTCAAAGCATACAAAATACATATGAATTAATGTAGAAGCCTATCAAAATAAACAAATGACATATAGGTAGGTATGACTGTAAGAATATATGTTCTGTGGATGACTGTATATGATATAATTACAAAATTAGGATATCAATACCAAACCAAAATACTCTGAAAACATTTCCCTTCTTTCAGGCACTTGAAATATATAGAAGTAAGTCTCTTCCTCTTTCCTCTTACATCTGTAGTGAATTTGTGTGTGTGTGATTTTCTAGTTTAACATTAGCTATTGTCAAGATCAAGCAAGGCACCATAGAAGTTTCTTTTTCTAGGGATCTAGTGTATAAAGACATCTTCACAGAAGCCAAAGAATCCCTAAACAAAAAGTTCAGTTTATAAAGTACAAATATGTGGAAGAATAAATGTTTATACTTTTTGAGAGGCAGAAGCTTAGAACAACTACTACATTAATCAGACACACACTCAGCCAAGCTGGGTTTTAACAGAACACATAAAAATAAGTTCCTTTTTCAGGTTACTTTCTTTCCCACTGTTTTTGATGCCTAGACAATTCCCACCAGTCAGTGTCTGTGCTTCTTAGCACCACAGGAGGAAAAAAAAAAGCTTTTCAGGTAGCTTCAGCTCATGCATATCTCCATATCATAGCTGTGGCAATAAAACACTAGACATACTCTCATGGGTAAAACAGTTTTTAAAGTATTTAGAATTTAGGAGAGCTCCATTTTCAAACCACTGGAAGCATGTGTCATTTTGTCTACTTAATTTCTGACGTACTCCAAAGGTCTTCCAAGACAGTGCCTTACTTGTGTTCTGATTAAAAGCTCAGTTTGGCATATGTGAGGCTAGGACCGTACATCAAAGCACTTGTAACTACAGAATAAAACCTGGAAAATGTGTTGATCTTGACCACTGGCAGCTGCTTTCTGTATTCTGTATTCTTATGCTATAAAGTCAATTAATAACTAATGGGATAACTTCATTACTACCTGTTTACTGAGGCTGAGTCCTGTCCAGATTTTCATAAAGTACTTCTCTAGAAAAAGAGCACTATCCTGACATACACTGAAATATTTAGGTCGGTACTACAGAAATTTTATCTCCTATAACCGTGTCAGGTCTTCACAGCCAAGTGCACACGCTTGAATTAGTACCTTCTCAAGAACTTACACGATGAACAAGAAAAACTGTCAGTTCAGCTAGTGTTCTTGATGTACTGTATCTGAGGCAAATGACTAACCTAATGGGATTCTGCTTGGAAACAGTTCAATCAAGATACAGAAAAACAGAAAGACTAAAATACTGCCATACTGTTCTGTATATGCAGCAGCATATTTATGCTACGTCTAGTACTGCATGCCTAGTACTTTTCCAAGGAGCTTTTTAAACAACAATTCAAATCAAGAGTGAAAGAACAGAAAGAGAAATCTACTAATTACTGAAGAACAACTATCGGAACACTTAGAACAGTCCTAAGTATGTTTAGTGTAATAAAGGCCATTAAAAGTTAGGATTTAAGAGAAATATTTCAATACCCTGAATTGAAACAGGATGAGTAGCAAAGATTTGCTGCTTACTTGCTCTCTTGAAATTCAGCATTATATGAGCTTTTGCAATTTACAGAAACACTGGTTAGAATTTCATTCAATATTATTTAAAGTATTTTAGTATGTGATTAAATAGCTACTTTTGCATAAAGTTGAAATTTATCAGTCTAATACATATATTGTTTAAAATTGTTTAATACTCTGGATACTTATTTTAATGTCAAAATGGCCCGCTTCAAGTTAAGTTAAACAACCTAAGCTGTTTTGCTGGTGTATTACTAATGATGGCTCTTAGTTTTAAAAGAACACCCATAAAAATGGAGCATAATAAAGAGAGAGTAAACAAGTCTTTTTCTAAAGTACAGAATTTATGATTTTTAATAAAATACAAGTATTTACAATTTCCCCATGAAACACAAGAGTTAGCCCTAACACTTAGAGATTCAGAACTGTGGAATGGCTTGGGTTGGAAGGAGATTCAAGTGGGAGAGTCTTAGAGTGGTTTGGGTTGTAAGGGACAATTAAAGAGTTACTGCATCCGAGACCCTACATGTGCAGGGACATCTTCAATTAAATCATGTTGCTCAGAGCCCTGTGCTGCCAGTCCTTGAACGAACCACACGGGGGGAACATCTACCTCTTCTCTGGCCAACCAGTTCAGCGTTTCACCATCCTCACCATAAAAAACATCTTTGTTATACCTAATCTAAATCAACCCTGTTTTAGTTTAAAACCATTGCCTCTTAGTCATATTGTAACAGACCCTGCTAAAAAGTTTATCCCCATCCTTCATACAGGTTTTACCTCCCTTGACTGGCTGGCCATACTTCTTTTGATGCAGCCCAGCTGGCTTTCTGGGCTGCAAATGCATGTTTCCAGCTCATGCCAAGCTTCTTGTCAACCAACACCCTCAAGTTTTCTCCTCAGGGCTACTCTCAATCCTTTTTATGCCCAGCCTGTATTTGTGCTTGGTATTCCTCTGACACAGGTGCAGCACCCGGCACTTGGCATTGTTGAAATTCAGTACAATGAGTTTAATTTTGAGAAAAAAAGTGGAAGGGGGAAATTTAGGTTTCAGAGTAGCATATAGATTCTGACACAATGCTATCGGAGAGTTTCTTAGTAGAACTCAGCATAAGTTCCTGACTGGTTGCTTACTTGGCTAATAATAGAGTCAAACCAAAAAACCTGAAAACTCGCTTCCCAGTATGTACATGCACGGAACTCTTAAAAAGAAAATAGTGACACAAAACAGGCCAAAAGACCATCTTCAAGAATTAGGTTAAAAAGTTATTGCTCAAAACAGCTGTCACATTAACGACTACGTGAATGAATATAGTCATTTTTACCACTAGGTAGAAATACACCTATTCATTCCAGGGAGCACAGTGCTAAATCCATTAGTAGTGAATTGCACAAACTTTCTCAGTAACAAACTCATATCAGAACTGCCAAGCAACCTGCGCTTGCTGTATAAAACAGAAGCTGAAGACGTCTAATCGCCAAAATCTAGGAAGTAAAAAACAGCATAAGCATACAAAATGAGAAACTAGTTCTCAGGGAGTGATGATTGAAAAGAAAGTGGAAAGCCCTAGCAACGTAAGTGGTATCAGTTGAATACCTGTAACAAGAGCTGATGTGGTCAGCCTCTGGATGAACAGGGAGGTGGAAGTAAGAAAAAAAAAGTTGCTGCTCTCTGTATACAGCATTATTAATGCTAGTAAGAGATTAATGATGAAGGAGCTTTAAAGAATGTTGAAAAATTGGAGAAGGAAAAGAATCCAAACTGTAAAGTAATTTGAGGACTGGAAAAAATTTCTTACTGTGAAAGACTGAAAGAATTCAATGTGTACAGCTTATCAAAAGGACTCAATTAGAATTTAAGCAGCTGAATTAAGAAAAAATACAGCATGCTGCAGTGAAATTCAGAAACAGGCACAGTGAAAAATAATTCAGTGACTACAAGCTGAACCCAGACAAGTTAAAATGTAAAATTGGAAGAGGTACTGTTTGAAATAAGATATCTATGTGCTGGAATAGAATACACTCACTGACTAAATATGGACCAAACTACACTCTCGTGATATCTACAAAAATTATGTTTGAATGCTTTTTCTGTCTAGCTGTAGTCAAACAGTGAGTTCAATACAAGGGTAATTGGCAGTACATTATGGCACGAGATACATGGTTTATCTAATAGTCTCCTTTGGCTTACACTACTAAGAGAATACCTGAATTTGCCGTAAGAAAACAGCAGCACTTCTCTAGGGTCAGTGAAGTTTGAAGGCAGTTGCAAAAACTGTTTCTATTCAGAACCTCGAAAGCCAGTCTTATTAACATATGATGTATATTTTCTGGTGCTAAACTGAAAAACCAGGAGACAAACTCCATCCTTGGACAAAGTCTGATAGTAAGTTATACGAAGTTTAAAAAATGCTAGTAGGATTAGAAGTACAGTTAATAAATTTGAAATAGTAATTTTGTGAAGAAATTTATCTGTTTATATATAAACAGATAAAACTTCACATTCCAAAGTAAATAAGCAGCTCTAAATATATGATATTGACATCACATTGCTGTACTTATAACAAGACAACATCAACAAAAAAGTAGCTTGCTGAACACAAGATGGGATACTAGATTAATTTGAAACATGTAGAAGCATGTAAATACACATTTTTACTGCTTTTCACTATAATGCCTGCATTATAAGCACAAGATAACACAGTAAATGTACACAGTACATTTTACACAGTACACAGTAAATGCATTTAGAACAATATATTCTAACATATATTATTAATTTACAAATACAAAATATCCAAATGATCATTTATAAGAACTGCAGATTTATAAAGAGAGAAAAGCTTTGATTTAAAGGTGTTTTAAAAAATACTTCCTTGTGATCACATAAAATCACCTTTGGCTTTTCCACACCACACTACTATAAAAGCACAGTGTGCATCAAAGTTTATTCATATTGATGCTAAGAAAATGTTGTGGTGTCTTGACTATATTAAATTTTTACTGCCTGGTCTGAATTGGACTTAGCATGAACTTGAATTCCTGCCTAGCATTATTACCTATTTTTATTACAATTGTGCCTGGTGACAAAAGGACCCTGGGGAAGTAAGCTATTTGTCCAAGTTATTTCATCTTGTCTTTCAACAAAAAACTAAGTCAGAGAAATTACACCTTAAAAACTGTTTTAGGTTTCTGCTTTGAGGGTGAAGGCTGTAATTACTTATATCTGCATAGAAAATACGAAAAGCTTCACAAATGATTTATTTTACCAATGATAAACAAATGGGTATATGAAAAAAAAGTGGAATGCAAAGGAGTGGCAATATAGCTATTAATTACAAGTAGTTAATAGTATCTACTACTACTACTATTATTAATCTCCTTATGATAGTATTAGCTTTTTATCCAAAAGAAATGTGATTACTTGGTTCAACTGCACATTATAGGATTATTAAGAAAAAAATATACATGAGGAAACACAGAATTAAATTCAAGTGACATTAACTACTCAAAAAGTCAGCTTCTCTTCCTCTGTAGTTTAGCTATTTTAAGCACTTATTCCATATTGCTATTTAATACCACATCCATTACAAGCATGCAACTGAACTTGTTGATTGTACAGTGAAAAACTATACAGTCTACTGTATTACACTCCACATTGCATGTTTTGCAAACAAGAAGCACCAAAAATTTTTAAAGCCGGTAACCAGAAATGTGCAGCATCCGAGCTCCACCTACAGGATGAAAAGAAATGTAAAAGAAATATTTCTAATTACAAGACTAGAAGAGGCCTATTTACTCTGAAGCCTTCAGGTGGTCACCTCAAGCCACTGCCATTTTACAAACTCAATGTGATGCTGAGAAATTTGATTACATGCAATGACGGCAAACACATCTTCTATCTCTAAACATTCCTTCATGTAAACAGCTGTTCTATAGTGTGAAGTTTAGGTTTAAGCTTTCTAATAAAAATTAGAGGGCTGTGGAAATTCTCTAACAACTTGCCAGAACAAGTGGGAAACTCCTTCCCCAAGTTTCTTATCTAATACAAAACTTTAAAGTGTATAAAACTATTTTTAAAACATACGTAAGAGGTTAAAATGCATGAAACTGAAATGAACTTCATCATTTGAGCACTTCAAGTATGGCTGCATTTAGAAGGGGTATTGGATCTCAGTACCATGAATTTGAGAAGGTGTCTATTGTTTCCATACTGCTTCTCTGAAATAGATGTGCAACCATCAGACCACACAAATACATTTGGATGAAAAGAAACAGGGCTGTGACTTTTTCCTGCAGAAAAAGTCATGCATGTTAAAGACAGCACTCTGAAACAAATATTCTTAGAAGTTCAATTATTCTATTAGCACATTTAAGTATATGATGACATGAAATTTTGATAGATATCAGAAGTTTCTTCACCCTCTGATATGTCAGTAGACATGACCCTCAAGATATGGTCCATCCAACTTCTTGTTTGATATTTACACCTCCCACATCTCTTCCTCTGATCACCACAGGCTTTGACTACAGTGGGTGGTGAACACCCATGAGTATATTATCAAAGATCTCTAATACACTTAAAAAATAGTCACTATTTCAGACAATGCAACTTGATATTGTTTATCTTACTTTATCTAAACTGATCTCAAATGTAAGAACACGTTTTTTATAACAAACAATATCATGCCTTTGATTTTCATGCCAGAGGGTGCCAGACAATTATTTGGAAAACATTAAGTCTAGCAATTTATGTTACTTGTGATAGTAAGCAGTATCTCCCAAGGCTATGGCTCCCAAATGCTAAAAATGCATCCACTAAAACCCTCATCTGAGTTAAGATAATCCATTTGGCTGCAATACTATTACTAGCGCCTCCCTGAAAGAGCAGAATAACCACAAACAGAGCATATTGACTGACCACATGCAGAGCTAGAAGCTTACAGACTGACTACACAAATGTCCCTGAAAACAAGCTAAAACATGATGCAGGCTTGGACACTGAGTAAGTCATTCCTAAGGGTATCCTCTAGCTTTGTGTTCTCTTTATGCTACAAACTTGCTATTACACCTTAGGCATTTTTTTTTTTCCCAGCAGCCATTCTTACAAAACCCCAGGGACAATTAAACAGATTGGTGGACAGGTGGTAGGACAGATAGGTAGGTAGTAAACCCATACTGATTCCAAAGTGTTTTGCTACTCTAAAAATGTTATTTGGCAGAAACAGAGTTCAAGACGCTTTTTCAGAGAGAGCTCTTCTAGGAGACCTTTGAAATTTCTGAATCCTTGCCTCCACTACTGGATATGACTATTTAATGCTAAACTATATGTGTTCAGTCTTCACAACCAAGAACAATTCATTGACTCTGAGAAGCTTAAACTTCAATCTCAGCCACAGGACTAGTAACCAGATTTTGGGATCATACTTATTGATCTTGCTATACTGACTACAGCAGAGATGGTACAGCCACCAATTCCCAAAGCAACACACAGCACAACTTCAAAGACAACAGAAGGAAAAATCAAGGGATATGTTTTACAAGAAGCCTTATAAATGTTCTTTCAAAACCATATAGTTTTGGAACTATGTTCTAGTTGTATCTGACATAACCACAAAATGATGATATTTTATTTCACTTACTGCAATTTACATACTCTTACAGAGAGAAAGGAACACTGAAAAAATAGAAAACCAGTGCTCAAGAATTAGAGTTTTAGCCAGGTGTACATAACTCTGCTGGTTTGAGCTGAGGTAGACTTAATTTTCTTTACAGTACCTAGCATGCAGTCATGTTTTGCACCTAGCATGTAAAGAAAATTAAGAGCTGGTAATACGGAGATGTTGTTCCTTTTTTTATTGCTGAGCAGGGCTTACACAGAGCCAAGGCCTTTTCAGCTTTTCGTACTGCCACACTGGCAGGAGAAATGGAGTGCCTGGGAGGCTGGGAGGAGACACAGCCAGGACAGGTGACCCCAACTGACCACAGGGATATTCCAAACCATGCGACATCCTGCTCAGTGTATAAAGCAGGAGAAGAAGGAGGAAGGAGGGGACATTTGGGGTGATGGCGTTTGTCTCCCCAAGTCACTGTTAGGTGTGATGGGGCCCTGCTCTCCAGGAGATGGCTGAACACCTGCCTGCCTGTGGGAATTAGTGAATTCAATCCTTGTTTTGCTTTGCTTGCATGTGCAGCTTTTGCTTTCCCTATTGAACTGTCTTTACCTCAGCTGAATTCTCTATCTTCTGATTCTCTTCCATATCCTGCTAGTGGGACATTGATCAAGTGGCTGCATGGGGCTTGGTGACTGGCTGGGGTTAAACCAAAACACATGACTCCACAAAGAGATCAGATTTACATATTGTTCCAAAAAATATAGAGTAACATCAGTTTACAGATCTGACCACATTGGTCTTGCTGATTACATGAAATCTGACAAATCATTGAAGTTAGTTACCTAGACTCAAACTAGAAGTAAATCATATGACAGGAAAAACTAATGCCCATTCAAATTATAAGTATTGTTTACAGCATCTTTATTTTTGTTATTGTGCTTTGATGTCAAATGCTCTTCTTACGTATCTCTGGCTATTATGTATACTGGGTCCTCTCTTCAGCAAACACAAAAGGTATGAGAAACTTTAAAAGTAAAATCTTCCAGGCTTGAGAAAGAACTGACTGGAACCAATTCAGACTTGCTCAAATTGCAAAGGCTTCTGCACTGTACCTGGCGTGATTCTTAGATTCAAAGCAATAGTGAAGAAAATGTAGAAAAGGACACTGAATTTCCCTCTTAAATCCCATGAATATTTTAGTTCCTAGAGCTCTTCAAACCTATTCAAGTGGTTAATACAGATGGCTTTCATAGTAATGTTGCCACTGCGCTTTTCCCTGGTCCAAGAAAGGCAGACAAACAGCAACACTCAGAGTCAGCATATTTTAATATACCAGTACTAAAAGATTATCCAAAATAATGCAAGTTTTTCTACAACTAAAATAGTGGCCTGCTTCTAAACATGAAGGCCAGACAGAGTTAAAAATACTACCTACCATGGAACGGTCAAAACTCACAAATCTTTATTTTAAAATAATATAAAATTTTTCCAGTAAAAACAGTTATATTGATAGGTACCAAGTTGCAACATCAGGGAGTGAATTCTCTTTTCTCTTTGTAATAATAAGTTTTGCTTTACAACTAAGATAATGACTGAACACTCACCATAACTGACAAAAGCCCATTTTTCAATAAAACATACTATTGGTTTTATTTGTAGCATTTATATAGAGTCATATAAAACCATAAAAACCTGCAGGAGGTGGAAGTCAGATACCTGAATTTCTGAAGACTATAAAACAACAACTGATTTTGTTTCAGTTATTTCTTCTGTCTACTAACTAAAGTTTCAATATGTTTTATCTGACAGTCTATTATGACAACAAATTTATCTTCACATGTTTTGGTCCAAAGCCTTTACTTCTCATAGATGTATCCCAGGGATATAATAGGGATGGTAACTACTATGGAACTGGGATAGTGGGTATTCTTTTGTCACTAACAAAGACAAAATCTAGACTGTTTTAGACTCTTCCATGTCAGCATTATGCCTTGGCCATTACCTACAAAATCTTACCTGCAATGAGGCTAAACTGAAAAAGAACCCCAAAACAATTAAAAGAAACAGGAAAACAAGGAAAATGAACAGGAAAAGAAATCACAATAGGAAAAGAAACCAGAATGCTTCCCTTCAGAAGAAACTGTTATCGGAGAGAATCCAAAGCAGCCACTACATATGCAGAATTTAGTATGGGCAAGGCCTGAATAATTTAATCCAGCAGTTATTTATGACAGTTGTGTAAAGTTAAGAGTCTGAATCAGTTTTCTGATGTTTCCTCCCCCAAGCCCCCAGCAAGTTTCACTGAATAAGTAAACTTACACATTTAACCTTTTAGCTGTGAAGACTTAATTCTTCAGGAACTTCTGGAGTCTGTATTTACTGAAACATTGGATAATAATTCCTAGTAAGTTGTACGTCAGACTTACTACTCAACACTTGCCTACATGATGAATGTTTCTATGCAATATCAATATTATCCCCAAACTCTTGCTGCAAGAGAAACTGTCAAGACACAAGGTTCCAAGAAAACAAATTAACTCACTGAAAACTGAGTGCCAATCAGCACAGAATCACAGAATATTCTGAGCTGGAAGAGATGTTCACAAAGACTGGCACAGCTAAATTACATGACAGGAATCCATGCTTTGATGTCTGTAAAGAAAAACTGTTGTGCCTACTGCAGTGCTGGAAAGGTGCTACACTGCAAGAATGAGTACTGTGTTAGATGAGACTTCATGGGATGACTAAGAAGTCTTTCTGAGAGTCTCAGTGGCAGATGTCTACTATGTGTTAATACAGATAAAGAAGGTGCAAAACTCAATCCTACAACATTGAGTAGATTGACAAAGTAAAGAGAAAGTAGAAAGTAGAAATACAAAGTAAAGTGTGACCAATACATATAAATACACTTAATTTCTAACTCACAGGAAAAAATAAAAAAATTACCATACAAGGTATCAATAAGTGCTGAGTGTAACAAAATGTATGTTAACTGTCTGATTCAAACTGCCAAACAAAACTAAGAAACTAGAAAGGATTAAAGTAATAGGCAATCTCACCTTCCACAGTTGGAGGTGGACAGGAGGGAGTATTTTTAACGTACCACTCACCTATCAATGCTGTAACTGCAAAACTGGAACTGAGCAGAAATCTCTAACTGTAAACAATCTAAAGAAAACAAACAAACCAATCCTTACCTGCGACTAGTTGTTTTCCTTTCTGTCTTAGTTTCTTCCTCTTGAAGTTGCTGTTTAGCGTTTTCACTTGTATCAATTTTCAATTTCTTGGCAATGCGTTCCTTTATTTGAGATCTCTCATTACTAGCAACTTCGTCTTCTACACTATCAGCATCTTCACCATGTTCTTCTTCGTCCTTTATTGATTTAAAATTATAAAACTCTTTTAGAATTTTTTTAGTACAAAAAGTCAAATACGAAAATACGTTTCTTATAAACATAATCTCTTCCAAGAAAAAAGATGAATAGTTCATTTCAAAGCAAATTTTTCAAACAAGTATCTTCTTATTTGCTTTGAGGGAACAAAGGAATACAAATATGATTTTTTTTTTCACACACAAATTACTTCTTTTCTGTAGGGTTAAAAAAATTAAAAGTCTATTCTAAAAAAATTGAAACAGTCTGTTCTAGACTATTAACTCTTACAGGTCTATAGATGACATCACAGCAGTATGATATTACTCTAATCATTATTCATGAACTCAAAATTTGATTAAGACAATAAACTAAACTTTTCCTTAATTTTCCACTGAAAAGAAAAATTTAAGAACTTCCTGCTACAAGGCTATACTACAGTCATGATGGGATGGAAAAGGTTAGTCCATCAGCCCGTTATGGAATTTACAAATGCTAAATGAACCATAACAGGCTGTGAAAACCTGTGGAATCAATCATCTCAGCTTGCTACAGAGGTCCAAGGAAAGGACGCAGCCCTCCAGGCCTAGGGGAGGTAGGCAAAAGGAGATAAACCACCTTGGATCAAAGACATTCGAAGGGAGAATGAAGAAGTGGTCTGACTAGATCAACCGATCTAAGTTTGACTGCTTCCCTCCTTGAAGAAGGAAGTCTGTATGAATCTTAATTAAGAATGGCAGATTGAAAGTGAAATGGTACAAGTTTTTACGTTTACTTTGGTGTGATGCTAATGAGCAAAAGAGAAGTAAGTGTAAGATGCCACATGATTCTAATTTTAGCCAAAGAAAGAAAGGACACTTAGAAATGGTTATCCAAAGGACTTCAATGAATCCAGAAGATTCATTAAATCTTAATGATTTAATGAATTACGTAATGCCAGAACGTAAGCACTTGGGAAGGAAGACTATGTATTCGTCCTGGGTGGGATGGACAGATAGGAGGAAGAGTAGCACAAAGACCATGTCCATAAACATGGAGGGGGAGAGAACACAAAAGTAAAAGCAGCAAGAAGCAAAATCTGAGAATAGAAGAGAAAAATTAAAAACTGGACTTCAGAAGTTGTAGTGGAGTCACTGTTTTGGAATCTTTAGACTACTGTACTTAGATGTGAGATTCAGACAAGACCAGTCAGGAATAAAAAAAAACTCTCTGTATATTCAGCACAGTAAAATAGCTGAATATTTTGCGAATGAAAAGACTGAAAGGTTGTTGGTGGGGCAGTTGTCTGTTGTTTTTCAAAAGAGGAAGAGAAAAGTGGAATAGGATCAGCATTTCCCTTAATTTACCAGAAAGATATTGTTTCACAGAGGAGATGATGAAACGTTCTGAAGGGTTTGCTTACATGATAAATTGTCAGAGAGATGGGTGACTATAGACCTCAATGGCAGCAGGAGGTCTAAAAGAGAGTGACAGAACTGTGTTCAAAGTGTTTAACAGTCAAGGACAAAGACAACCTCCTGGAAGAGATTTGGCTAGGGTTTAGGTAAGTATTTAACTGAAATACAAGGAGTTAGACAGGAGAACATCTGGAACTAAAAGGGCCAACTGTAGACAAATCGCAACTGCTAAGCAGTAAGCTAGTTAAAAATTACAGAAATCTGAGTAATACGAGGGGGGTTAAAATGGGAGGCACAAACTGGTTCAACTTCTCCCACTTGGCTAAATCCCCTGCTTCCCAAACCATCCATTACTCTCAGTTTGCACGGTATTTCACCATTTTTCTTCCAAAAAACACTGAGAAAATAGGATATAACTTTTCTCCTCAACCTCTTTCCCTCCTGCAGCTCTGCTCTTTTCTCCTGCCCAGTCTTGTCCTTCAGTCCCTCTTCTCTTTCATGAAGTTCATCTGATCTCAACAAATAGATTTAACAATAGATTCAACAACCCAGACTGAACTACAGGGCATCTCAAAAGGGAAGTGGTGGTTCTGTTGGCTGATGATTGTTTCCCATGTGACACAGAAATGCAAAGCTGCCTGCTTGAAAGCTGTACTACTTTTTGTTGCTGTTATTAGCTGGGTGGAATTGCCCTATTCTTTTTACGAGGGAAATAAAAATGTAAAGAGATATTTTGTGACAGAATGACTAATGGATACTGTATGCAATATGATTTTCCCATTTAAGAAGATTATTTGATTGAGGGGTAGATATCTAATTTTATTATTACATAGTACTGCATGAAACTTGCTGCTCAGCAACTGACTGACATATAGGAGAGGAAAAGAAATTGTGCAGAAAAGAGGTGTCACTGGTAGGGAAAAAATTTTGTGAACACATTTCATGGAATGTTTCCATTAACGACTTGGGCACAAAAAGAATCTTAACAAACAGCTACAAGGTATTGTTAATACAAAGGCTCTCTCAAATAATTAAATGTATGACTTTGAGGACTGCAGTAAGAGAAACAGGATGGTATTTCATAGCATGAACACCAAGGCCAGATGCTTAGGGAATACTACCAAGAGTTTCTCTTACATGTTATAGGCTTGTTAGCTGGGGGAGGTAGGGAGATCTGGAAGAATTATTTACCCCCAGGATTGGCTATAAAACGATGAACACATTGCAGCTGTGTAAATGCAAAAGTGATCCTGTGATGTGTTAACTAAAATAACTCCAAGGAAGATGACAAAATACTAGTACCACTTTACAAGACTCAGAGTACTGACTGAAATGCTAGATCTTAGCTAAAATCTTTCAATAAAATGAAATCTTATGAGAACACCTCTCCAGGAAAAAAAACACCTTCATATTTCCAACTTTGGCTTAATTAGGTATATTTATTTAAATTTTTATTCTTCAGCCTAATACATCCATGTTCTATACTCCCTGAATCCAGTTTGTTTAAGAAAGGGCTACTTGAACATCTGAAGAATTAATCATTAAATAGCATTCTCCAAACCCTTCCAACATTAAAATGCTCCTGCACAGCAGGAGAAGAGTTAAAAACCCCTGAATTCATATTATGCCTTGAGAAAAAGGGAACAGGGTGTAAGCAGATGCCTTTTTTTAGGCACACGAATGGGACAGACTGTGTTCTTCCTTTACTTACAGTGTGTCAACAAAGTGTAGTTAATACCTGTGCATGATGGATAGATATAGAAACAATAGTTTCCAGGATTCAGTAAGGGGAATGGGAGATTACATTCCTAGTCAAATATTACATCTTTATCTCAACAGCAATTCAAAGGGGTACTCCCATGATCTATGGTTGGAGACAAAGAAATACTTCAGCTTATCTGCACCATGTATGACAATTTACTTGTATTTAAAGTGCTTCGATGTTCAGCTGAATGTTACTGCTTGATTATTCAGATTTCATGTGTTTCAGAGGTGACAGTCTTCGTCAATACAATTTAACTGCCACAATTTAACAGTTCACCGATTTTTGTTCTCTTGAAGAAATCTTTCAAAAAGGACTCTAATTTACATGCAGACTTACCCTCAAGCATTGCAATTACATAATTATTCATGACAAACTTAATGTTAACTATTTTCTTAAAAGCAGTTTGAGTTCAGGTTTTTATCACTCTGGTGGTTTGTCATCCTGTGGTACACAACCCATATATCTACTCCTATATACCTAATCTACTGACTGAAATACAACATTAGCAGTTTTTATAAAGTGTAGTAGGAACTATGCTAAATCTGCCCTGCTGTGAATAGCCAAACCTTAGAGCTGGAGCGGGCCTTCAGGCTTTTACTGGAAATCTGACTTGAGCTAGCTCTCAAAGATCTCTGATGGCATTTGCTCCCCAAAGAAAATCTAATCTGCACACAGTAAAATACAAAGGCCCATTAGTAAAAAAATGATACTTACCTCACCCAAATCCTTTTCTTCATTTGCCACTTCACTAAAAGAAAAAAAATAGTAATTACTTTGAAGAGCTAGAGGAGATTCAAAATAATATTTAAAACCAAACATTTCTTAAATTAAAAAAAAATGTTAGCCACCTGAAATTTTAGTCAACTTACTAATTTGTATCATCCTCACATTTATCTTAAAAGTACCAGTTAATGTTATTTTCTATCATTTTACCATCATAATCTTTTCTAATGAGAAATATTTAAAAACAAGGACTTTTGTACAATGGAGATATCCCAACCATATCTTGAACTATTCAAGCAAAACACTAACGTATACAGTTAAAACCACCAAAACTCAGTTGAGATGTTTTTGATCTCATTTATCAACAAATTAGTAGCATTTCATTGCAACTAGTTTATAGTGTGGTGTCCCTCAGGGATCTATGCTGGGGCCGGTTTTGTTTAAAATTTTTGTTGATGACATGGATGAGGGTATTGAATCTACTAATGATAAATTTGCAGATGACACAAAGCTGGGGTTGTGTGTCAATCTGTTGGAAGGTAGAAGGGTTCTGCAAAGAGACTTGGAACAATTAGATAGATGGGCAGAGTCCAACAAGATGAAGTTCAACAAGTCCAAGTGCCAAGTCCTGCATTTTGGCCACAATAACCCCCTGTAACACTATAGGCTGGGGACAGTGTGGCTGGACAGTGCCCAGGCAGAAAGGGACCTGGGGGTACTGGTTGACAGCCGATTGAGTATGAGCCAGCAGTGTGCCCTGATGGCCAAGAAGGCCAACAGCATCCTGACCTGTACTAGAAATAGGGTGGCCAGCAGGACCAGGGAAGTCATCCTCCCTCTGTACCCAGCACTGGTGAGGCTGCACCTTAAGTACTGTATCCAGTTCTGGTCTCCTCAATTCAGGAAGGATGCTGAGACATTTGAATGTGTCCAAAGGAGGGTGACAAGGCTGGTGAAGGGTTTGGAACACAAGCCCTGTGAGGAATGACTGAGGGAGCTGGGGTCGTTTAGTCTGGAGAAAAGAAGACTCAGAGGAGACATTATCACTCTGTACAACTACCTGAAGGGTGGTTGTAGTCAGGTGGGGGTTGGTCTCCTTTCACATGCAGCAGCTGACAGAACAAGAGAACACTGTCCCAAGCTGTGCCAATGGAAATTTAAGTTGGATGTTAGGAGAAAGTTTTTTACTGAAAGAGTGATAAAGTTCTGGAATCATCTGACCATGGAGGTGGTGGAGTCACCATCCCTGCATGTGTTTTAAAAAAGACTGGATGTGGCACTCAGTGCCATGGTTTAGTTGAAGTGGTGTTAGGGCATGGGTTGGACTCTGTGATCTTGAAGGTCTCTTCCAACCCAGTGATTCTGTGTGTGATTCTGTGTGATATTTTGGAAGGTGCATTTTACTGATAATTAAGCTTAACATCAAGATTTTAATTTGTTATGCAGCTGCAGTTTGGTAAATTAAAAAGTCTGTTTGAATATACTAAGGCTAACACGCTCACTGTTAATTATCACAAACTAATAATAAGGACCCTTGAACCTTTTAAATCCACAACTTAAAAACAGAAGTTATGATCGAGAAAAAGCAAGAAATATTAAAGAAGTTCCAAAAGTCAAGGCTTTCAAGAGTGCTCTAAGAAATCAGTAAGTAACCAAGATCATCAAAGAAACTCTGGATGTGTTGCAATCAATGACATTAATTTAATAAAGTGCTGCACCTGGGTCAGGGCAACTGCTGATTTCAAGACAGCCTGGGAGACGAATGGACTGAGAGCAGCCCTGCAAGGAGGACCTGGGCGTGCTGGTGGAAGAAGAGCTGCACATGAGTTGACTGTGTACACCTGAAGCCCAAAAAGCCAAATGTGTCCTGTCCATCCAAAGTAACATGGGCAGCAGGGCCAGGGAGGGGATTCTGCCCCTCTGCTCTGCTCTGGTGAGACCCCACCTGCAGTGCTGTGTCCAGCTCTGGGGTCCCAGCGCAGAAAAGACAGAAACATGATGCAGACATTTCAGAGGAGAGTCATGAAGATGATCACCTCTCCAACGAGGAAAGGCAGGATTGTTCAGCCTGAAGAGGACTCCAGGGATACCTTATTGCAGCGTTCCCATACTTAAAGTGGGTCTATAAGAAAGATGGGGACAGACTTTTCAGCAGGGCCTGTTGTGAAAGAACAAGGCGTAACAGTTTTAAATCAGAAGAGGTTAAATTAGGGACTAGATAAAAGGAAGATGTTTTTTATGATGCAGGTCATGAGACACTGGAGCAGGTTGCTCAAAGAGGCGGCAGATGCTCCAACCCTGGAAACATTCAAGGCCAGGTTAGATAGGGCTCTGTGCAACATGATCTAGTTGAAGATGTCCCTGCTTATTGCAGGGAGGTTGGATGTGATAAAGTTTAATGGTTCCTTCCAAACCAAGCAAATTCTTGGAGTTAACATATTTTCATGGAATTTTCTCACCTTAATACTTTAAACTGTGGTTAAAATCAGAATTTATAAAGTACTAAATAGAAACGGAGAAGAAAACTGTCTTTATCCAAGCATATAGATTTATGATTCACCTAATTTTTAGTGTGTTCTTTAGGTTTGGGAAAAAATGTATTTTTGAGGAATTAGCAGGATTAGAGGGTTGGAAAAAGCAACTAGAATAATCACGACACATAACATCTTTTGCATGAAGAAAATTTAAGTAACTTTAAAAGTTTAGGCTAGGAAAGAGACAGTCTAAGACAGGACCGTGGTAAAGAGAGGTATAAAAGGGACTGACTGCTCACTGTCTCTTCCAGAAGAGTTAGAATTTATGAAGTGCCACTAGCAGCATCCAGGTTCAGAACAAAAAGGGGAGATACTTCGTTCTGCAGCAGACAGGAGGGTGTGAATGGAAACAGTATTACAAGACACTTAATACATACTTTGAGGACAGCTCTATTAAAGGTTACTAAATAGATGAACGACATCAAACTCTGACAGTCCTCTGAAGTGAAAGTTAATGGAGGCTGGGACACTACTCAGATAAACATTACATTTGCCCTGTGTTTATTCTTTACTGGGCATCCACTGATGGCCAGTGGTGGTGACAGCTTATTGGGTTAGAGATATATTTGGTCTGACCCAGCACTGGCACTCCTAATTTTTTAAAGAGTAACATGAGTTAAGATTTCTTAACATTTCTTAAGTAATGAGTTAACTCTTAAATAAGTATACATGACGATAATTGGGTATAACATATTGAAAATAAATCTGTTCTAGAACTTGGAAATCACATATTAACCTTTTGACAGCAGGAACTGAGCTTAAATGTGGATCATCCTTCAGGAGATCATGACTACTTTTACTTTTTCCCTTCATGCTCTGTTAAAATAAAAAAAAAAAAAAAAGATATTACTCATTTCAGTGTTTAAGAGGCTAGACAGTGAAAAAGGATTATGGTAAGAAAAACATAACTTGTTTCTTGTTAACTTTAGCCTATCCAGTAAGCACATACACTTTTAAGAGCAGAAGAACACAGAAAGTGTTCCAGAGAGAAAAGCATCAAACTGTCTCCATTGATTTATTTATGCAATAGCAATGCCCTTAGTTTTAAAGGAAAGAGAGAGAGAGAGAAGAAAAGAGACTGTTTAGTCATGACAATCATTACACACCATAAAGATGGCAGGTCTAGCACATATACACTTGAGTGAATGGAGAGGTAAGAACCTGACTTCCAATAATGGCACATAACAACTCAGAGAACCACCAAGTACAACACAGTACTTGTCAACTGGAAAAAAACACTAATTAGATCTCTAGGGAAAAAAATTAATAAACTGCAATACACTAATCTGGAATACATCATGCAGGAATCATCTCCTGACACAAGGACTCAAATAAATCTAACAACACATAAAGTCTTCAGGCAGAAAGAATGCAGTCAGAAAGCATTCCACATGCTAATCTGAAAAAAAGTATATTTAAATTTCAGAGAGAAATCAGACTGAAAATCTCTGCTACAGGAACAGTCTGTATTGTGACCCAAATGCCTCCATTGTAAATGCAGTGTACAATGCTTTCAAGAAGACAGCAGATGTGTGGACAAAATCTTGCTCATTTAAAACCAACTACAATTTTTTATTATGTAGAAAACAAAGACTAACACATTCAGCAACATTAAAAAAATAATCTGTTCATTAAGGAAGAGGGTGCGGCATTTGGAGTGGTGGCGGGGCTGTGTATTGCAAAGTGCTCCAAACAAGTACAGGCAGTAAGAAGTTTGGACACTGAAAGCTGCAGTTTAACCACTAATCCACAACCAGTGGGG
>VZRM01000031.1:101987-153164 GCA_013397955.1 Grantiella picta | reverse complement strand
GGGAAGCGCGCGGGGGGCGGCGGGGCTGGTCAGGTCCGCACTGGCGGCGGGCAGCGGGAGGGAGAGGGAGAGGGAGAGGGAGAGGGAGCCGCGGCCGCGCTGGGCAGGGGCAGCGCAGGGTGCAGCGCTAGGGGCTCGTCCTCCCGGGGCTGCCGCCGGGCCTCTCCCCGAGAGTTTGGGTGACCCAAGCGCTGCGTTCCCGTCGCCTCCTTCTCTAAAGTTAGAGCCGAAGAACGGTGGTTGTCAGACTTGGCTTTTCTCCTCGGCTGACCTTCTGGATTAGCGCTTGTGTCCCAGTGGATTGTTCTTGTGGGACAGGGCGGGCAGAAACACCTGCGCGGTTTGCAAGGTATTCGGGTCTGTGTTGGCCAAACGCAATCGCCATTGCTTCACAGTGTTTTCTAGTTCCTGCAAGTCGGAGAGTGTTTGGTACGAGAGCAACTGAGCAGGCCTGAGCTTTGATGAGCTGTTTCTCTGATGAAGAGAAAGCCTTAATAAGGTTGCTCCTGTTCTAGAATGGCTTCTTGATGAGGACATGATTGCATCCAGAGTTTTTCTTTTCGGCCTTATGCTCCACTGAATGAAGTCCTTAGTTCTGTGTCACTTGTTAATTGTCTTGAGAATCAAGCAATGGGAAGAAAGAGGAGTGAGAAAAGGAAGCTCCTAGCAATTTGTTTGCTTTTAGTAATCTAAAATTTCATCTTGTCTAAACCCCTGCCTTCAACATTATTATTTAAGGCCAAAACCAATAATAAAATTTCCTAGTCCTAGGAATTTGGTGGCAATATTTGGTGACAATGTTCTTGTCATCTGCTGAGTGTTTCTTTTGGAAATCCTGACTTAGATGGGAGATTTTTGTAGTGTGTGCATGACTGTACTGACCTCCTTTAGTTGAAATACCAAATCTTTCTTTAGCTGTAGGTCAGCTGTGCAGTAGGGCTAATACTAACTATGTATTTCAGAAAGTTGAGACAAAATAGGTGGCTTGGGTGGTCTTTTCTAGTCCCAAGGTGTAGTGAACAAGCAAATACTGGTTTGAGTGTTTTCTCTGATGTGACGCTGCAAGGTACAGCTATGCTTTTGATTTTTGTTTTGTGACACTTTGTTCTGTGTTCCCTACCTCCTTTGGTCTCATGAGTGTCCTTCTAAAGATAGTCATAAAACAGGCATCTGAACGCTGCTGACTTTGAAGGGGACATGTAATTCTAAAGTTTTGGGATCTGCGGAAAATCACATTATAATGGAATGTATGGATCTTTGTTGCTTGGCTTTCCAGTACTCTTTAGGGAATAGACCTGAGCTCTCCAAATTTCCAAGGTAGTTTTTTCAGCTTGGGGTTTGAAGGTTTCTGTTATTTTGAGCAGCATTTTCTAAAGACAGTGCTTGTTTCAGTACAGCATAGTTTAAATTAGTGGGGCCAATGTACTCCATTTCTGATTCTTTATATTCTGTAATAGATTTCTTGGTGTGTTTGATTTGTTATTTATTTAAATAAATTTCCTTGTTATTAAAAAAATGTGTATGACTGCTTAAGTGGCCAGGGTTTTTGTTCTCTGTTCAGCTGGAAGATAGAATGGTATCCTTTGATTTTGGGAATTCAGTTGGTACTTCCAATACCAATGGCTTAAATGACTAAAAGTAAGATTGATCTGTTGAGGGGGGCCAAGTGCCTAGTGCTTCTCCTTTTCTGAATCATGTCCTACTATGTCTGTTTAACTTAACTGTTGTCTCACGTGGGAGAATCACACACTTCCTATACTTAAAATTTGCATTATTCTGATCCTTCTTCCTGCTTAGAATCCAGACTTTTCTATTACTCTCTTCACTTAATTACATTTGCTTTCTTGCATTCTTTGTTTTTGGTGTTGTGTTGTCTGGTTTCAGAATAATTTAACAATTTGTTCGCTTTTTTATTTCCTTCTTTTCAGGAGTGATTTTTTGGTTTGGTCTTTTTAATTGCCTTTTAAAAACAGTTCTTGTAATTAAAATATAAATTACTTCAGAGTAGGAATTCGCGGTAAAGTATGTAAGACTAAATGACCTTTAGCAGTTTAAACTAGTCAAAATGTGTTCTGGTAGATTACTGCATAGAAAAGTGGCCTTAGAAATGCAGTTTTATTTTTTNGCTGCCGGGTGAGGGGCTGCCTCGGGAGCGCGCCGGGACAGCGGGCAGGGCTGGCTGCGTCCGGGCCCGGTGTCGTGGGGACGAGAGTTAGCTGCCGGTCGATGGACAATGGCGCGGGAAGGGCCGTGCGCGGCGGTGGGAAGCGCGCGGGGGGCGGCGGGGCTGGTCAGGTCCGCACTGGCGGCGGGCAGCGGGAGGGAGAGGGAGAGGGAGAGGGAGAGGGAGCCGCGGCCGCGCTGGGCAGGGGCANAGTCGGAGAGTGTTTGGTACGAGAGCAACTGAGCAGGCCTGAGCTTTGATGAGCTGTTTCTCTGATGAAGAGAAAGCCTTAATAAGGTTGCTCCTGTTCTAGAATGGCTTCTTGATGAGGACATGATTGCATCCAGAGTTTTTCTTTTCGGCCTTATGCTCCACTGAATGAAGTCCTTAGTTCTGTGTCACTTGTTAATTGTCTTGAGAATCAAGCAATGGGAAGAAAGAGGAGTGAGAAAAGGAAGCTCCTAGCAATTTGTTTGCTTTTAGTAATCTAAAATTTCATCTTGTCTAAACCCCTGCCTTCAACATTATTATTTAAGGCCAAAACCAATAATAAAATTTCCTAGTCCTAGGAATTTGGTGGCAATATTTGGTGACAATGTTCTTGTCATCTGCTGAGTGTTTCTTTTGGAAATCCTGACTTAGATGGGAGATTTTTGTAGTGTGTGCATGACTGTACTGACCTCCTTTAGTTGAAATACCAAATCTTTCTTTAGCTGTAGGTCAGCTGTGCAGTAGGGCTAATACTAACTATGTATTTCAGAAAGTTGAGACAAAATAGGTGGCTTGGGTGGTCTTTTCTAGTCCCAAGGTGTAGTGAACAAGCAAATGCTGGTTTGAGTGTTTTCTCTGATGTGACGCTGCAAGGTACAGCTATGCTTTTGATTTTTGTTTTGTGACACTTTGTTCTGTGTTCCCTACCTCCTTTGGTCTCATGAGTGTCCTTCTAAAGATAGTCATAAAACAGGCATCTGAACGCTGCTGACTTTGAAGGGGACATGTAATTCTAAAGTTTTGGGATCTGCGGAAAATCACATTATAATGGAATGTATGGATCTTTGTTGCTTGGCTTTCCAGTACTCTTTAGGGAATAGACCTGAGCTGTCCAAATTTCCAAGGTAGTTTTTTCAGCTTGGGGTTTGAAGGTTTCTGTTATTTTGAGCAGCATTTTCTAAAGACAGTGCTTGTTTCAGTACAGCATAGTTTAAATTAGTGGGGCCAATGTACTCCATTTCTGATTCTTTATATTCTGTAATAGATTTCTTGGTGTGTTTGATTTGTTATTTATTTAAATAAATTTCCTTGTTATTAAAAAAATGTGTATGACTGCTTAAGTGGCCAGGGTTTTTGTTCTCTGTTCAGCTGGAAGATAGAATGGTATCCTTTGATTTTGGGAATTCAGTTGGTACTTCCAATACCAATGGCTTAAATGACTAAAAGTAAGATTGATCTGTTGAGGGGGGCCAAGTGCCTAGTGCTTCTCCTTTTCTGAATCATGTCCTACTATGTCTGTTTAACTTAACTGTTGTCTCACGTGGGAGAATCACACACTTCCTATACTTAAAATTTGCATTATTCTGATCCTTCTTCCTGCTTAGAATCCAGACTTTTCTATTACTCTCTTCACTTAATTACATTTGCTTTCTTGCATTCTTTGTTTTTGGTGTTGTGTTGTCTGGTTTCAGAATAATTTAACAATTTGTTCGCTTTTTTATTTCCTTCTTTTCAGGAGTGATTTTTTGGTTTGGTCTTTTTAATTGCCTTTTAAAAACAGTTCTTGTAATTAAAATATAAATTACTTCAGAGTAGGAATTCGCGGTAAAGTATGTAAGACTAAATGACCTTTAGCAGTTTAAACTAGTCAAAATGTGTTCTGGTAGATTACTGCATAGAAAAGTGGCCTTAGAAATGCAGTTTTATTTTTTTAAAAGTTTTTTTAGGGATGTTAGTTAACTCTTAGATGCTCTCTTGAGGAGCAATCACTTCTGTCTGTGTGTTGACGTTATGAAGCCACACTTGAAAGAAACTTGAAGGTTCTCTTAGCAATGCCTGATTGGTGAAATTCTCTTTCAGGTGGAAATAAGGATAACATCAGAGCTGGATGCAAGAAGTGTGGCTACCGTAAGTCTGTAATAAGCAATATGAAGTTATAGTGTTTTCTTCAGTTTATGATGTTGGGAACTGCCTTTTGAGGAGAGGGGGAAAAAATGAAAAAAGTATTATCCCTTGTTGCTCAGACATTTGCCAGTTTAAATTACCATATTATTTTTCATTAATGTATTTCGTATTGATTCTATGGCTTCTCACACCTATCAAAGATCTTTGAATTTTTCAGAAAAAAATTATGCTATTGTATTTATATATACTACATTTTAATGCAATTACTTGAGAAACTTTGAATTAAAAGCACCTTCTTTGATACATACTGAGAATTGAACTTGTGCTTCTTCTGAATCTTACTGCAAAGAGGCAGATGCTTAGGTTAAGTCCAGTCTGATTCATAAGAAAAAAAGAATTTAAAATCTGTATAATATTTTATGCTAAGAAAATATTACTTTGTGCATTGTGTATTTCAAGAAACAGATACCTTTATTGCTTACAAGTTCTGCAGTTGGCATCTAGCTGATGCTTTGCATCGCACACTTACCATATAAGCGTGTCTGTGGCTTCAGTCCTGATTAATGGAGACAGGACTTAGTGAAGATTTTAAATTGTTAACCACTGACTCTTATTTTTAGAACAGTAGAGGATTGGACTTGAATTTGTAGTGAATTGTCTTGAACTTTTAGCTCAGCAAGTTAAGCTGTTTGAGTTTTTTATGAGCGTTACATTAGGTGACAAGAAAAAAGCTTGCTTCATTCTTTCACATCAGGCTTTGCACCAAATTTTGTCAATGAATTGCTTTGTGTATCTGTTCTTTCAAAGGACCATGGATATAACTACAGATTCAGTGCTGTGTTTCTATATGCAGCATGTATGAGAAACTTTCTGGAGGAGAAGGAAACTTGCAGTCAAATCATGATCCATGTTTATGTTCCTAAAATCTCTGTCTTCAAGGTGTAGGTAGTTTGATATTTAATATCATCATCCTTACTAAGAAAATGAGCTTATTTCAATTGCCACTTAAATTCCCGTGTCTCCCAAACCATATCTTCAATTTTTAAAAATTTCACTTTATTGTTTTAGTGGCTGTATTCAGCACAAGGTTTCTAGCTGGTCATGGTTATTGAGATGTAACTTAGAAAACTGAAAATACTAGTCAAGCAGTAGCTTAGTCAGTATTAAGTGGGTAAAAGATTATGTCTGGTTGCTAAAGATTATAAGCAAATAAGATTCTACAGTTTCATTGGAGGGAGTTAAATAAGCAATGTAACACTGTAGCTTTTGAAGTATTTCACACTAGGTTTTCTGGTAATTTCTTCAGAAATTATCTAAGACCGTTAAAAAATATAAACTAAAGTTGAAAAACATCTTCAAATTAGCAGAAATAAGAGAAAGGTCATAAAGCACTATTAAATGGAAGAGCATTGCACTACCTGTCAAATTTCTTGGAGACTTTTTCAAAGTAAGCTTTCTTCTGCCTCATTCACACATCACAGCCTACCCTTTTTTCTTTCAGTTCTCAAAGCTGAATAATACAAAAATAGATGTTATTTTGTTTTTGATGTTTTTTGGTAAATTGTAATTTTTCTGTCTGTATATTTGTTTTGTTCAGCTGGTCATCTGACATTTGAATGTCGAAACTTCCTTCGAGTAGACCCTCAAAGAGATATTGTTTTAGATGTTAGCAGCACCAGCAGTGAAGACAGTGAGGAAGAGGAGCTGCAAAGATTACAAGCCATGCGTGAAAAAAAGAGTAAGGAGTTGTTTGCAGGGTTCTTTTTAAGAATACATTAGATAATGGTCTTCTGATGGACAGGGACTGTCATTTTATCCTTTTTGATAACTACTAATAGTTCTGTGATTTAAAAATAGGTCTCTTACTTCATGTGTTCAGACTTCAGAGATTTGATACACCCACTTTTTTTTAATATTATGATTGATTCCTTTTTCAGGAAGTTATTAATGTACCTGTTTGGAACATCTCAAAAGTGGCTCCTAAATACAAAAGATTGTCAATCAGTTACTAAGAAGCTGCTTAGAAGAAAATTACATGGATGTTCTGAGTTAATACTTGATTATGACATCTAGTTTAAACGTCTTGTAACTAATAAGAAAGATGACACCTGAATTTCAGTTCCAAAGTAGGATTTTGACTGAAATAGCTAGTAAATTGGAATTCAGCCATTCATATTTGGAGAAGTACTGCTCTATGTTGGAAAGGTTGGAAAGGTCTGAGTATCAACTCCTTGTCAGAGAGAGAATAGATGGGTTGTTTATCCAATACTTGAGTTCATTTGAATTTGGACTCCAAAGAAGTTGTTCCTATTTAGGAAGGCAGAGGGATCGATAGACACCTATAGTTAGCTGTACACTCCAAAAGAAATGAATAGGCTGTTTATCAAGAATGCTGAATTGGAATTGCAACCATACTTTCTTGGAACAAGTCTCTTTGTGATGTATTTTTGAATGTAAAGGTTGGGTTTTTTCAGTCCTAAGCTGATTGAAGATGGATATCTGCAGGAAAAACAGCTGTTTGATTTATCTTCTAATATCCCTGTTCATTATATGTTCTTTCTCAAGTTGTGGCTGCTAAGTGTATTGTAAGGAGACATGTATCTATCAATAATCCAGGCAGAATTTTGCCATTTTCAAGTAGCTTCATCCTCTTGAGATTTTGCACTATTTTCTTAAGAAAATACTGAATGTTTGTTCACCCATTCTCATTCATGTTTTTTGATTGCTTCAAAGGTAATTTGCTTTTTTATCTCGTAGTAAATTCTTTCTAATTTCACTCCATAACATACAGACCAGTAATTTGTATTCATGGTAGCCAAGAAATAACTGCACCAGCATGCAGACTTTCTGAAAAGTGTCATAGGAATAAGATGAAATACTCAGAATTGGCTGTCTCCTTTTTAAGGAGAAATTGTAAAGCCAGTATTTTACTGTTAGCTGAATATGTATTTATGTGGAGGATTTGCATTTTGGAGAGTTCTAAAGTTCTTTTGGAACTGGTATGGAAAAATCTAAGGTCAGAAATTTCATCTATGTCATAAAAATATTGCCTGTAAGTGAAATGTGAAGTTACTATACAACACTGTACAGCATTGGGGCAGGAAGCAGACACAACCAGATGAGGGTTGGCTCTTCTGCCAGCCTCTGTAGGCAGTATATCGACAGTTAACTCAAATATGTCCCATGGCATTGCTCTTTGAGAAGCATGAAATAAGGAAGTGTGAAAGTAACTCTGGGAAGCCCAAGGGAATATATTTTTTTAATATGATCTAGTTAAATGGCCTATTTTCAGACTTGGGCAATAATATGTTAAATGTTAAAACTCTTAAAATACAGAAGAACAGATATGAAAACCTGAATCTGATGTAAATATATAAGAAAAGATCTTTTCGCTACTTTTTACAGGCCTTCATTCTTAGTGCTTACCTCAATGTCAATACAATGTAAGTTGTGTATTAAAGTTCTGCTACTTTGCAATATATTTCTGAAATTGCTATGCTAACCAGAATTTGAAGGAAGGAAAAGAAAGCCTTTTTACAAGAATTTTGTAGTAACTTTACATTGCTTTTGAAACTGCTGTTTTAATGCTGATCTTAATTCAGACAAGTGTTTTGTAAACTTTAACTTTTTATCCATAGATTTAAATGAAGAGGAAGAAAAAAAGAAACAAAAAAGAAAAAGCAAAGAGAAAACAAAATTAAAAAGACCAAGGAAAAGGTAACTATCACACACCTCTTTTCATTTCAAAAGACAACTGTAGAAATATTTTTGATACTTGGGCAGTTTCTGAGAAAATATTGTTTCTCTTGATGTAGCTTCCTTTGCAAGTACATCTTTAGTTTGAAAGGTTTTCTGGTTTTCCGTGAAAACTGATTAATGGTAAGCTAGTGGTAAAATAATGGAAAGGTACAGGTTCTTAGATTAATGGCGAAGTCACAGGCTTTCTGCAGTGGAGTAAGGATCACAGAAGTCTTCAAAGCTGTAGCAAGCTGGAGGTCTGCAGATCAGAGAAAGCAGTACTCCCCCTGACTGTCCAGCTGTAGGTAAGGTGTGATGGGAGGAGAAAAAGTCAGGAGGGTTGTGGGGTTCCCAGCTGAGGTGGGTGGAGAAGGCTCTCTGAATTTCAAAGACTGAACGATTCTTTGTGAGCACACCTGCATGGGTAGACACATGTCTACACATGCACACACACATGCTCTGAGTAACATGCAGTAATGAAAAGGGAAACTTCTGTAATTTTACTTAACAGGTGTTGAGTTTTAGTGTACCTGTTAATGGAGAAGCCTAAAAAGTGTTCCTCACTTTTCAGAGGAGAATGTCATAATACACCAATGTACTGGGAGTCTGAGTTCTGGCCTGTGGACTGATTTGTTTTTTTTTTGGGGTTTTTTTTTGCTTCTCTCTTTTTTTTTTTTTTTTTTTTTTTTTTTAAGATGAGACTGTAGATGAGGCTAGTGGTTTGTCATTAGGACAGTTGGTAAGACAATATCCCAGGAACTGCATTGGAAGCTGCAAAATGTGCTATATATTTGGACACCACAATAAGACGTTTCTTAGAAATAAAGAAACAGGATTTAATAGTTACTGTATTGGCCTTTTCCCCCTTCCTTGTTCACCTTATGTAACTCAAACTTCTGCTTTTGAAGACAGAGCTTACACTTGTGAAGAAGTAGAATAGGAAAGAGTCAATCTGTTTGTTGGTTTTCTTTACATGCAAGTCATAGTTAATCATGTAAACAATAGCACAAGACTGCCCTCTGTAGTATTCCTGATTATTTAATGACTTTTATTGTCCTCATAATTCTTTTATGTATGTAATCACTCATCACTGCTGCTTAGAGACCAACAGTGCAGGCTGCAAGCGCATCAAAATTTTTCGTACCTGTTTCTCTTATATTTTTGCATCAGAGACATACATCTGATGGCACTTATTAGCATTGTTACTGGTTAAGTGGTATTTTAAAAGCTGGAAGCGCTCTCTTCCTGTTATACTTTTCTGGTGGTCTGCGTTTTTGGTATTTCTTTTCTCAAAGACTGAAAACCCACACAACTTGCCTATTACATTGATTTTTAATCTGTGTTATAAACATACTGCTTTTCTGGCATGAAAAGCATGGAAAGCACTTACTAGGAAAGGAGTAATTTAAGTTAAACATGCAGACTTAGCTACCATAAGCTTTCCAGTAGATGCTACTGTACAAATTCTACACCAAATTTGACTTGTGACATTATATAAATACTGACAGCTTAAAAAAATTATTATTGTGCCATTTTCCTTCTTTAATTACATACTTATATGCATTTTTTTTTACTAGATCTTCCTCATCAAGTTCAGCTGAAGAAGATGAGCCAAAGTCAAAAAAACAGAAGTCACACAAAAAAGAAAAGGAAAAGGGAAAAAAGCATAAATGTAAGAAAGGAAAGCATCATAAAAAGGAGAAAAAGAGGAGGCGAAAGGAAAAAAGTTCATCCTCTAACAGTTCAGACAGTTCGAGTAGTGACTGAGATGCTGGTCTATTTTTGTGTTCACTTCTGCAGAGAAGATGATTTACCTTTCATAGCAAGTTTATTTATGCTTTGCAATGCTGGTTTAAAATGTGATATATATATATATATTTTTGAGAAATCTATTTGCATACATCAGTGCTTCAAATTGGACCATTAGGACCATTTAGGGAAAAAAATCTGCTTTTCTATTTCAGGTTTATTAATACTAAACCATGCAAGTTTAACTAGTTCTTCATTCTTAGTTCTGTTGTGATTCTGTTTGTAATCCTTTAGAGTAGGATGTGGTAAACTTCAGTTTGCAAGCCTTTTTGTAGAAAGATCTGGGCTATAAAATGCTTAATGTCAGAATGATTAAATGAAATTTGGAAATTGAAATGAGATTTTCTATTACCCTTCAAATAAATGTACATTTTACACAGCATTTTGTGCTAACATACATTATTCAGCAAGTGCAAATATGAAACAGTGTTCAGGTCCTGTGAGAGGAAGAAAGAGCAATGAGAATCTAAGAAAGATTGATCCTTCAAAATTATCTTCTAAAATTGATCTAATCATAGAATCTGCCAACAGAATGTGCAATTGTGTTTCACAATCACTGTAAGCAAGCTGAAAACAAAGAGAAGCAAACAAAAGCTTCATTTAAAGTCCTTTCTGCTTGGATTTTGTTCTTTTACAGTTACGGCCATTTCATCTTTGACATTGATGTAAAGGTTTGGATATCAAAACAAGACCTAAAACACTAAACTTTAGCTATTTCTTCATTCCTGTCAATTGCTATTAGCTTCAGTTTGCATGAATCATGCTTTCAAATCCTAACCCTAATGTAACTGTTGCTGTTGTAGAAGCCCAGAACAGTGATTTTATGCCTGCTACTCTGTGAGCTCCCAAACTCTTACAATATGAAGGTGATGCCAGTACAAACAAGTGCCATTGCCCGCCAGCTTATCTCAGTTACGGAATGAAATGCCTATTTCCAGAAAGAAAGACAAGAATAAAGCATGTGAGTAGTATGTGGGGTGGGCAAGCCAAATGCTTAGAGTAACGAAAAGTCAACAACCTCCACATGCCTTACAGTAAACCCTGAAGTGCAAATCAGTCTCTGTCAATAGGCACCAGGAAACTAAAGCAGATACTTGGTGTTTCCTTCAGTTGTTTTCCCAGATAGCGGAAGAAAAATGTGCACATTGACAATTAAGCTACTAAGCTGGCAAACAGACTGGTATGAAATGCAACAAAGTCT
The DNA here is from genome assembly GCA_013397955.1 of Grantiella picta. Classification (NCBI taxonomy): domain Eukaryota; kingdom Metazoa; phylum Chordata; class Aves; order Passeriformes; family Meliphagidae; genus Grantiella; species Grantiella picta. Next base: position 142,137 of record VZRM01000031.1, on the reverse strand, counting down.
GGAATCACTGAATTTGAAGCTGAATGAAGCTAGTGTTTCACAAATAGCCAAAGGAAATACACAGCACAAAAATTACAGCTTTAGCAATCTCTGGAACTTGTGAGACACCAAGGAAAACCCGTTAGTGTCACAATTTAGTGTGTTTACATTTTTTAATGTACCTAGAGTAATTGAAAGCTACTTTCAACACAAATAACTTTGCATAACATGTTTTACCTTAATTTGAATATATATGATTAGGATGATTGAACAGCAGTTGAATAATACTTTTCTCTTTAGTCTCTACCAAAATGATTGTTCCATGCTTAGTAGTTTTCATGGTCTTTAGAGGAATTTTATCAATATACTTGCTATCTTCATGTTAAACTTCTGTAGTCTTTTACCTGCTACTAGCATCAGTTTGCAGTGTGAGAAAAGTGGTGTGTACACCACAAACCAAAACTTGATTGTTTGCAATTTGATACTATTTTCCTGTGTTACCATTACAAGCTCTATCATCAAAATTTGTATGACTATTACACCATCACTCACTAATTTTGCATTTTAAGAATTTTGTTATTCAGTAGTGTCAACTTGTGTTGTTTACAGGACTTTTTCCTGAATATTTCCTGCAGTTTAGCCAGATACTTCCTTTGTTGTATTCTTAGCTCTCTTCAGTGGTTTGTGTTGGTTCTTCACTCTGCAAGAGAGCGTAAATAGTGGACAAACAAAAGTCTTAGGTATAGGTACCCAAGAGGTGGAAAAAAACCTAAAAGAAAAATAAATTCTTTGTGATGCAGTATTATTATGCAGCTCTAAAACTGGAAGGTTTTCTTTTTCCTTTCAGCAATAAGTCATAATTCAGCATAAGTCAAGGATCATAATATAGCTCAGAATTGCAACAAGGCAATTACAGATAGGAAAAATTGCAGTGTCTAGCTGTGAACTTGGAACAGAGTAACCTTCACAGCCTTGATCTTTAAGGACATCAAAGCTGCTGAGATAATCAATGCTTATTGAACTCTGTATTTACTCAGTGCTTTTGTAGTTGACAACAGAAAAGAATGTCATAGCTGCAGGTTCCTCTGAAAAATATGAGTAATGAATCTGACATGGTGCTTGTTACCTGTTATATGTAACAATCAGTTCTAGAAACTCCTGGGATGTATTTTTAGAAGATCATCTTTTGCAATTCCTCACATCATCTCTCCCCGGACAAAAAAAGGACACAATCTCTGCTTATGAAAAACAGAATGTCAAACTTCACAAACATTTTCACTCAGCTGATGATTCAGTAGTGCTCTGAAGTCTCCACAGCAGAGCTAGCAGTGGAGCTCTTAAAAAGTTGTTGTGACATTGCCAACCTATCTTAACTTGTGAGAATTACCATACATTAGATACTTTCTTGGCACAACATACACACTCGGTGCCTCTTACCTACACTGCCTCTGCCTCAAGGAAGGAGTACCTGAGAAGGCATTAATAGAAATTCTAAGCTGCAAATCACCATAAATAATAATAAGGATGCATAGAGAAAATTATGTCAAAAAAGCTTCTGTAGTAAAAATGCCAGAACATTTACACTCTTCACAAGAAAGGCTAGTCTGTTGATACAATATAATCTATGAAGATGAATTTATGTGATAAAGAATACAAGATGAGGTGGTGGGAGCAGAAAACAAAAGAGGTATAGGAGTAAAGAAACCAAAGGGATTAGAAAAAAAACTATTTAAAAAGGAAGACCAGAGGAGAATGTTTATTTAGAAAAGCAATGTTATAGTTTAAAAAGTAGCAGGAGAAACGTCTAAAAAAGGCTTATTTTATAGAGTTCACTTAAACTTCAGCAAGATGTACTCAAGATGTGGCTTATTTATGTTTTCTGTGTAAGCTAAATATTTGTCCCACTGAGAAAGTGTACTGTGAAAAGAAGTGATTAATCCTTATTTATCTGTACTGTATATAAGTATTCCTGAGGCTTTATCCTAGTGTAATAGTTTATAAAATATCCTAGCAAAATTTTGAATCAGAGAATTTCAAAGAAGAATAAAGTTGACATGTAAGAAACACATTGTATATGGTATATTAATTATCCAGGAGTAGACCTAGACTGAAAATTGGCAGAAACTTTGTTTTCATCAAAGAACTGCAGTCCCGGAGCTAGAAATAACTTCTGAAGAGGGAGCTGAGTACATATAATGGCTCAAATGAAGATATGCTTGCATCAGACAGCAACGGACAAATAGAATCAGGTGCTCTCTTGGACACCAGAAATTCCCATTACTACTGGTACTTAATTCATGTTAAAAGAATGAAAGAGAAATACCACGCCAAGAAATTTTACAGAGGATATAAGATAAAGGCTCAAAGTACTAGTGAGAAGGAGATTGATAGTTCAAAGCCGAGAGAGTTCAGACAGGAAAATGTCTAAGACTGGCAACACGAGGTTAGATCTGGAGAGGAGATTATGCATACACTGGGAACAGCCTAAACTGAAAAAAACCAACCACAACATTAGAGGGAGCCACCACCAACTAAGGAGTAAAAGTGTATCTCTTGAAATACGACTGGGGCAATTTTTGTAAAACTGCTACAAGAAAATAGAATCTCAGGGAAAATATTTTTAGATTTGAGATAAATTATTCAGCTGTAGAGCTGTTTAAAGTCAGTGTTCTAGGTCAAATAATGACTGGAACAGATGGCTCTTCACCTGCATTTGCCTAGCTCAATTCTTTTTGAAGCAGAAAAGGAAGGTTCTGCTGGTAAGAGGTAAATTCTCCTGCATGGTAGTCAGTGCCTTCAAGGTCCTAGAACTTAAACAGGACCGCAAACTTCCCAAAATAATGCTACAAAACTTCATTGACTGGAGTAATTTACAACTAAGAACAAGCAGAAATAGGTGTTTCCTTAGCTTCTCTTGCCTCTTGTCCATGAAGGTGGACAATAGGTAGGATATCTCTTACATAGGTAATAAGGAATTTTTCCTTTACACTGACATGAGACCAATAGGCATTTAATGCACCACTGTATATTTATTTCTCAGATAGTATAGAAGTTGGTTATTGTATTTTTCCCATTTTCTGACACAGATTTTCTAAGTGGTATTGGGTATACTTGGACCTATTATGTAAGTTAACATGCAGATTTTGCATGGTAATGTTTCATTTTGGGTAAGTTCACATTCAGCCTGGAGTATGTGTTTGCTGTCTACTGCTGTAAGCCTGTATTTTACTTCTGCTCTGAAAAATTTAGACTTTACACTGCACATAGATATTTGACTTCTTAGACTGGTATTTTTTATTATGAAATATCTGTGAAAAGAAGGTGCTACAGTGGATGGTGGTTATAAAGAATTTGGTTTTGAAAAGCTGGAGCTGCACAAAAATAGTTGATGGAACTTGACATTTACTTTGGTGGGAACAGGAATTTTTACTTGTTTCCTACCCTGCAAAAGAATTATGGTGCCTTTAAACTGTAGCCCTTTCAACTAAAATGTTCAAATTCCAATAAGAATTTAGAAGGCAAGAACACTGCTTTCCTCAGTATTCTCCCTGAATGGCTGGTTTCCATGCATTTGGGAGTTTATTAATGTGAAGCTAGGGTTGTGTTTTTAATACTTGAAAAGTAAACAAAAGACTGGTTCCAAAAAATCTCTAAATGATTTGTATATAATTTTGTTGTGGGAGCTTTTAAACTTTGATCCCACACTGACATATTCAATTAAATAAAACATAGTAATATTATTAACTTTTATCTTTCTTTTACTGACACAATGTTCTGGGGCTTAAAAAAAGTTGTCTTGTTTCTTTTTGAATTAGTAAAATATAATCATCTGCATTCCTAACTAACCAATTTGTCCTGTAACATCTCTTCAATTCAGATACTTACCAGGACTTGGTTCATGTCACTATCTGTAAAAAGATAGTGATGACATTCCACTAGCCCTTGATCACCAATATCCCCAAAGTTTGGGAATTTCAACATGTGTCCAATTAGGATTAGTAGAAAGTATAATACAAAGGGTTTCAGGTAAGGTGCTAAACTGCTTAGAACTACAGAAAGGCTTCCAAATTAGCAAAGACTCTGATTTTATTAGACTTTCACTGAGGAAGCAGAAACACTCTGAAGTTTCCAGAATAACAAAAGGTACAAGGATGTATATTACTGTACACGTCAATATACTGCAGTCTTAAAGGGCTTTGAAGACAACATATCTAAGTCTATCCATCACAGAATGTGCTGAAGTTATGGAACTCATTGTGATATGACTGCTGTCAAGAGCTTTGTAAAATTAATTAAAATGCTTATATATTTGTCTTAATAATGTATATTCCACTGTAACAGCTGTGGTTAAAATACAGAGATAGAAGCTATCGTGTAACTTGGCATATTAAATTCCTTGTGATGATATGTGGCCAGGTACTGCTTTATCTGTTCATCGTCCTTTCAAAGTAGTTGTTGAAAAAAGATACCATATGACCCCCTACAGGAAGTTCTCTATGTGTACCAATATACGGGACTTCTAAAGAAAGATGGTATCAAATTTTCTTTCCTCCTTTCTTTCTTTCTCTCTCATGGCATCACTGTACATTCAGTCTTGAATCCATACACTTTTTTTTTGGCATTAATGTCTGTCTTTTTCACTTACGCTGAACAAAGATTATTGGTTAATTTTAACTACTGATCAGCTTTCCAGACAGTATCTTTAATAACTATTAGACATCAGGAGTTGTTTTTCCGGAGTTTTAACAGTTGCAAAACCTAGTGTATGTGTGGGGATGGAGTCACAGGGTAAGTCTGATTTGAGACTTAATGAAAACATATCAGTGCTGCCTATTATGCAAAACAATTCTAATTAGGGAGCACAAGGTTCATGAGAAATCTGCAGAAAACTTCAAAGAATTAACTTCAAAAAAACATTGTTCTGTGGACTTCGATTCCATTTTTAACAATATCTCACAAGCACTCACAAGCACACGGTTTTGTGTGTTGGAATCACTCTATTTTAGATGCTAAGGAATATGTATACCTAAGAATAGTTCATGACCCGAAATCTTCAAATACATTGAAGTACCTTTTTCTGTGCTATTTATAAAGAATTTAGTCATGCATATTTTTTAATTTCTCTTTGTAAACATACTAGTTGCAATGGAAATATCACAAATCTGTGTAATACAATGACAGCAAAATTAGAAAAAAAAGACACAGTCTGGCAATACAACTAGAAACAAGACAACATTCATTTTAAATAAAAAACTTTATTAACAATGTAAAACGTTTAATATCTTACAGTCTCAGATAATTCTGGCATGCCTTGTAAAATCAATACTTAGTGATACGTAGACACCATGCTTTGAATTCCACTGGAAACAAAATGGGTTGGCATTGTGTTTTACATTGTTTATTTTAATACACCTTCTTTTAATAAATTATTTATTTTTTCCAAAAGCTTGTAGATATACTATTGGCTTAAAAGAGCTGTTGCTTCTATGCATTGTACAGTTTGTAGATATTATGATTTCTCTGTATTTACAAGTCCTACCTATTTTCATATATGGTTTATGTGTCATAAATTAAGATATTTTTCTATAAAGCTTTTGAAGAGATACAGTGGAAGACTAAATATGAATGAGAGCACAAAAAGCAACTGGAGATTTTGTACAAATTCTCTTATGATATTGTTCAAATCTCTTAGAACTTTAATAGTTTTGCTCTTAAATAGTTTCCTATGCCTAAAGACTGTGATAGAATGATCAAATGTTATTTTCTTATGCTTATAGACTGTTAAGAGTATGATTTTAATATGATACTAGTAAGAGTACTGTACTATGCACAAACTTCTAGCTGCAGTTCTAACAGTTAAAAAAACCCTCTAAAATTATCTATGTACCATAGTATCATGTGTCTTCTCTGAGTGATTGAAAGTAAGCATGCAAGACATACTTTAAAAAGTTTTAAATATGCTAGATCTATTCCACAGCCATTTTTTGACCACCATAATTTTAAACTATTAAAACCCTTATTTGAAAAGGGGGATGGAACAGAACACAAAAATGAATAGTCTAGTGTAGAAAATGTACTTCATAATCAAGATTAGCCACTTTCATCTTTTCAGTGGTCAAATAATAGTGGTTTAATCAAAGTCATGATTTTCTTGGTACTTCTGTGCTTAATCTTCTAACTTGAGACAAGACAACACAATCCAAAGAATCTTCGCTTCCGTCTTCTTACCAGCGGATATGGAGTCAAGTTTAGGAGGCTGCTATCATCTGTGATAAAACCACCACAGTTTAACACAAGCATGTACACATATGCAGAGATTACACAGAAAAGAGATTGCATCATTTATGTGTCCTAACAGCACCTACATGATCCCAGAATCACAGAACCATTTCTGTTGGAAAAGATCTCTAAGATTGAGTCCAACATATAACAGATCAACACCACATCAAACCAGACCATGGCACCAAGTGCCAGGTCCAGTCCTTTCTTGAACACCTCCACCACCTCCCTAGGCAGTGATTCCAATGCTTGACAACCCATTCTGTGATGTGATAGATCCAATAGAGCACAGAGCAAGTAACAACCTGATTTTGGTACTTGAGAGTTTTACAATACTAATTAACAGAATCTCTGTAATAATTAAGATTACTTGATCCTGGGGCACATCTCAGAGTTTTAAAACTCTGGGATGTTTCCTACCCTGCTGCACAGATGGTCAGTGATTTTCTGGTCAGTGTTGAATGGCACTATAGACACCAGGTGGCAGAGAAGAATTATGTACACTGTTCTGAATTTTCTCTGAATTCTGAATTTATCTCTGTTCTGAATTCAAGTTTCTCTAGCATTATATCCCCCCATTTGTGTTTTCCTTCCTTATTTCCAGCACGCTCTTTTCTTCTAGACTATGTGTAGACTTCTTATCACTCTTACAGTCTTTACAATGGTCTGTATCACAAGTGATTCCCTTTTTCCTTTCAACATAGTTTTCAATCAAGCTATCCTGCCATGAAATCTTACTTGTATAATGAATTCAATCATTCTATATTCATCTGTTAGCATATTATGATGAATGCTAGACCACTTAGTTACTTGGGATGAGATCTAGGACACATTCAGCACATTTCATCAGCTGCCACTGTGCAAAGACTACACTGCATTTAAGAAACACCCATTATCGAGAAGAAATCAAAAAGAAAAATCATTGTCTTTTTAACACTGTTCTCATGAACAGAGTGCCTGCAGATGTGGAGTATTTAACATTCCAACAAAATGAAGGCCCATTGCTAAACACATGCATAGGATGGAGATCCTGCCCACCTGCACATTTATATATCGACTGCCTGATAGCTGTCTATGGGAAAAGCAGGCTGGTGGCAGACTCAAGGCAAGCTTTTCTGCAGGCAGTCAGTGTCAGGTCACAGAAGCTACAAGCCTTGCAGGTGTGAAGCAAATGCCATCACTCAGAAGGATCCCTGTCACAGACTCTGCAATTTGCACCTTTACTATCTTTGAGAAAGAACGACTCCTGACAGTGGGAAGTAGTTGTGCTTCTGCCTTCAAATAACCAGGAAAAGTCTATTATTTTATCTACAGGTACCTTATCTATAAAATTCCAGAATACCTCATGTGAAACTCAAGAGGCCAAAGATCACCATATCTATAAAATTCCAGAATAGCTCATGTGAAATTCAAGAGGCCAAAGATCACATACTAAATTCTGGCTCCACTGACTCAGCAGGGAAGAGATTTTGCCTAGATTTTTCTTGTTGTAGTTTGTATTAAAGAACCCTAGATGTTTTGTATCTAAAGGAAGGCAAACCCTTTAATTTTCTTAATTTTTCTTAAATGAAGAAAATTCAAAACATACCTTGATTTTTCAGTGGTAAAGGCATAGTCTCCCTGAGTTTGCTTAAAAGGTTTTTCATTTCTCTCATATCTCTGTGGATACAACAGTTTAAAAAGATACAGTGGAACAACAGGTAAAGACTTCATGGGAAATGGCTCACAGTATAGCTTCATATGCTAAAACAATGGAGCAATAAATACAAAAATCTATCGAACAAGCATTTAGTTTACATACATGTATCAGAAGATGCATACCAAAAGAAAGGGCAATAAATTTAATAGGGGAGAACTTTTATGACAGTATGATAATAGCTTTCTCTGGTTCAAATTTATGATCTATTCTGGCACTTGAATATCTCACATTAAATGCCTTTGGGGGCACAATATGATCCTAGTGACACAATACAAAATATTTCTTAAAATTAGCACAAGTTAGTACTAATGTCAATTTCATACCCCTTATCAGCATTTTGTAGCTTGTGCCATGAATGTGTTTCACTCCCCAGAAGAAAATTATAATACATGCAACAAGCCCATGACACTTAACACACTGCACATCAAATGAAAATTTTAGAAACAAGGCTTTTACTCTCACCTGCCTTAGCAGGACTCATCATTAGACTTTCTCGAAGGCAGATGATGGAAAATATGATAACAAAACAACATCTCCCAAAGCAAATTAAGTTTTGATTTATTTGAAAGAAGCAAGAAGTTTCCAAATGGTTTCCATTTTACACATTGATGGCAGACCTGCAGGCTTTTAATGTCTTAATGCTTCCAGGATTTAAAAGCAATATGGTCTTACTTCATTCATCTACACATAAAATAGTTCTTAGAAATGCAGCCGCATGATTAATAAAAAATTGCTCTGTTTTATTCTCCATGTTATGGCCTCAGTAGAACAGAACTTGGCTTTATATAAATAAGCATGATAACAATTTAAATTTCAGCAGCAATTTACTATACAAAGCCTCAAAATAGGATTTTTGCAAAGAAATGTTGGCCATCAGGATTACTCTCTGGTAAAGGGTCTCATTTTTGTCTTCCAGCTGCATAGTTAAGAGGGTAAAAGAAGTTCACTACAACAAATGTATGGATTACATTCCCCTCCCCTCCTAAAACTTCCAGGTTTAAAACTATGGGCAGAACTAAACTAGAACTGAATGAGATTCTGTGTTTTTGATTTAGAAATGCAGAACTGGAGTCCAGCAGATCTCAGGTACAAAATCAGAAACTCTGCTAAATGTACCAGAAAAATGTACAGGTTATTTAATTTACTTACACTTTTTACAGTAGTAACACTGGCTGTCAAATTAAAAAAGACTAAATAAACCCTAGACAGAAATTTGCTTCTTTAGGAATGAAGTGCTACACATACCTTTCAGTGTTTTCAATATCTGTGGAAACCTGCCATAGATGCTGTTGAATATCTGTTGGTGATAATGACGTGTCTTCTAAAATAGGTACTTCGGAACTTTCTTCCACTTTAGTATCTAAGATCTTGGGTGGGCCACAAGGTTCCTTTCCTTTAAAATATTTAAACAAAACATGTATCCATATTATTTATTTCTTACAATGGATACTCAAATAATATAACTGATGCTTTGAACTTGACTTTGCACAATACAAATGAAGAAAAAACGCTAAAAAGCAAACTCTGAGTAGGAGCTGTTTAGAAGCAGAGCAGGCCACACCAAGCTACAAATCAGTGTGCTGCCATTTATTACCAATTTGAAGGGGTTCAATTCAACTCCAGTGGCTCTCATGTAACACAAAATAAAAGCCAGAAGACAGAACAAAATAAGTGAGGAAACTACAACACACTTCAGTTGGAAACAACTTCAAAACTTTGACACCAAAGAATACTGCAATCCATGTCTCCTAATACTACAGCAATACTGAGGATAAGCAAAATACAAAAATGTGAAATTTTGTACTTTATGAATTAACAGCAATATAAAGCTGCCACCACCCACAGCCCAAATGCATTATATTCTGAATTTCTGTACTGACACCTACCTAATTCATGCTCACTGTATGAAAATCAAATGCAGTATTGAAATTGAATGGGTATGATCTGTCTTCATGACAGATTTTCCAGGGCTTTTGTGAGGGAGAGAATGGGATGAAGGACTGGATCATCTTAGTGGAGCATGCAGGAGAGGTAAGCATTGCTAGGATATTTTGGTAAACTTGCAAATCTCCTTTGGACTTCCTGATAGTATTCCTTTTCTGTAGTGCAAAGTACAGTTCTGGCACCAAATACAGAAGAAAATTCACATTGGAGTGAGTCCCAGACAAACGTCAACATTTAAACAAGTAGTATGAAAGTTGAGTAGGAAATGCTTTTTCATTTCACAATTTTTGAATTTTGAAAAATTTTCACATCAGGACAAATCTGAGTAGCTCCTGTAAAGTTTGACAAAACACATGAAGAACAAGACCAGCTAATAGAGCAGCGGTCATTCAGCCCATATTTTTGGGACACTAGGGACCAAGACTGCATGGTACACCAGTCTTCCATGTCAGAGAAATATATTCCTGCTATCAGGCCAGTAACCTTGTTTTGTAAAAGCTAGAAATTCCCGGATCTTAAGATAATCTTTTTGGGCAAGTTCTCTTAACAGCTGTATTCTGGTAAATTATTCCTTTGCTAAAAAGAAAAAAAGTAATTCTTAGCTAGCTGTCTCAAACTAGATTTTCCTTATGCTACAGAAGATACTTGCTTAATGTTTTAATACTCTTTAAAGCCAGTAGGAATCCCACGATTACCTAACTGTACATCCTAGAGACTGCATGACCTAACATCATGAATTTACCCTCTATAAAAGAATGCCCTGTGCCCTTTCTTTGCTGCTTACTGGCATCCACTGCTAACTTGAGATTTGCCAATTCTGTGATCCACTTTAGCCCATGAAATGGTAGAAGATTACCCCAACAAAAGGAAAAATAAAATGTGATATTTTCTGATGAAGGTGTTTAAGTAAGTTCAGTCAAAACCCCTACAAGTTCACGAGCATGTGCCAGACGAGGAGGATCATATCACTACTTTTTCCAAAAGCAGCAGAAAGGAGGAAGAAGGGAAGACATTGTAAGGGAGGGGAGACAGAAAGAGACCAAGAGCTTTCTATTGGTTACAAGCTGTTATGCTGAATGCTGACCCAATTGCTTGTGGAACAGCAGACTAAGCCTGCTTCACAGATGGCATGTTTTACTCTGTATCGCCCTGCAGGTTTAATTCTAATATTTTTCTTGTCCTTATATGCAGTGTATGCTGTTGTTTTAAGGTGATTCATATGGTACAGTTTTAACTGTTCAGTCAAGAACAAGCCTGTCTATAGATGCATCCTTGAGCGATGTGAAAGGTGTTTCAATGGAAACAGTAGCAGCATCAGATGAAATAACAGTAAAGGTTCTTTTCCACAGCTTGAGAACAGAAGCACTGTAATGTTATTTTGTTAGCACAAAGACTAGCTCTTGTAGATTTGGCAGAATGAATGACACAGATCTCTTTTCAACTGAAAAAAGCTCTGTACCAGTAATTCTGTTGTATTGTGAGCAATTCACAAGTCTTTCTTGAATTTCAGATCATTTGCTCAGTCACTTGAAAGTAGTTAAAAAGTCAGCTAATAATAAAGGCTTTGCTTGAATAATGTATGACTCAGGCTCAACATTTCTACCCTGGTCACAACCTATAGAGAAACAAAAGCTTATAAATCTTCTCATCCTTACAGTGGCAGGTAAGGATATCTTCTGTAATAGATACTTCAAAATGGATATGAACCCTAAATTTTACTTCCAATTTAGTCAGTGGAAAGATTTTCAATAATTTTAGTTGCAATGATGTATTCCTCCTCCTCTCACCAGTAATTCAGCTTTTTTTCTACTTTTTTTTTTATCTTTAAGAAGCAGAAAATGCTTTTGGTATGAAATGAAATCAATTTAGTTAAATAAAGCTGAGAACCAAATTTGAGTGAGGATAAATAAGAGGGCAGAAAACTGTCAGTTCAATAGGGTTACATACATCATCTGTTTTTATGTGTCTCACCTGTTCTGCCTCCTGCTGTTTCTGTGGTGATCTCTGTGTTTGCTTCCATCATGCAACCCTAGGCACCTACTCTGAGTCATCACCTAATTCTCACAGAAACTGTGATGAACGAAAAAAATGAAAAGACAAAAAAATATGTCCCTCAGTGCTAGTTAGATTTCACTGCAGAGGAGCTAGAAAAATAAGTCTGGAATACCAAACTTTAATAAAGCTGAGAGAATCCCTCTCTCAAAAAGAGCGCAGCATTTACATCAGGTTTCTAACCTGTCAATTAAGGATAAATGCACAAACTATATATCACAGCTAAAGTACAGGAACAGGAACACCTAGAAAGGTGAATATGAAAGAATGGTGTAGGAAGTAAAAAAGGTAAATGACAAATATGGCTAACAGCCTGACGAATTTAATTCTTGACTTACACTTGGGACCTGCAGAACTTGGAGACTCTTTCACTGGAAATACTATTATTAAAGAAAATGCAATAGGAACAACAATTTTGTGGTAGAAGTTGTGTTACCCTCCTTCCATGATTGTTTTTGTTTCATTCTTTGGTTTCTTCATAGTGTCCATGTCAGAATGGGTGAGTCTCTTGGTTTTGTTTCTCCACACCTGTGTGCTGTTCTATGGTCTTACATCTTATCCCTCTTCCATAAGTGATATGTGTAAGTAATAACTCATATTTATGAGCCTTTACACAGAACACTGAGACTACAGCACATCCATTACAGCACATCCATTAAACAATCCTTCCTTTCTGCAAAACTCTAAACAGCATGTCATTTAAACAACGCCAAAAAGCAAAAAAGTCTCTCCACTGAACTGAGGGTTCATTTTTGTAGTCCGGAACATAAGCTATCATTTTTAGGTACTATTTTAAGGAAATACATTTTGTTATCACAAAATACATACTGAAACTATAACAAATTATGATATGAATTTTTTACATGAAACACATGTAGTATGCACACTTGATTTTCCTGTAAGGCTCAATTCTTGCCTTTTTTGTGTGACTGTGCAGGTACCTATCACTTTGGTTAGTGCTGGTATCATTCTGCCCTCAGCTACATTTGTACATGTCAAGTGGGACTCAGGCATCTTAATTAAAATGACATAACTGTAAATTTGTCTTCATGATGTGCAATAAATACAACATATGACAACAAACAATTAGGATAAAAGAAAGATGTATGCCCTGCATTAGCTAGCCAGAACTCTTGGAATTATGGAAAGGAGGAGTAATAGCATATATGATCAGGTCACCAAAGACTTAGTAATTACAAAACACTTGAGTTAAAGATACCTGGGCATGATTCCTTGAACTCTTTGCAAGCTATCTGAATGCTGAATTGTTGAACAACTATATATTCTCAACACTGGGCTTTTCTGGTATATGTATCTTAAAAAAAACAAACTATTGAAGAGCACTTACCTCAGTTTACTTACTGCATAATAGAGCTGCAAATATTTATGGGTTTTGGCCCCACTGTGGCAATTACATCTCAAAGAAATAACAGATTATCTGACTTTTCTAGTAGATGTTCTATGACAGCAGTAAGTTATTCTAAAGCACTGTAAACATGCAAGAAATTTTTGTACAGGAAGATTTATATATATATATGTATATATATACAGCAAATAAAAGAATATTTTTTCAGTTGAAAAGAAAGATTAGAAGAGATAAGGATATCTGTGCTGGGAACGACAGCCAAAAGACCCAGAGCTCAAGAGCTCAGACCTTCGAGTTCTTGTGTGGTGTTTCCTTGGGAGAATCTCCTTTCTAGTATGAAATCTTTTTCCTACTGGCTGAGCTTCTCTTGGGAAAAGACCATCTGCATCAGCACACTGCCTTAGTTTTATCAGTTCTACAGCTTGTTTGGTAAATTCTGATGAAGGTACCAATACCCACATTATTATTTATAAGCTGCAGGTTGCCGAGAACAAGTCTGCATGTCATTCTACCCGAATCTCTGCTGCCTCCTGGGTAAGAACATGAATTGGTGAAACCTCATGGGAGGTTTAAAGCCTAACAAACAACTTGTCCAACAGGTAAGAGGACTACAAATGAAAATTATTACATCCAAGTGCAAACTATTACCCTCAGAAATGAGCTTCAAGACAAACAAGAACACCAGACATGCACGCGTAGGTGTTAAGCAAAGATTATAAGGGTAGTACTCTTTGTACACAATAAACCTTTTTTTTTTTAATATGGTTGCTCAGATTATGAAAACCTGGTGAAAAACTAAACAGGTGCAGAAATAAAAAAGCTATATACAGCAGCATCACAATATACTTTATAAGGGTGAAGTTATTGTGTCTTTTCTTCCTAGAAATAAATTTAAGCACTTTGTGTACACTGAAGTATTATTCTCTGCAAGTAAAGAAAGCAAAGCAAAGCATGGGTTCATTATACTCCTTTGAAAATTGCATGTTTTGTCAGAACATACAATTAATAGGTTGCAAACTCATCTAGTCTAACGTCCTGCTCAAAGCAGGGCCAACTTGCATTAGACTGCTCAGGGCTATTTGAGTGATCAGTATCTTCAAGAATGGATATTTCACAGCCCGTTTGGGTGCCTGTCTAGTGTGCAGCTACTTTCATGGTGAAAAAACTATTCACACAGAACTGGAATTTCCCTCATTGCATAATGCCCTTGTAATACTTCTAGGTGTTGTCAGTACTAAATATTTAATACAGAAAAGCAATGGTCTATTGGGTACTCAGATTATTTGAATCCCATAATCAAATAGTTTTTGGCTATCATGCTTTTTTTTCAAAGAATGCCACAGAAACTTGAAGCCAAATTACTGCGTTTATCTCCAAATGGATACAGGACAAAAATCACTCTATTTGGCAAGGACAGAATAGCTACCATGACTCTCTCTATGGTGAGTTGAGGAACTGATGTCTGTCAAAATTAACGCCTGATAGGAACTAAGCTGTAACTAATTTTATCCAACTTTAGACATCTCATAGTTTGATGTTTAGTCTAAGTTATTAATGTAGATTCCATCCAGAGGCAAAAGAGAGAGACGAGACAGGTCAGGGTTCAAGTGACAGGTCAGGTCACTTCAAGCTATTTACTTCCAGCAGTTCAGGAGTTGGTTTGACAACTGTAGCCAATGCTAGGAAATGTAGTACAATCTGTCTTAAAAAGTGATGATTCATTTCAACAGCCACTATACTTTTGCTCTGCAATGGCTCTGCAAATTCTCTCTTTTCCTATTTTAATGACTTCTTTTTGGCTTGAGAAAATAATTTAGAAGCTCAGTAAAGCAGTTGTAAGTCTCTCATTCTTACTTTCATAATAAAAATGTCCTTGGCTTTAGCAGTATTCTGCAGTTAGATGTGAAAAGTACTCTACAGGATCTTTTAGCATGGCAGAAAATTCAAAAGCTTCATTACAAGACCTTTATTACAGTTCATTACAGAACTTTATCTTGTCTCTACCTAGTTTTTTATTGATGAGATTCTATCTGGGGAAAGAGTAGTTACAATCAGCACAGATACAGCTCTAATCACCATGTGCCATCACCGAGCAATGAGGTTACTAAGTAAACTATTCAGTAAATTATCAGCATTTATACATCTTCCTTTCAGTAGGCAGCTAATCAAGTATGAAGTGATTAGAGAGATACGCGTTTTCACTGAAGCAAGGACATCCTCTTTCAGTTCCAAATCTAGTACCTGTTCTCATAAAGGTGGGCATGTTTTTAACCATATTTATCTACCTTTTGCTATGGTAGTGTTTTAGGAGTGGTACTCCCCAGTTTAGTGCTATCACTGACACTCCCAAACCACACGCCATTCTCTCTCTTCTCTTCCCCTTCTCCTTCCTGCTGGAGCAGGATGGACCTGAGATTTGGAGGCACAAATGGTGAAGATCACAGGTTAAGATAAAAACAATACAATGGAAACTGCAATGAATAAGAAAACAAATAGTAACAGCAGCACTATTAATAACAGATCTCAACCAACAAATATGTCTAATAGCATTACTAAGTTGCCCACTCATCTGACTGACAGCTAAAACTTAAGGGACTACTCTTTTTAAAAAAATTAAGACTTCTAAATGGTGAGGACATTAGTGACTCATATTTGATAAGACACACTTCTGTAAGAATTTAGATTCTCTAAGATGATAAACAGACATACTTCTGTAAGAATGATAATCAGAAACAGAGCTCTTTTTTAGTAACTGAAAACCTATATATATATAATTAGTTTTCCTGTTTGATGCGTGTTGTGGTTAAACCTTGGTGTCCTGGGGTGATGTTATGATGCTGCTTTATTCCTTAACCATCTGCTTAATGCCCAAGGCTTCTGTATCTTTACAATGGACTGGTGGACAGGGCTGGAGCCACAGGACCCCAGGTGTGGGTCAGTTCAGTGGCTCGGTCCAACAGCCCTGGCTCCAAAAGGCTCTCCACTGGGCTGCAGGAGGGAGTGCACTGGTGATGCTGCACTGCTCTGTTGGTGGCTTTTTAAAATTCCTGCTAGCTTAGAAAAACATTTTCTTTGTTTTGGTTTTTTTCCTTTCCTCCCCCTGGCCTCCCTACCTTCCTTCCCTTCTCTCCAGCCTGGGGAGCCTGCGGGGTGGCCCTGGCTGGTCCGAACCCCGAGGAAGGCCACACCAGTGAGTGAAGGGGTGAAGGGACACAGGAATCCACCAGCTTCGCCTGCTGTGAGGAGGAGGACCGGTGCCCCAGAGTCAACAGTTCATTTTTCTATCTGCCCTTCTCCAGGCTGCCGTGTGGACTCCCCTTCGGGGAGACTGGGGGGACCAGTTGTGAGCTCCTTGCAGGCACCCTTTCCCCCTTTTAAAATTCCTTGTTTTCCCAGTTTTGTTCTGTGTTAATTCATAGTTTGGGGTTTTTTTCCACTTTCACCTGCTTTTGTTAATTTGTCTCATCGGCAGAAGAAAGGGGGAAGCCCTTTCTCTTGGGAAGAGGTGCTCATTCCAGAGTATTTTCTCCTGAAATTTTGTCTCTAAAACTGAGACACTTGGACATCAATTAAACCCCACAGAGCTGCTCACTTGCTCACTTCTGGTGGGATGGGGGCGACTACAGAAAGGGTGAAAGTGAGAAAACTCATGGGTTGAGGTAGACAGTTTAATAAGTAAAATAAAAGCCATGCACGCAAGCAAAGCAAAACAAGGAATTTATTCACCACTCCCCATAGGAAGGCAGGTGTTCAGCCACCCCCAGGAAAACAAGGGTATCTCATGTGTAATGATGACTTGAGAAGACAAACGCCATCACTTCAAATGTCCTCCCCCTTCCTTCATCTTCCCCCCTCTTTATATGCTGAGCATGATGCCATATGGTCTGAGATATCCCTTGGGCTGGCTGGAGTCAGCTGTCCTGGTTGTGTCCCCTCCCAACTCCTTGTGCCCCCCCAAGCAACTCGCTGGTGGAGTGGGGTGATGTACAGAAAAGGCCTGTGTGAGCTCTGCTCAGCAATCACTGAAACATCTCTGTATTACCAACACAGTTTCCAATGCAAATCCCAAACATTGCTCCATGATAGCTACTATGAAGAAAATTAACTCCACCCAGCCAAAACCAGGACAGTGTTTTGTCTTTCATGAATACCCAGGCATGCCCCAAAAAATTTTTCTTTTTCTAAAGCAAGCAACTGTATGTATGTTTGTGCAATTCAGTACCTTTCCGATGAAACTGCAGTGATCCTAGCAGACATATGGACTTCAGCATTTCTGTTGTGTACATTTCTAAGCAACACTGCAACTGGATGTATAGTCTACAGATTTCAGGATGAATTTCACCATCTTCTGGGCTGCAATAAAAGAGAAAAGTGTAGTTAGGAATGAGACTAGAAAGATGTGAGGGTCATAAAACCCACTTCCTCACTCTTGCAAGCAACCACATCAGAATCTGCCTCACTAAGTATTAAGCTTTTTCTACCAAACTGCATTTACAAATGATTCTTTAAATCTATAACACAACTGAACTTGGGCTGTCTTTGGTAAGATTGCATGTTCTTATTGTCTCCTCTGCATGTTTTCAGGAAATGGATAAGTAAGTGACCGAGATATTTTCTCTTCTTTAAAAGCTTTGGATAAGTATTTTCTGTGAGATTGAAGGCTTCTTTTGCCATCCATTTTCAGTTACTCTTGGTCTTAACACAGATGCAGGAGATTGCAGGACCATTTCAACAGTCCCTGTTCAGGTTACAAATCCCGTATCAAGCATAATCAGTCCTACTTTGAAGACATTCTCATCGAAACAAGTCAGTTTTAACCTACTGGTGCTATACATTCTGCCTGAATTTGTTTTCCCCCTGTATTTAAATTACTAGTGATGTGATGCTGCACCATGAGAATGGGATGCATGACACTTTTTTCAGAAAAGTTGTAACAATCTTCAAAACAAAAATTGAAATCCTGCACCTCCAATTAATTGCTTAGGACACCAAGAAAATAATCTATCCAGACCCAGGAACCAATTCTCATGCCTGGTTGTAGAATCAGACATTAAGTATCACTTTTGTAGGCTAGAATCACAGTAGGGCTATGCTGTACAATCAGGAATGCTTACACACACACAAAAAAAAAGTTAAAAAAACCCCAAAAACCTAAAAAACCCAAAAAACCAAACACAAAACCAAGGTTGGAAATGACTAAAGACTGAAAAGAAATTATGCTGGACATAGTCAGAAGAGATAAAGGAAGGGTGGTTCCACCTGCCAATCCATTACAAAGTAGACATCATCAAAGAGGCAGGAAATTACTGGAGCATAAACTACAATTGCTGTGGTCTGTTATTACAGGAGCTACACCAAACACATGGTAATAAACCTGCCCATCCTAGAAGATTTATTTCTTTTGGCTAGACTATATGTCCATTTCTCTTGAGCCACATCTACTTTTCTGCTTCTGAAGTGAAGTCTGGATTTGTTGAAAAATTATACCATCCACATTTTCTGCATCTTGTCATAAATGCAGAATAAAGCGTTGGTGCAGAACAAAAAGGGTTCAACCACAATTCTGCTTCCCCTCCATAGTGTGCATCACTTACTACTGCAGCCCATTTCTCAATGAGCACACAGTTACTTCCTTTGAGGGATTACAAAAACCTTTAGGAGTGTAGAGTTCCATTTACTTCCCATATTTAGGAACCAGGTCCAAAATTTAGGTCTTCAAACTTATTGCTCATTTCATGTAACACCTGGAGCCTCACCAATAAACAGAGAGGCATATCCAGTTTCTGCTTGAGATTCTCAGATGTCTGAACATTTCTGTGACCAAGGTTTCATCTATCCTGAAGCCATTAATTTGTCTATCCCACCTGAAGGGGATACCCCCATATATGTTCTTGTGCAAAGTGGAACCTGCAAAAAATTTAAGCCATGAGAGATGCAAATGATGACCTTCCTCTGCTCAGTGATGAGAGCTCTTTCTGACAGGGAGATACGGTTCTACTCCTCTGTCTTGTGCAAGTCTAGCTGAATCTGTCTAGCTCTTCTGAAAACTAGGATTATTTAACCACAAGTCTATCCCTAAGAGAAATAGTCACTAAGTTGTGACAAGGTAATTTTCCTGTAGCAGATTTAGATAAAACTTAATTACGGCTGTTCTATTATTCTCTGCATTATTTTAGATGCTAGAAATCCTTAGGCCTCTCAAAAGTCATGGCTGTTACAGGAACTTTGTTTGCAATGCTTATTTACAATTTACAATGCTCCTTTCTAGCTGTCACTGGCAAAAAGATTTCAGGGTCTTCACACGAGTGTAAGCAAACAGTGTTTTCCTTATACAGCTATTAAATTTCTATGAAGCAAAAATGGTGAAAACTATTCTTTAAAACATTTTTGCTCTTTGTGACAGAATTTTTAATTGTACAGAATAGGAAGGTGGCAATTATATATAAGATGCTTAAATCATGATGAGCCAATTCAGAATTATTAGTGGCTTCCTATTTACAAATCAGCTGGAAGAGTATTCAAAAGCATAGTAACAGGCATTTTAGGTTTTTTGCTGTCATGAATCTATTGTGGTTTTTTTCTGAATTATATTTGTGAGCAATATGAGAGTAAGAACTAGAAACATCAGTAATATATGTATATTCTGACTCATTCTTGTTTTTTCAAGAATAAGGAACATTTGTAATTGTACTATGGGCACAATTCTCTCATTTGCAAATCCAGAATAACAGCAGTGATATCCAAGAAAAATATTACACAACGCTTATACAGTGAGAATTATTTCCATCCCAGCACCCTTACTGACTGTCTCAAACTATTTAATTAGTGTTTAATTGCAATAATGACGACAATAATTCCTGTAGTTTGCAACCAGTTTTCTTCTATGCCTATATATACGTCTCATTTTTGTCTCTGAAAGCCAAATGCTCTGATGTGAATGCCCACAAAGATTTCTTTTATAATCCCTGAATTCTGTGTAGAGGGCTTAACGTTTCCCTCTAAAGTGTTATAAATTTTTCTATTTCTGTGTGTTCAATGTCATGCCATGAGAAATGCCAAATGGGGGACTAGTATAGACATACATTTCAGAATGCTAGTTATGATTCATATTTATATACAAAGAAAAGTTTATGCAAACTTCTAAAATGAATCCCCCCAAGTCCAGCTGATTTTTTATGAAGACAACTTAAGCTATTCAAGAGAAATCTCATATAACACAATCTTATACAATGCTATGCTAAATTGTATTTGCAAGAGAGTTATCTAATAGCTTATGAACAGCTGGATATATGAGAGCCAGCACAGCACTGAGCACCTGCCCATAAGACACAGACCAGCACCTCACTGTTGGCTGTATAAAATGAATTACAGATGTGAAAATGCTGTTTTGCTCATATATAAAACAGTAGCTTAAGTTATACAGTTTATAAGGCTGCTATTAAAAGTTTATTTTTTTGTAGAAAAAAACTTCAGTAAGTTGATAAAATCTATAGTAAATCTATTACATTCTTATGCTTTAACCATTGGTAAAATCGATGGCTTTCTTTCAAAAAAATCCCACTTTTTAAGAAGCATGTAATGTTGTTCAACTGAATATGTTTATAAAGCACTGACAAGAGTGGAATTTACTTTCCTTTCTAATTTCCTAAGCTGAGATTTAAAATAAAACCTATAGAGGGAGCTCCTACACCAACTATATAGTACTTGGTATCATTAAGACAGGTGAATACAGCTATTTTGGTAATTATTTTAAAATACAAGAATAAATATTATTAAAATGCTCTTCCTTAAACACAAAGGAAAAGAGTACAAAAATCCTTAAAAAAATGATCTTCCCTCCCAAAATAGCTGACAGATTTTATTTAATTGCCCAAATGTTGGTTACAACTGAGAAACACCTTCATATTTTCCTGAATTTCCTGCGGTACCCAGCATTCACAGTTGCACTGAAATTAGTGAAACTTAAGACTACGAAAACTGAAAAATTATTATGGTCTAATTCTGAATTTAACTTAAAAATTTTAGTCACACATTTTAGTCAGAGATTTACAATAGAGCATCATTTTACTCTTACTACCAACAACATTAAAAAATATAGACAGATGTACTATCTCTGGCCAAAAGAGAATATAAGCTATATGAAGGGTTTGATAAAACTTTTTTGTAAAAGGACTGTTTTGACAAATTCTATGCTTAACTCTAAGGAAAAATATTAATAGACCTAAAATACTGTAAGCTGAAAGAACTGTCTAGACATATAATGAACATTGTTTGTCTTCAAAAGCCAAAGGAAAATAAGTATTTGCCAAGCCAGAAGTGAAAATTAAATCAAGGTCTGTCTTATGCTCCATATATGCACTTCCCATTAAAAATAATGTAAATAGGCTTGAAGAACTGTGAAAAATCACGGTCCACAAATATTACCCTGTAGATTGTATTTTAAGTTAGTATCTGAAACACTGTGGTTTAGAAATATATAGCAGTAGAAAGATGAAAAAGATTAAAAACAAAGACTGGAAACAAAACCTACCTCAGACATATGGTGCTTCTATTGAGATGAAAAGTGTGACAAATACTGCAGAGGAGATACACTTAATCCCCTTACATACTGAATACAAGAAGCCCCTCTGATTATGGCTCATGTGCAACAGCCTACTAAACCTGCCTCTTAAACAAAGTATTTCTTTGTCATGTAACCATACATCGTTGAAGGTAACCAAAGCAATCAACCAATGAATGGCTGATTCATTTTGCATATAGGCAGAAAAGCCATTCAACAATGATGTCATCTTCCGAACAGTTCCTGGGAAAATATTCTTATTTGTGTTCCTCCCATTTGCTGAGGTTAATTTTTTTTAAAAGGTACATAAACTGCTGTTAGTTTCAGTGCCATGTGTTGGTTTTTTGTTCTCTACTTAGGCAATACTGTAATACAATTGCTGTAGCACACCCCAGGCCAGCCAGGAAAAAAGCAGGGCTTGTTCTTTCTAGCAGACCCATAAATGACTGCAATGTTGCTCTTATTAGATCACATTGCTGTTTTCAAGCAGTTACAACAGCACTCTTAATAACAGAAGACATGCAATGAGGTTTAGTTTTGTCACACCAGTGTAAACCTCCAATAACTCTGATAAGGCTGATGGAGTCAATCTGAATACATGATACAATCAGCAGAACAAAACCACAATGCAGTGGACTCATATTATAGATACATTCCTAACTCTTCCAGGTTGATAACATTTTAGAGATTTCCACACTAGAACAATTTAGATACATTTTTTTTTTTAAGACATAGTTTTGAAACTATCAGAATCACAGACCAGAACCTTCCTAGACCTCTTCCTTCAGAAATGAGTTTTAACGGCTGAACAAATTCAACCACGGGCAAGATATAAATTATCAGAGCACTATCCAAACTATTTCACTGGAGGACAAACCCAATTACAAATCACTCAGTGTGTCTTCTTGTACATGAGTAAAACAGCATTGAAAAAAGAGATTTCAATAAACTCACTCCACTTTAGGTAATACTAAGTGTGTTGGGTGCAGTTGCAAAGTTTTGGGGGTGATGGTGGCAACAGAGTGCCCTTTGTGGGACAAGGTGAGGGGCTTCCCTGTGCTGGACACAGCCAGTTCCTGCAGCTCTGCAAGGGATCCTCGGCAGAACACAGGTGAGCACATCTGCTGAGCAAAAACTTATTTTTAAAAAGGGCAAAAATAGCCACAGGGAGAAAGAAAGAGGGAATAAAAGGAGTAAGAAACAGGAGAGGGAACATCAGGGTAAGAGAAAGAAGGAGGAGGAGGTTCTCCATGGCAGAGCAGATCTTCCCTGCAGCCCACAGAGAGGAACACACCAGAGCAGATGGATGTTCCTGAACAAACTGCCACCTGTGGAGAGCCTATGCTAGAGCAGATTTTCCTGACAGGACTGCTGCCTGTGGAGAAGCCCACACTAGAGCTGAGGAAAAGTGTGAGGAGGAAGGAGAAACAAAGCAGGCTGGTTATGGACTGACTGACTGTAACTCCCCATTCCCTCCTGCACTACTCAGGAGGGTGGGCGGTAGGTTGAGGAACCTGGAGTGAAATTGAGCATGGAAGTGAGGCAGAAAAGGTGCTAGCTTAATGTTTGTCTTTTCCCATCACTTACATTAGCAATTATTTTTATTTTAATTGGCAATAAATTAGGGTAATGTGTCCCAAGTCAACCCTGCTCTACAGACACTCAATAAAGACAGTCCCTCTCTTTATTTCCACTCAGTCTTTCTCATTCCTGTTCTTCCTGTCTTCTCCCCATATCCTGCTGAGGAATGAGTGAGCAAGCAATTGGGTGGGAGTTTGCCTGTTGGCTCAGAATAAGACACCACTTTATCAAACCCTAAAATCCCCAGCAGGATACTTCCAAGTACTCAGAATTCCAAATGAAATTGCATGCGTGTCTTCAATTATGCTTCTGAGTTCTTGTACGATTAAAAAAACATAAAAAATGCAGGGCTTGACCACCACACCTTTGTGGAAACTAACTCTAAGCTCATTGTTCCTTCCTTCAGCTGTCTATCCCTTGCCTCTACTTTAGAGAAATCCAGAAGACTTCTGCACGAGGCAAACATAAGCTGAACAGGGCCTTTTTCTCTACAGGTTATCAGACTCCATGTTGAGAAAGTGGGGTCCAGTTGGATGAAAGAAAATTTTGGGTGAGCTCTCTAATCAGCCTTGCTTAGCTCTAGCCTCAGCTCAACAAAAAAATCTCACAACCTCAAATTATATGATAGCAAAGAACAGATAAATCCAAACCATGACACACACCTTCCAGAAAAGATCTGTGCCAACCAAGAAGGAGACAGTGAGATTAGCTGTGTATGCAGTAACTCTTACGCTTATCAAAGAAATTCGTATTCAGCACCCTGCCTTGTCAGCATTGACAAGTTGTTCTCAAAATGAATTTGATAAAAACGTAGAGGAAGCACAGATAAGTTTGTACCATCTGACAGCCTCGAGCCCAGCCTCTTTTGACTTCACTGCAGGCAGCTGAAAGTCATGCTGTCTGTGGATCTGCCCTTTGAATTCAGTTGAGCTTCTCTGCTCTTTACAATGTCCCTTAATCACTCACTATTCATTAATGAATGATTTATAAACTCTACTTTTCAAAAGTCCACAAAACTGAAATGGATTCATACCTGCAGTTCCTTTGATTAACAGTTGTATTGAAATTTTATGAAAACTAGTCTTTGATGTAGGGTCATTTATGAAATTGGTTCTGATCTGTGTGGACAAATAGGGTCAAACTTTCCAGTGAGCCTGAAGGAGAGTTAAATGCTTCAGGTATTTGATGCCGTGGGATCTAGGTCACAACAAACTACAAACATCCTGGATTTAGAAGTAACCCTGCTGCAGGCAAGTGATGCCATCTGCTGTTGACCATTCACAGGATGCTAAACCAGATGATTCCTTAGATTTCTATGTTAAAAACAACTTCCTTTTTCCATTTATTTTTTTCTGTCTTTAGTATCTTCTTTGAATATAAATTACAGTATGTTTTTTCCCCCCAAAATACATTCCATAAAGCATTAGTGTGATCTGGATACCTGTTACCTGTTTGTAACTAAAATTTCTGGTTTTCCATATTTTAAAATGAGAAAACCAGAGCAGTTGTGAAGAGATGTTAGAATGAGAAGTGGTAAAGAACAATGGATTTGCTTTTCTTCAAAAATATTATAAATCACCTTGGTACCAGGACTATTTAAATTGAAGGGCAGATGCTCTGTAAGTTTCACTGTGATTTGGATAAGAGCTATATTGCAATTAATATTTATAACAATTACCGAAAAGATCTATACATTCTCCTAAGTTTTTGTTTTTGTTTTTCTATTGGTCAAACACTATGACTACTACAATTCTAAACTAGAAGGAAAACAGCACATCCACGGTAGATTCTAGGTCACTCAGAATAAGATAGTGCTTGGGATTCTATATGTATCAAATGCTTCCAGGAGTGATTTGAATATGTCATGTTAATGCCTCAGAATATTTTTTCTCTTTAAAAAAAAAAATAACCACCAAACAAATGTTCAAATACCTCCATATAAAAGTATTTCAAGTGAAAAGGAAATTGTTATAGAATCAGTAGAAGAATCTCACACAGATCCACCAGATATTTCACCGATCGAATCTGCAAGAGTAGTTAAAAATCACAGCTGAGAGATTGAGAAAACTTGAACATGTAAAAAAAAAAATAAAAGAAGGAAAAAAGAAATAGATTAGCTTCCTGAATTTAAATTCATATATGGATAAAGACATTTTTAAAACCATCTGTTGATCAAATGTGTTCAGGAAGCAATATTCTAGCAAAAAGAACTTCTCAATTTTTTCACTTCAGATTTTTTATCCTGCTTTGGCCTCCACTTAACGTTGTGAATTGGTGTTACTTTGTTTCTTCCCCTCTTTGAAATGCCCTTTTTTTTCCGCTTGGAAAACAGGGATTTCTCCATGAAGTCTTCCTTAGGCATTCAGTATCCTGTATTACCAGCTGCGCAGACATGCGACTTGTTTCCAAGTCTTGACTGATGCAAAATGAATTGCAAGGGACTGCACGCACACTACTTTGGGTAGGTCTGCAGCTAAACTAAATGCCCAGACTTTGAAATGTCCACGGCTTTGGTGCACTGGGGCTCTTCTGCCTGAAGGGACTGCTTCCTCAGCACACAGCCGCACACTGCTCAGCCTTATGCGCTGTGGTCGCAGTTATCATACTATTCCCAAGTACCAAGTGCTGCTTTGTTGGTGTTGGGTTTTTTCTTGGAAGGGCTTGTAAATGCATATGGGTGGATAGTGATTTCACCACAATAACAACTCCAGAACTGTTGAAAATAATTGGAGGCTGCTGTATAAACATGGCACTTTTAAATATTTTGCCACTCAACCGTTTGCTGTGCTGCCAAGGTTACCAACAGTACATTTGCAATGATCTGTCTTGCCGTGATAGACAGAGATATGAAGTGTCAGCTTCTCTTTGCTCACACAATAAATGCAAACTTGTTTTCTTCCGAAATGGGAAAGCAGTTTCTTCAACAACTTCAAGCACAAAATTTAATATGCCAGTATTTGAATTCTTACACCAGATCTGCTGCCAGGATATGTTCATGATGAAACTATTCTTATGAAAGGTAAGAATAGCAAGATAAAAAATGGAACATAAGAGAAAATAAGACCTTCTATGTTAATATACAAATAATTCAGTATATTATTTCTCTGATGGTTAAAAATTATGAGGAAAATCTAAATGTAGCTCTATAAATGTACCCATCAAGGAGAACATTCTATTCAGTAACAGCCAAGGCTTCAGCACATGTTAAAATGTAAAATATGCATTTAAACATCATTTAGCTGGTAATACTGGAAGGACTGAATTACAGAATGCTTCATTTAATGCTGTGTTGAGATGAGATGAGAGCTTAATACCCAGATAATGGTTTCGAATATTTAATTAATTGTTCTGAAACAGAACAATAAAGCAATTAGAAAAATTACAACAGATTTTGTACACCTTATTGAAATTGGTTGAGAGTTTTCCAGTGTGAGCCTGACAGAACTGATATTTGCCATGGCTAGAGACTGATCTTCAAGGTACTGGTAACTGCTGTTAAGAGTAACCATTTGGTACTTGACATCTTACTAGAGCAAACCTCCATGCATCATGCAGCTCACAGTAAGTGTGAAGTCTTTTCTTAGTTGACTATGCATGATGTGCAGCACTTGAAGGAGCATGACTGAACACGGGTTGTGACAAGGACACGCTCTTAACTGCATGGCTCTCGACAATTAAACTGATGTCATTGGCTGATTTCACTGAGGGGCACAGACCAAAACGGTTCCTTTCTAATTAAGGAGCAGTGTTGCAGAATGTTGAGAAACACTGAGCATTAGTAAAAACACTTCCATTAACTGGCAATTTTCAATACAAAACTTAAAAAAAGAGGCAAGAAATCAGAAGCAAAAGCCCAGTATATGTGGAATTCTAAGAGCTCATGCTGAAGCCTTTCTAAAGTATAACTTCATCATCTTATTGTTCACTTCTCTTAAGATGCATGAACATATTGCTGACATAGTCTGGCTTTATAAGAGTCATTGAGAATCAGAAGTAATTTTCTGAGAACAATATAAGCAAACCTAAACAGAACAAAGGTAAGCAGGGTGTCTATCGCAAAAAATTACAGCCATGTGGGATGTCTTAATCAAACACTAATTAGGAAAATTAACACAAAAGATGCACTTAGAACTCATGACTAAATTCTTAGCTTTAGATGTGCTTCTTTAGAAACCTACAGAAGAAAATTACTGAAATAGTCTGTCAAAACAGGTCTCAAAGTAGTGGGCCTAAAGGGGACACAAAGGCACTCTTCCTGGCCATCTTGATTGCAGATTACACAAGTGCAACTTTTTTTTACATCTGCAAAGGTATGAAGTTTCAGTATATTACTTTTTTCAGAAATAACTGCAATGAAAAAGTTATTTTGGATTGGTCTAACATTAATTCTGAACCTACTTCTCTGGTACCCCTAATTTTTGTGGGCATAGAAACATTAGGATGACACAAAAGACTCATAATCAGCTGCACTTCTAAGTCTTTAAATACTTCCTAAAATTTAGTTCTAGATCCCTTTGTGAAGCACCATTTACTGACATAAGTTAGCAACACTCCATTTTTTGCTCAAGAAGAGCTTATTAACTGATTCCACTGATGACATGACAAGACAAAGCAACAGGAGTTGCTATGTGCTGTTACATGTTAGGGCTTAGAGCTCCAGAAAATTGACATTTAAAAATCAATTTTAAGAGAAGTAAATTATGAAAACAATATGATTAAAATGTAATATTCACGTTTTATTTAGAAAACACTACAGCAATAATAAAACAGAATATTTTAAAACAATGCTTTTCCATGAAAGACTGAAATATTATTTAAAATCACTAAGTATTTTTCAGAGATAGTAAGTACTGGTACAACTATTGAATAAGTGATTCATCTGAAACATCAGTCAGGGGTTGAATCAGATTTTCTAAACTTTTCTCAAAACATAGAAGTTCGAAAAAAGTATTATTTTTGCTAGTCATGTTTACTACAGTAATGCCACAGATGTAAAGGCAAGTGGATTCCAGGGGGCTTGTTATACATACATTCAAGACTCTGTCATGAAGAGTTCCCAAATAGTTAATGTGACAACATCAGATCAGATTTAATTTCATTACTGTCTGGAGACAGCCTATGAGAAAAAAAAGCAAGAAACAGAAACACTCAAAAAAAGAAAAAAAGGGATGACAAAGGAGAAAACATATGAGAAAATCTGGCATGAAGCAAAGGCAACAGCAACTGTCAAAACAGAGTTCACGCTAAAGTTCTGTGGGCTTTTCAAAGTCCCCACAGCTCCTGTTTCTAGAGATGTACCTAACTGCTGGATCCTCTGGCTGATTACTCCTTGAAAAAATGACTTTCACAATAAAAGTGTGAAAAGCTTTTTATGGCCAATAATGAGAGCAGATCTTCTGAAAGAAGGACAAAATGGGGCAAGAGAAGGGCATGACGTTAGAGATTGCTTGCAGAAACACTGAATTTTCTACAAAAGGTCAGCTCTGATTCTGCAGCATTTCTAAAGAGGTCCTGACAATGTAATTCAGTCCCCAAATCTCTTTGGCAACATATGTTGTTTTCCTTTGCTTAAATTTCTCATGTAGTTTTGTATACCTCAAAATAGGTATGTAAAATATTTCAACCTTTGTACAGATAAATAGTCTTACCTATGGCTTGGAATACTTCATTACTAGTGAATTAGATTTAGAGAAACAACCCCTCTAAAATTTAACTATAGAGGTATGCTGCTTGTGCACAGCAGAGCACATTCCACTGAAGACCTGAATTACAGTAATTTCTTACTTTTTGGTATCCTCTTCCAGGTTCCAGGAACCCATAAGGCGAGGGCTGATGAATGCAGAGGGCCTGTCAAAATGGAAGGCAAACCACCCTAAACCTGTAGGCTACTCTAATCCTAGACAAAGGTACTGTGCAGGTGAATTCACAGCTCACCAGGTTGAAGATGCAGAATTCTGTGGAATAATCAACCTTTACCTGAGTTCTGAATCTCTGCTTCCGTGTGTCTTTATGTGTTTTATCTGCTTAAAACATAGGAAAAAAATTATGGGAGCAAGGATTAGAATACCTAAAGGAAGTTCCTTAACAGTTTTCAATGTTTACCTGCAATGGCACTGCTTGAAACCCAAGCACAGAGCAGACTTCGACACCATTTTACTCTCTAATGCAAAACATTCTTTCCACTGGGTTAGATGATGGCAATGTGACCCCTAATTCTCCACAGCTACCTCAAGGCTTCAGGCCATGTCACAAAGGAAAATCTATGCTGCTTTATGCCTCCCAGGGATAACACTGCTGTTTGTGGTGATCCTCAAGCATGGGCAGCACCCACGGGTGCTGGGGTGGGACATGGCTTCCCTGCTGTTGGAGAACCCTCCATGCAAGTGGTAGGCTTACCTGTCTGGCTTACCCAGCATGTGCAGTCCTCGAGTGTCTCAGCAGTGGTAGCACTGCACTGGCAGGGGTTGTGAATGTGCTAATTAAATGTCAGATGGAAGAAAGGGGCAAATAAGTGACTGAAAAAGATGACGTCTGCTCTACTTTTAGCACTCACTTTCCTCCCTTTTCTGGGAGGTAGGTGCAAGTGGTCTAGAAATTAAGTTGACTCACCTTCAGCTTTGGCTAAAAGGAAGTGGCAGATGCCACTGTTTCATGAGGAGCCCAAAATTGTCAGCGTGTGTCAGGCTCTGAGGATGCTCTGACAGCACCTCTGGGATCAATTTTGTCAGAGCTTGGACAAGCAAGAATGCTGTCTGGACTGCTGGTGAGGTTTATCACTAAGCAAGGTGCTATAAGCTCTTCCACTCTGTCAAACCTAAGTTATGCTGTGTTATTGCAGATGTAGAACTTCCAGAATTTTCAGAATTGCTGTTCCGAACATAGAAAATAATAGAGTAATAAATTCACTTTTAGGTCTGTTTGCCCTTCACTAAATCTGGCCTCCAGTTAGGGAAGACAGATCTATAAAGGGAGATATTAATACCTTGTATCTTCAAGTCCCAAACACCTATTAAAGCACTTCCAAAGACAAAGGCACAAAAAAAAAAAAAATTGGTCTATAGAGGTCAGCTATTTTGAGAATTCTAGCCTTAGTAAATAACCTTGTTTTTCTTCCATTATTTTCCTTCTGAACTTGAGGTATCTGACTTACAAGATTTTTTTTTTAACTTGCAACTTAAATTGAGTAAACAGCTTCTATTCTTAATAAGCAAACCCACCTGAAATAAGCTCCACAGAAAATAGTTTTAGCTTTTCGATTTCCCTTTCCATCATTTTAGATGTATGTGGATCATATAAGTAGAGAATTTTTTTTACAAGGAATTTATTCAGAAAAATACATATGCATCTTACCCTCTTGTGAAAGGAATAAGCTATGGTATACTTACTGCACTACCATGCACTACTTGGTCCTTAAAGGGTATGTTAAACCATCCACATATGAGCTTGCTACCATGTATACCAACTCCCATTAGTCAAAATGGGATTTGTGTCACTGGAACAGGTGTCTCTGATAAACAGTACTAAGCTTGCAGTCATTTCAGGACACAGAAATCAGTAAGGATATGCCAGCCAAACAAAGTAGAATAAACACTGTCAGAATTTGCTTCTAGAATCTGATGTGCTCAAAATTACAAGAAAATTTTAAGCATGTAAGAAAATTCCAGTAGAAGTTTACAGAAGCTGAATGTAAAAGTTGAGTGAAAACGAGATTTTATATGATAAGAACATCCAGTAATGAACTTGCTCCACATCCCGAAAAGCTTTTCTTTGGAGGGAGACAGACATCTCCCTGACTTGACTCATTTTGGATCATCACAGTTAAATCACCAGGACAATTTGCTAAGCAAGGTACTGTTAAATGATTGTAAGAATTGTGGGATCTGGCCTGCCACATTGAAACAACTTACTGAGATGCTTTTATTACAGCCTGTGAGAGAGGTTTTATATTTCCAAGAGTTTTCTGAAGTGAATAATTTAAGTATTTTCCACTTGACAGGATTTTTAAGGTCAGAGCTTTAAGCTGTTACTGTTTAAAACATCTGCAACATTTTAGCAAGAAATCACAAAACCTGGTATGGATTCACAGGGCATTATGCCTCTGGTATTATCATATATCACTATAGATTCTTGCAGTGCATATTGACTGCTTTCCTTGTTTTCTTACATATGAAAACACTATTTTTGATATTTAACTACACTTTTAATCAGGCCACATTCTGGTTATCATGGTGCAATCTCCGTGAAGCACTTACCTTAGTTCTTAACTTTCATCTGACAGTTGAAACAACACTATCAACTCTAACAGAGGCTGGACATAGCAGCAGTGCCTGTGATTCAGAACCTCATGATCGACGTTATCACTCTCCCCACCTCTGACATATACACTTAGAGAAGTACCATGGCAGTGATTGAAAGGATGTCTAGGGAGGAGAGAGAGATCTCCGTACATGCTGCTCAATTGGTATCTAGCTGGGGCACAGCTCTGGTTTGTTGCTCTATCTGCTGGCATAACGTTGGTTTTGAATTACGATTATAAAAATTCTTCCCTGTTGAGCTAAGTGTTGCTGTGCTTTGTTTCTGCTCAGCTAATAGTGACTGCCAGCAGTGCTTTATTTAACAGCTGAAGTTAAACAGTTAAAATTATTTCTGTTATGCCAGTCTTAATACAGCTGTCATTAACTTACAGGTCTGGAGACCCCTTTTTGCTTAATTTGTAACATATTATGAAGCACTTTTTTGTTTGCTTGAGTGCTTTAGAAAGCAGATAATAATTTTGAAGGGTCATAATTCAGAGGAAATTCAGACAGCTCAGTAAAAAATTGGCCACCAATTGCGTGTCAGTAGAATATTTTAAAACAGCCTTAGGAAATGATCTAATATTAATTAGCTCTGAGAAATTACCATTTAGTGCGTATTGAAAACATGGGAGTTCCCACTGTAGACTGCAAAGAAAAACGAAAGTAGAAATTACATAAAATTAAAAACTTAAAGCAACACTATGATATTTTTTTGTGCGCAGGAATGCAATCAGGATGTGATTGTTACATCACTTTCTAAACTTTTCTTGAATTTAGGGGAACTTAAATTAGTAACTGTTTTATAAAAGATGCACATGAATATCAAATAAGGAAACTTTGTCTTTAAATTTTCCCACGGAGATTTATGATGATTTTGTCACAGGCTGGAAGAGACATTTAGAATTAATCTAGTTCAAGCCTCCTGCTCAAAGCACCGTCAGCTAGAGCAGGCTGCTGAGGGCCATGACCAGTTGAATTCTGAGTATCTGCAAAGATGGAGACTCCACAACCACTCAGAGCACCTGTTCCAATATTCCACTTGCTGCACAGTAAAAAAAAAGAGTTTAAAAAAATTTTCTATCAATTTTTTTTTTAAATTTCAGTTTTTACCTGCTGTCCCATCATTGTATAGCACTGAGAATAGTCTGGCTGTGTCTCCTTTACACTCTTCCATCAGGTATTTTTTATACTTATTGATAGTATCCCCCTCCAAGCCTTCTCTTCTCCAAGCTAAACAATCCCAGGTCTGCCAGCCTCTCCGTGTATGTGGGATGTTGCCTAATCATCTTTAAAGTAGTTGACTAGACCTGCTTTGACATGTCCCTTCCTCTTTTCTACTAGGGAGGCGACTGCTGGATCCAGTATTCCAGATACGGCTTCAACAGCCCTGAGTAAAAAGGAAGGATGAGCTCCATCGACCTGCTGGGAACATTTCCTAAAGTAGCACAAGAGGCTGTTGGCCCTCTTTGCACAAGGGCACAGTGCTGGCTCATGTTCAACTTGATGTTCACCAGAAAACCCCAGATCCTCTTGTGCGGAGCTGCTGCCCTAGCCTGTACTGGTGTAGAGGTTTCTTCCTCCTTAGATTTTGGACTTCGCAATACGAGTCAGAAAAATGGAGAAAAATCATTTTCAAAGCTATGCTCACACAGATGTATATTGCCATGCACCCATGAGCTCCTCACACAGTTTTGTTTCATGCAAAAAAGCTACTGCCAACATATATATCAGACTGTCACAGAGATACTGCCAGTTCTGGTTTCAGTGTGCCAAGTGCACACATTATGTAAGCATATCAAGTGCTTGAGAATATGTAAGGACATTTACAAACGTGTGCACACAGTTGTGCAGACCTGTATCTTAAAATACAGTTCTGAGTTATCTTTCTGTTGACATCCCATGATTTAGTGGACTCCACATATAAAGCCAGCTCCCTGTTTGATGAATGCTAACATATCACCACTCTATCATTCCATAAAGCAGACTCCCTTCCATAACAGTTTGCATCTTTTTCACCTTATCTTCTTACTGTTACTAGTATTTTTCCTTTCTTTTCCTTTGGAAAAAATCATGCTGACTCATTTTCTTGTTTCTGTACTTTCTCCTGGTTTGACCACGGCAACTAATACTGCAAGGATGCACAATGTAAATAATTTGAGATATTTAATTTCTACTACATTACAAAGCAGAAAATGTGATGAAACGACCAAACCTTACTCACCTTCTTGAGAAGACAGCTCATTAAAAATCACTAAGAACTTTTAGTATGAGAGCAGGAATTGACCTGAAGTCCTGAGAAAACCAACACTGAAAGAAGGGTTTACTTTGATTTGCATTCCTAAAAGAACATTAACTTGAACAAGGATATTTCAATTCAGATTATTTTTATTTCCAATCATTTTTTCCCTTTGCTAAAATTTCACTATATCTACAAGAAAAAGACATGAAAGCAAGTCAAGAAGAGGATGTAATATCTATGAGGTCCTATTAAGTTGGAGATTTAATTTGGAAGTTTCCTTTTTCAATTTTTTTTTTAGTAAATTGTTTTTTAAATACACCACAGTACAAAGTATTCATGCTCAGCATTTTTTGAGTAAAAGATCTTAATATTTAGAGAAATCCTGAAGTCTTCGGTGAGAACTCATATTAGTCAGATACAGATTGTTTAGATGCAGCCTTTGCTTACTGATTGCTTGGTAGCAGCAAGCGTATGAGGGAAGGCATCGTTCTATGCACCACCTGCTTTTTGTACCTTTGCTTATTTTTTATGAAATCTCTGCTACCAGCAGCCATCAGATTTGAGCTAGATGGGGTGATATGGTCTAATCCAGAGTGGACTTTATAAGGTTTTATATTTCCTTGCTACCTCATCATTTTTTCACCATCTTCTTTGTCTTTCTTTCTTTCAGTTTTTAAAAGATAAGTGTGACTTTCACCTCCTCTATTTCCATAGCTGGATCTGTGTTTGTTGGCATATAAGTGTATACTGTTTCTACAGGTACACCTACAGCTTTCTCTTCTTGTCTGCATTACAGCACTGTCCTACTCTGATGTCTGCCTAACATTCCAGAACAGATATGCCAATAACCAATGTATTTTTTGTCCTGATGACTTCTATCCTGCTCAGTTCCTAATGCATTATCTCCACCTCAGCACTTTTTTCCATTCCCACAGTTTCCAGATTTCTTCCCAGAGTTGCCTTTCCCAACACTAGAGGATTTGATCTTGTTTTTTTCCTTCCAAGTCTTTGTTCCTTTCCTCTTTGTTACCTTAGTATTGTAGAACAAGTGAATTAGGAAAGGAAATAATTACCTCTTCTAGTTGTCTGAGTCAGGAGCGGATTTAAGAGTCTCAATTGCACTAGTGCCCATGGAAATTGGACTAGGTAATCTCCAGATGATCTCCAGAGATCCCTTCCAACCCTAACAATTCTGTAATTCTGTGAAATCCCAATATATTCAAACAGGAACAGCATAACATTAAGCTGTTAGCTAATTTTCCAAGGAAGACATCAGCACAAACAATATAAATTAACTAAGTATTCTCTTAGTGACAGCAGCTTCTCAAAAGAAAGAGTGCCCTGTAACACCTCAGTAAGATCACTTAGAGACTAACTGAACATTACTGATGGCCTTAATTAATAGAATGCTGTTCTCTCATGAAATGTTATAATCTAGTAACATAAACAACTATTTACCATTATTCTCTCCAGGTGGGAAAGAAACACATTTTCTTTAAAAAGTTTTAGAAGACACAGCTTGTTGTATTACCCAGTGCAGTGGTATGCACTTTGAACAAAAGCAGTGAACAAAATAAGCCTTTGCTCCATCTGCTGACTAACAGTGGTTTCTGAGCAACACACTACCCTCCTGACTACTCAATACTGAGGATGATTTAATACATTCCTGTCCCTAAGCATTTTTCTTCCTGATACTTTTCTTCCTATCCAATTAGGTTCCTATTCCAGATCATATATATGCTCTACATATGCACTACATCAGTCTTCCTGCTGAAGACTACGTATCGGAGACTATTTATTACTCCTCTCCTTCTCTTTCTTTTCTTTTCTACCCTGAACCCCTGTTGTATCTTCATCTCCCATCTTTCCTCACAAATACCAAAAAAGTTAATTTATCTCATATGGTTTTCTCAGCTACAGGAGGGTAGGGATGTGAAGCATCCTGTAAAATGTCTGTCAAACCTAACAAGTAATTTCCAGAGAGTTTCTAACACCTACCAGTTGTTATGGATATCACAGTATTATCACAGTTATTTAGAACAGTTTCAGATTAGCCAAATGTCAATCTTGCAGCAACTGCACAACCTTCAGGACATCTTTGTGTATATGACAAACTTCCAACTGTGAAATGATTGCTTAAAAAAACTCTGTACTTTCTAAATGAGCACGTATCAATTGTTTTCTCTATGAGGGAAAATACTTAATAGTTACAAAACAGGTTCAGCTATTCAAATGTATTATTTTGGTTTATGTCAGTTTTTCTTTTGAGTCTGAAAGCACACAAGATATACTTCTCTACTGTTTGTTTTCATGTTTTCAGTGTAGTTGTTAAAAAGAACTATGTCTATTCGTTGGTGTTTTTTAAAAAAATTCCCACTGACTTTAGTATTTTAAAAGCATGTATCTTGAGGAACAAATGAGAGGTCACAAAAACACCTTAACTGACTGGGCAAAATCCTACCTGAAAATGGTGACAATTCTACTAAAACATCCAACAAGTATCTTCCTCTGTGTGGTTTGTTAGTGTGGGCTCCCCTTATATACTAAGCCAGATTTCTCATATATATTAAAGTGATGAAAGAAATTCAATAGGGACTAGGCAGAGCTGCAAAAAATGAAAGGATTTTTTCCTCCAGCGGTGCATAATGGTTTATGGTAGATAAGACAGATGCAGAAAGTGTTAACAGAGAGACATGACTCAGGGGGTACATGTATCTATAGAAATGCCCCAGTCACCATACTGTGAAGAACCCACATGGAATTAGCAGCACAAACTCCCATTTTTTAGGAAACGGCTATTTATGCTGGTTGATCTTTTACTGAGGCATAGTCTCAAGTATGTGATAATACATTCTGTCTCCATGGAAAGAAATGTACATAAAGTAATACCAAGGAATAAATTAAAACATATGCTGGCAAAGCTTCCATTCTTATTTCAACAAAAACAAGGGTTTAAAAACATGTAGACTGTAAACACAAGTTTTCAGCCTAGTATTTGTATTCCACTCACTCAATTTTTACCTAATTTTGGTCTAATTTTGTTGAGATTCTAGTTAAGCAGAGCTAGTCATCTCTTAATTATGCAATTGGGCATACTTCATGAAAGACTGGGCAGAAAGCCCTATTTCACCCTTGAAGGGCATGGCTTCCCCCTCAATCTGTTGTGATACACAGTAAAATCCTGTTTGTCTTGCATAAAAGCATCCAGTGAAATCTGGATACCCTCTTGGTAAGAGGATCAGGATTTGATCCAAATTGTACTATGATAAGGATATGAGCATCCTGTATAATTTGTGGTCATACACCTCTATGCCTAAAACAGAAACAAGTTAATGCCTTTCCTGAAAGTTTCCATAATGTAGTATTTAACAAAGATTTGACCATGAGTATGGCTTTAATCAAACGTAAGTTGCCTCCTACCCAGAAATTGCTGATAGTTTTTGATGAGCCTGATAGGCCATTTCACATCCTCGGGTTCGAGTTTTGTGCAATTCCGCATGCAGAGATGGACAGGTGACAGAGACATCCCCAATGGAAATTACCAGCTCCCGATAGAGAGCCACCTGGGTATTGAAATCCTGGACAAGCTGAAAAACAAAGACAATTTAACATACGTGAGAAT
This sequence comes from Grantiella picta, assembly GCA_013397955.1. Classification (NCBI taxonomy): domain Eukaryota; kingdom Metazoa; phylum Chordata; class Aves; order Passeriformes; family Meliphagidae; genus Grantiella; species Grantiella picta. The sequence continues at coordinate 104,519 of VZRM01000031.1, read as the reverse complement.
TTTGCACTACATTGGTAAAAACAATCCAGTTTTTTAAAAACACGCCCAATCTAGGGCTGCTCACAATTTCACAGCACACAGGATCAAGAGCCCATGGTTCAGTAAATGACTAGAGCCTCCGTGGCAGCTGCTTATTCTGTGAGCTGTAAATGTTCATCTGTAGGAAAGTAGTGTTTCTGCTTTTAATATCTGAAAATGTCTGAGTTATTAGTATTAAATATTAAGCATACCAAAAAACATCTGTTTTACTATTAGCATGAGGTTATTTTTTGCTATCATAAAAGACAAAAATATCTCCAGAAATTATTGCCTTTGCTCCTCCTGCTTCCTGATTAACAGCACATTTAGGGACTGGAATGTAGCATTTGCTTTTAAATTGGCAATTTTGCTAATTTATTTTGTAGTGATTTCTCTTCTGTTACTTTCCTTCAACCCACATTTCAGACTTAAAACTGATCTGCTGTTACTGGCTGAGAAGATGTACCAGATAAGCACTGTTGTGTTAAAATTCCAGAAAACACCTTTTCTAAAGTGCATGTGGGGAAAAAGAAACAAAGGAGTAAATAAACACTTACAACCTTTACAGAAATCCAATATCCAGAAGACACATACGGATGTTATTGAATAAATGGGTAATTTCACAGTGATGGAAAGATCATTATTGTTTAGTTCCACTAATCACGTACATGGAATTATATTTTAAGGAAATGAAGCATTTGCTGTCTTCTGAAAGAATGCACATAAGACCATTTGCTCCACATGGTGGCGGGGGTGGAAGGATTGGAGTAATAGAACAGAATATTTATTTATCTGTGTTTTGACCTCAATTTCCAAACTACATAAAAACAGACAAGAGTAATTGCTCATAATTCTGCAGTTATCATTACCACCAGAAGTTCAACACACCCCAACATAAAAACATGCTAAGAACCTGGAGTCTATCAGAGCTACCAATTTTTAAAGTCAAGCCCTCAAATTCTCCTGCTCAGGAAATAAATTAGATCCCTCTGCAGTATTACATTCATTCCCTTCATGCATCCCACTGCAATTAACTGTATAGCTGAGAACTGATATTGAAAATAGTTTTGGCCATGCTTTCTTAAATTTCATTTTAAGAATAGCAAATAGGTTTCTCTGCTTCAGGAGCAGCAAATCAACCCAAGTGCATTTCAGTACATCTGTACCCTCCCACACCCAGATCCCAAACAAATCCAAAAGCACACCAAACGAAGCCCTGGGCACAATATTTGCTAAACAGGTCTTCAAGTCTTATCATTCTGTAGTTTAAGAGAACACATGAAGGCAGTGCAGAGGCAAAAAATTGTACTATGTTGTGTCACAGTGTGATTATTCATTAGGAAAAAGAGAAAAGCGTCGCATCCTGCAACTGGTAGCTGGTTGCACCAGACACATTTTGCCATTTCTCACCTGACATCCCTTGTCTAAACAGACTCATTCAGCCACCTAAGCACTGCCCAGGAAAACAAAACCACACAGATGTTGCTGAATTGAGACAGAGAACAAGAAGAGAAAACACACTGATTTTACCTCTTGAATCTTACGGCAACTTGACAACCCATCCGTAAAATGTATTTTATTTCTAATCAGTGAATTCTACAAACTTCTCTGTAAGTAACCACATTATGCTGTTGGGAATGAGAAAAAAGGCAGAATCCAGTAAGATCCACTTGTTGGGTATATTTATAGAGCTACTGTGGCAGCTTTTGTTCCTCCGTGCACTGGGAATTGCTCCCAATTTTGAAGTATCAGAGTGGATAATCTGCCAGCATATTTTTCAGCACCAGAGGAAAAATATTGCCAGGATCCAGCAGAAAAGACAGCAGCTCCATTTCCAATGCTACTGGACAGAGCTTTAGCAAGGCATATATTTGTCAAGAAAAGGAGCAGCAACTTCATTTTTTTTCTACATCTGTCACTGGCTAGAGGGGACTCTTTTTAAAGTCAGGCTGACTGCAGCTCAAGGAGCCTCAAAGGGGGCATATGGGGTGGATTTGGAGGAAGGTGTCAGGATGCAAGTATTTTGAACATGACTGGGGAAAAATCTCACACCATAATATGACAGTCCAAAAATAACACGGATGCAGGGTGTTTCACCCGAGGTTTTACAACTGAAACCAACTACTCTGAGAAGACTGGTAACAGGTACCATATATATCAGTGACAGAATTTCAGGGACTCTGATTCTGAATCCTGTTTTAGAAGGATTTTAGGGCAAGAGTGTGGTTGCTGCACAAGAAAGCAAGCAGACAGTGCAGTGATTCACTGGAGGCAACTATCTACCCATTCAGGCTTCAGCGAGCTCAAGTCTGGGGACAGATTTTGACGTATCTACCAAAAAGCAACTCCAGCCGGTTTGCGGCGTGCGTTCTGGGCGCGGACTCTGCTCTCGCAGGACGGCCAGGCGCCCGGCTCCGCTCCTTGTCCCGCAGAAGGGCCCCGCAGCTCTTCCCTCCCGGCTCCCGCCTCGGAACCGCCGCCAGCCGGGATGCAGGGCAGCACCCCGGCGGGGAC
>VZRM01000031.1:0-101459 GCA_013397955.1 Grantiella picta | reverse complement strand
CCCGCAGCGTGAGGGGGCCGCGCCAGCGCCGCGCCGGGCCCAGCGCGGGGAGCCGCGGCCCGCCGGGAGCCGCACCGCGCTGCCCTCCCCGTGTTTGCCGAAGTTCGCTCCGCTCTTCAAGAGTCGTGCTTAGGCATGGCTTTTCGATTTAACAAATACTTGGTTCACTGCTCAAATTTTATCAAACTTAACCAAATATTGGAGTTTCCCAACGAGGGAAAGCCTTATGAGGAGCAGCTTAGGTCAATGGTTTGCTTAGCCAGGAGAGAAAGAGACTGAGGGGAAACCTCATTGTGGTCTTCAGCATTCTCATGAGGGCAAGCAGAGGGGTAGGTGCTAATCCCTTCAGTCTCACAGCCAGTGCCAGGACTCAAGGAAATGGCATGAAGCTAAGTCAGGGGAGGTTTAGGTTGAATATCAGAGAAGGTTTCCACCCAGAGGATGGTTGGGCACTGGAACAGGCTGCCCAGGGCAGTGGTCACAGCACCAGCCTGACAGAGCTCAAGAGTGTTTGGACAACACTCCCATTTATGTGGTGGGATTCTTGGGGCATTCCGCACAGGACCAGGAGCTGGATTCAGTGATCCTGATGGGTCCCTTCCAACTCAGCATATTCTATGAAGCTATGACTTTTTCTGTCTCTAAAAAACGTCATATTTGGGGGCTCTAAAAAAATGTTTGGTGTGTGTGATGCAACAAGATTGTATTTGTCAATCAAACAAGATTAACAGTAGGAAAGATTAAATAATAACTGAATGGAGAAACAGTTTCCTCTGCACACCAGCACCACAGTGCAGTTGCAGTTCACCATGCTGGAGCTGACACTCAGCCCAGGCCTTGGACACAACCCCTGCAATACAGAGGGCTGCGGAGCTGTGCTCGTTCTGTGTTTGCAGCTCCCTTCCCAAGGCCTGGTGGGGACCACGCTGCCCTGGCATGAGCTGTGGCCTGAGCCAGCTTCAGCTTCTGCTGGTCTTGTTCCTTTCTGTAGCCAGGGACCCATGGCTGTTTAGCTCACTTATGATGTAATTGTATTTATTCAGGCCATTGGATAAGAGCATTTTTGTGTTTTGGTAATGTTCTTGAATCCAAAGCAACATGAAACATCACCTACAGTAACCTAATCTTGCTGAAGAGCTTGAATATGCCAGCAGTGGCCCTCTGGCAGGTTGAGGGACTCTTTTCAGGCTGTGCTGACAACGTGATAACCACCTTAAGTCTGGACATGGCCTGTTAATCTACTTCGAAACTCTTTTTAGACTTTTCCTGCTGTTTTCACAGAAGTGTAAGCTGTATGGATGAATTTGCAGCACTTGCAAGCGCTGTTATCACATCAGTTAAAACTAAAATGACCTTATAATTGTAACCTTACCTTTGTAAGCATACTACTAGATTTTCAGCATTCAGAGCAGCAAAAACATGTCGTTTGCAAGTCCTGTTTTAAGGACATCACTTATTTTTTTCATTGTTAACTTAATTCTTTTACAGGAAATAAATGCATGAGCATAAGCTTCGAGCCAGGGCATCATATTGCTACAATATACAGAAAATTTTCTAATGACAAGAAAAGTATTTTTAATACTGGGAAAAAGCAAAATGAACACATCCTCTCCTCACATCTATCTAAGTAAGAAGATATATATATTTGTAAAGGGAAAATAAAATATAATAATATGCCATACAAGTGCTAGTGTTTTATTTGTTGTTCAAGGATCATTTTAGTCAAATATAGTAGTCTTATTTCAGTGTCTTTATAGTCTTATTAAGAGCCATTGCAATAGCAGTAATGAAATAATGCTAATCCTTAACCAAATAACAATAATAATAAATCTACCAAAGAGTGCAGCACATTTGCTTTTACATTACCTGTCTTGGCTGAAGTTCTGCTCACTTGAAGTCAGCACCAAAGTCCCACTGGCTTTTAAGAAAGATTATAATTTAGCTCCTGGTAATATACCTACCCTGTATAAAGCTGAGTCACAGCTGAGTTTTGTCCATCAGCCAACATCTGGAACAGTTTTGAAGTTCTAGTGACTTCCTTTACTTCTAATTGTGTATTCAATATGTCCACATTTGGAAGTGGATATGGTGATGCTTTCTGTAACTGGTAATATGGCATGTTTTCATAATTGTTCTGGCTGACCTCTGAAATCATCATGGAACATTGTGAATTTGATGGCACTTCATCAGCGTAACCCAGAGTTATGTTGGAGAAACAGAATTGACAGGTATTGACTCAGTCTGGAATGCATAAGGAACAATGATTTTTGTAGGCATCCCAGGAACATGGATAGGGGAAGGAGCTCCAAGCTAAGCCACTAAATGCTGTTGCAGGTGGGCAGTGGAAGCAACGAGACTCAGTTTGAAAATATGTATTAACAGGAAACAAAATGCTCTCTCTTGAAAGCAGAGGTATATATGTTGAAAACTTTCCTGGGGAGAGACATGATTCTGTCTTCTTGCCTGAACTAGTGTTTCTGTCAACTTTTCCTTATTCTAGCTTCATCTCCTGGTGTTTAATGGATTGCAGGATGCAGGGGCTTGTTGCTCCCATCCTCTCAAGACCATGGGCAGGTGACCTTGAGATAAGTTCAGAGAGTACATGGCCTGTTACAGTCAAATTCTTTGCAGCTCTACAATTCACAATGAACTAAAAGTATATATGTGTGGGCTTTCCTCTGCCTAGCCTGTATGGTAATTCTAAAAAATTAACTGAGATGAACTTTTTTTTAACTTGTAAGTTTCTCTTGTTCCATTCTGTTGTAATCTTTGTCTAATCCATTTATTGGTCTGGTTATTGGCTTTTGATGATATTTCCCACAGGTGTGTAGAATGCAATGGACTACATAAGTTATGAAAGAGAGACTGACTATCTGAGAAATGTGAAGAGATGTCTTTGTACGAAAAAAAAGGTGAAAGAGATATGTAAAATTTAGGAGGAAAAAAAGCTATTTCTCTAGAAACAGATGCATAGAGAAAGGAGGAAACCAAGAAGCAGGTGCTGAAGAAAATAAAGTATTTCTGCATGATCTTCTTAAGATAGAAAAATATAAGTTTAAAAGTTAGGTTGAAAATGAAAACAACCTAACTTTTCACTTACAGACCTTTTCAATTTTCTTTAAAATATATTTTTTCAAAATAAATTGAAGTGACTGTCTTTTGAAGTATGGTACATTTTAAACAGATCCCGGATTTTTTCCCTGAAAATGTGAGGTCATATCAGTGTCTGGAGATAAAATACTTGATTTTTGTACCAGGCTTCCTGTGAGGTAAAACTGTTTAACTATCACAAATAACAATGTCATAATGCATTTGAAAATCACAACTTCAATGGCCACTTCTTTTTCATAAATCATTTTGTACAGGTTGGGAAGTTAGGGAAAAGAGTGCCACAAGAGGAACTATTCTATGCTGATTCCGTAAAGAAGTCTTTTATATATCCAAAGTGTCAGTCTTTCTGACTTCAGAGATCCTCCAGCAGAGACAGATCCCAGCACACTTTCTCTTCAGCCTGTGCTCTGTTCAATGCTTACTAAGTAAAATTATTTTGCAGTAAAGATTATATACATTAGAGTCTTTTAAGTGTATACCAGTCTAATACCAAGATATAGAAAAATAACATATTCAATTTCTTTAGAAATGAGTGTTTTTGACCCCAGGTATATTTTGAATGTCTAAAACCAGTTTATATAGATAGTCTTCAAATCAAAGAAACATATCTGTGCTGGGAAATTTATAGTCACAGTTCCACAAACCCAGGCAGTCCATCAGTTGAGCTTATAAAGAAGAAAGGAACACTTTCCTATGTTCTTTTGTCTTAGAAGTCTTCATAATTTCCAGGTTCACTTAGAAAGCTAATGTCCATGCAGTGTATTAGCAGTGGAGATTCTGAGGAAGAGGCTTACTTTGCTTGCTGTCAAGTTTTTTAAAAATGTAATCACTAGGGAGACTGTCGCTGTCAGTCCAGTACAGGCATGTTGCTCTGGTTAGGAATGCATGAAACAACATGCTTAAGCTAGCAAAAATGTAAAAATGGCTAAGTCTGCTTTACTTGCCTTCTCAGTAAGTGCTGCAAAAGATTGTTTGTGACATTTAAGTCATGTCTTGAGGATTCTAGAAATTATTGTGGTAAGACTTTTGGCACTTAATAACTATTGCATTCTTTAAATCAGAGACTGAAAGAAATTCTAAATCAGATAATCCAGATGTTCCCACCTTATCTATTTGTTTTACCACATATATTTACATACGTAATTTCAGCATGAAGTTATAGAGAAATACCTCTGGGAGCAATCAGGTAGCTAGCTAACTAAATTTTTCAAATTTAGCTGCATTTGCCAAAAACAATATAGGATTTAATGACAAGGAAATCTAAGAAAATGGCCCATAGAATCAGATACTTTTTGCTTTCACCTCTATATATTTTTAAGCACAGTATCATCACTAACACAATATTAATGCCATCAGCACTTCTGTTACTGAGGGGAAAAAAAGCCTACTTTTAAAAACCAAACTTTAGCACTGCCAATCTTCAAACTGTAGAAATGAAGAATTATTTCTGAAATGAACAAGGCTGAGGTGAGTTTCTCATTATAAAAGTATGAAAGTGAATGATTTACTTTTAGCTGTAGTGTAGTCAATGCCATTGAGAATGATTGCAATAAATTAATATAATTTTCGTTTAATATTACATACTTTTTTAATTATCACAGAAAATCTGGTAAAAACCAAAGCCACCCAAGAAGTGGAAGATAAAAGAGACTACTGACAAATCTTGTAATAGTCTGTAACAAGGCCAAGAAAAATTACCTTTAATGTCATAAAACACAAAGCCTGAAATTATTAAAAAATATGTATAACTAACACTTAAAAGCTAAGTTTTATGATATTATTAAAATTCCATATGAGTCACAAGTCTCATGACAAATTTAATAAAAGACTGCAGAATAAAATATTTGAATAAATTCTTACAATAAATCTGTACATTATTAATTGTCTGGTGAAGATTAAACTCTCAAAGTAAGAGATTGCTGTTATTAAAGAAAAATGGGAAGACATATGAAAACGAAAACACTATGGATTTGTGAGGAGCTGTTAGAGAGGACCAAGAGAACAGAGCTGTAGCCAAATGGATGTTTAAGTAATTAAAGTCTTTAGATGCATCGATGCTCTGCTACTTAGAAAATGCAGTGTTTGGCATATTGTGGTTTAGAGAATGCTTGATGGATGCATAAGAGAAATATGTGGGGCTTGTGTTTTTATATTAAATGTATAATCTGCAGTAATTTATGCATTCAGGGAACATAAACTTAATTCAAAAAACCAAGTATGGTCTTTTGAGAATCTGAGAGTAATGCACAAATACCAAACCCAAGTACTCTTCATCCTGCTTATGGCTACAGGAAAAAAGGCTGGACCAGTACAAAAGCCCTCTGCTACATCTTCAGAAACATTTTAAAAAGTCGTGGTCTTTATGAAAGTGGAAGAGATGGCAAAATTTGCACTCATTGTGATCCATGGCTGTTCTGTAGTGGTTACTACAAATAAAAGGGCTATACAAAATCTCTGGTTTATTCAGTATAAGGCAGGGTTTGCCACTGTCTGTACTGCCTCCTGGTCATGCAGCCCTGATGCCCAGGAGTGGAACAGCAAGCAGCACGAACTATGCCTGTAAGAGGAATCTTGCTGGTAGGCTACATGTTTGCACTTTAAAAATAAATAGTATTTTTATCAAATTTTTACTGCTTTCTTTGAAGATTTTTAAAAGCAAAAGTCAAAATTTTAGGAAGGACAAATATTTTCAGATGACAAATGTAAGTCAAGGATAGTGAAACTTCGCTGCTGTATCTAATGTAAATATAGTACAAGAATGATGCTGTTACAAGGAATAATCCAAATGTATGTCTCAGAGCAAGTGACGCAGTGAAAGTCTGGAAACTAAATGAGACTGGACACTCAGGCTTAGTAATTTTGACAAATTTCTCTTTATGTTATAAGAAGATGAGTATACAACTCAGATTAAGTAAAGTCATTGGAATCAGCAGTACTCTGAAATCTCTTCTATTTTCCATCTGAACTTGGCCTTTGTGAAACAGCCTTTAGTGTCCATTTGGTACCTCCACTCCTCTGCCCTCCCTCGTAAGCATTCACTAGCTACGTGTTAGAGGTTTCATAGCCCTACAAAGTAAGTTTTTACATCAATTTCAGTTACTCTGTTGTGTCTGTTAACTGGTTGAAATTTTTGAAGTTATCATTACTCTACTTTGCCATTAATGTGTTATTGAAATGAACAGAAATGGATCACATCCTGTTAAGAACTATCATCTGGACTGTTACATTGCAGGTTAAATACACACTTGAAAGATTATTTTAATAACCACGTTTTCATAATTTCTTTAAATGAAAGCTTAAATCTCATGGGAAATTATGTGGTTTCCATGTAAGTGTCATTACAGCACACCACCATGACTTAATCTACTTTTGGTACATAGTAAGTGCAGCATAGTTCATTTTTACATGAAAAAGCTGTTTGGGTTGAATCAAATGATCAGTGGCTATTCCAGAGGGAAAGCTGAACTCTTATTTTGCCTTACAAGATTTTTGGCCTTGTTGCTCTGAGTGATTGCACTGAAATAAATACATTCTTGATAGAAATATATACTGCGAAATGCCTTTGTTGTACTTTATTGTACTTTGTTGTACTTTGTTTCACTTGTCCTTAATCAGTCATCAACCTTCTTTCACGAAGCTCAACCTACTAAATTCACTTTTGTTTTTTTTGATTCATGGGCAAAATTTTCAACTGGCAGAATGAAATCGGTAACTGTTCTTGATGAAAGCTGTGTAATTCTGAGAATCCGGCTGTGCATTGTGACGTACAAGGACAGTAATGAGGACCTTTCATTTTTGTATGCCTAACTTTTAAATATTGCATTATTCTTTCAAAAATCTAGAAAAAGTGTGAGAGACAGTGATGGTGTTTCCTGGTGTTATTCCAATGACATTCACTTAAAGCAGGGACAGTTTTAAGGAAAACTAGAACTTAATAAACTAGGGAATTTCAGAAAAATAAATATGAAAATTAAAACAAACAAAAACAAAAAACCAAACTGAAACCCACCCAGCCAACCAAAAAACCCCAAACCAACACAAAAAAACCCCAACCCAATCCAAAACAAATGAAACAATCCAAACCATATCATCCATGTGAAAGCAAATGAAAGATTCCCTCCATGCCCCTCTCTGCGTTATTTTAGAGTGGTGGAGTGGTGGCTTCTCAGAAGATACTCTCCAGAATGTCCAGTTTTGTTTCTTCATTACATGCACAATTCTTTACTGAGTTGAAGATTGTATTAATTTTACCTGTTTGCCTGTGAAGAAAGCTTGGTAATCGTTACTGTGGTGTGGGTGTGCTGGTGAAGGCGTCCAGTTTTACCTTTTGGAATGGCTATTGAAGTGTGGAGAAATTCATAATGAGAGAAGTGTTCTTCTGCTCTGCTTAAAACCTGAGAAATATCTGGATGAAGGCTCTGCCTGGCAACATCCTTCTCCTCTAATTCTTCCTCCTCCTTTCTTCTTTGCAGGTGATAGAAATAAGAAGAACCCTTTCTAATAATTCTTCCTTGAGCTTTGTGTGATACTGAAATAAATACCCCTGTAAAAGTAAAAAAAAACTATTAAACAAAGTCATGAACTTGGAAGAGGTAGGGTTTAGGGACACATACTCACTAGGAGCAATGTTTCTAACAACATATTTCAAAGGAGAAAAAAGAAAAAGCAAAGCATCTTAAGTTTTAATGAATCTTCCTTAGATTGAGAAAAGGACATAGTATGTGGGAGGACCTGAAGAGATTCAGAAAGATACAGCACATGCTTTCCTTGAAATGTGGTTTTAAAATCCTGAAAAGGATGTTGTGCTGTCAGTAAAGAGCTAAGGATCTGAGAATGTATGACTATTCTCCTAAAAATACAGGACCAAATTCTGTAGAGGCAAAGACATAACTGATTGGTGTCAATATTATTTTATGGACTTGTATTTTTTCTTGTCTTTTTTTTTTTCTGTTCTTTTTAACTTTGTGCTATTGTTTCTTTGCTTTACATTCTTCACAGTTTATGTCATACATTTTTAATTGGCTGGTTTTCATCTTCTGGTTGTCCTTCTAGGCCCATACTACCCTTCTTTTCAATGTTTTGTACTTTTTTTCCAGTTTTGTTTCTCATTAATTTTTCTGTTGTCCACACCTGCATTTGTTTTTTCTGTGTGATCAAAGAACAATTTTGTATTTGGTTCTTTTAGTTGACAAGTGAAACCACAGTTTTGAGATTAGCATGTCAGATCTCCCAATATGAGCAAAATTTGAAGCTTACCCTACATAGGTTAAAACTTATGATTAGAGACGAAGATTTATTATACAAATGAACTTTAAAAATTACATAAAAATTCACACATAGACACAGACTACAGTACACAACAGACTTATAGGGACAGAACCCTAGTCCTGTCTTTGTTCACCCCAAGTAACCACAGGGGAGTGGAGAAATCCTGTGAAATACATATGTTACATATAGGGTATATATACTATAGATTAATATTTGCCTATGTAGCATTTCTTGCCCTTGCCTCTTGGGAGGGCTACAATTAACGGAGGAGAAAATAGTTGAACAGCAGCTCCATATGTAATCACTGTTACTCTTAACACAGAGCTAACATGAATGGGGTTCAGCAGAAGCCTGCTGAGGGTCCAGCTCTCACTGTTCAGTTCATGTTCCCCAGATGGTGCTATTTGGAATATACTTGTTAATGTTCATGGCACTAATGTGAAAGGGACAGCTGCGGGAACTCAGCTGAGAATTCATTGTGATCCTGACAAATTGAAGATACCATCTTTCCCTGTGTGAAATCTTGTAAGGAAATGTGTAAGATACTGCACTTTGGTCGAAGTTATCCACCATGGGATAGGTAAAGCCCTGCAGAAAGAGAGCAAGTTCATATTTTGCCTGTAGCCTTCTCCCCCTTCCCCTTCTTTTCAGAGAACACCTGCTATTTACATTTGACAGAGAATGTAGTGTCCATCTGTTTTCTTAGTAAATAGTTTCAGTTATTTTGAGGAAATGCCAAATGAAATTTTTACCAAAACATCAATCAAAATGAGGCTACAAGTACGGATAAGCAGCATGAAGAGTATGTCAACTGGCCCTGGTGGGTTTTGTTTGGGTTTTTTTTGTTTGCTTGTTTGTTTGTTTTGTTTTGTTTTCTTTTAGACTTGCAACAGATATAAAAGGTTTGATTCCCTGATTCCACTTAGAGGAGATTGCTTAAATCCATTTTGTGTGTAGCAATAGCACACAATTCCTGCAGATGTGCTGCCCATTTGCAGTCTTTCGTAAGGAAATATAAATTGAATTTCATTATACCTGTGGTTTGTTGGTTTATTCCAGTTGTGTGGCTTCATCTGCGGCTTTCTGATTATAAGTTGTCTCAGACATAATCTTACATTCTTACCTGTAATGCAGCTTGTGGTATTTTCATTGTCAATACAGCCTAAATACTTCATGTGATGAGCATAAAGATATTGGTTAGATCTAGTGACCTCAGAATAGCCCTTGTCACAGCAGGACAAGCATTCAATTTGTATAGTGGCTGCATCTTGGTAGCTCTTCCAGTCCCCAGGAGCCATTACTTCAGGGAAGAAGTAAATCCAAGACCATTTAAATCCATGTAAGATTTTTGGTTTGGCCTACAATCTGCTTTGAAATTTACAGGCAAACCATATAAAGTGTGCTTTTGTAAAGACATATTTTTTAATAAAAAGAGTAATTGACTCTTACTTGAAACAAACTTTATTTTTATTGCAGCCAGAAAGTGTTCAAATTCCCAAATGAGACTGTGACAAATAGGATACAAAAGAACTGACTATTGAGAACAGCACTGCAGTAATGACACTCCAGGAGATGACAAAGCACAAGTTTGTATGGCAACTACGTATGTAAGTAAAGTGAAGACCCTTTAGGGTTGTTAAACACACAAGACTTCTTATGATCCAAAACAGAAAAGCAAAAATATGTCAAGTATTTATTTTATTGGATTTTCTGTTTGATTTGATTTGTGTTTCCAAATATATGTGTCTATTCAGCTATGGATTTAGTTGGGTGTAAGGATGACATTTAGTCATTTTTCAGTTCCTACTATTTTTGCTTACTCTTTTGCAAACCTCAGAGGCTAGTTAATTTTTAGGAAGTAAATTTAATTCCTCACAATAAATTTTGTTTTCTGCTCTTGTTTTACAAAGTGTCACACATGAAAACATCATCTTTTCCAAAGAAAGGTACTGTAAGTAGTTGTTGTATCCATAAAAGTCTGCCTGTGTACTTACTGTTCACTTTCATATTAAATAGTTCTTCTGCTAATATTAGAACTGTTTAAAGTTTAATAACTGTGTTGGATTTTTGTCCTTAGTAATCATGTCCTCTAATAAAGCAGCTAAGCACCCAGAACCCTCTCGGATAATTCACTGAAAATGGAGCTTTTCAGATACTGCACCAGACTCCAGTAACTGGTCTGAAAGGCTACTAAACGCTGCTTTATGGAGGATTCTGCAACATACACAGATTTGAGAATACTGTGGCCAGTATTTCTTATGCCTGCTGTTGTACTGTTTTACAGCTTTTTATGTAAGCTACTGAAAATTATTTCTTCTCTCCACATTATTGAATGTTTGGTGCAGAAAGTAATACCTTACTAAGCTGAGATTTTATCTTGGTCTTCTGTCTGAGCACTAAATATAATTTTTTCCTTCTTAAGAAAAAAATGCTCCCATAAGGATGATTTAGGATTGTTTTAACTTAGATACCTTGTGAATTAGAATTGATACACCAGTGTCCTTTACAGTTGTGTATCTAGACTAGCTTATAAAAAATTAAATTGATTCAGCTTTTCTTGCTGTAATAGATAGATTGACTAAACCTCCCTATTAAGCCTATATTAAGACAAGGTTAAATGTATTTTTCCTCAATCTCTAGCTCTTGGTAAATGATACATAAAAGAAGCACTGGCTAAAAGGTACAGTTATTTGTATTAACTTAAAAAAGTTACTTTCTGAACTTGAGTTTAGGAAACCATTAATTGATTTTAGCATTGGGTATTCTGGAGGGATATGTACAAGAAGGGCAGTTTTCCAGGCTTCCTTTGCAATGTATGTTCCAGATTTACTTTGGAACCATTAGGTCTCAGAGCAGTCAAAAAAATGGTGTAAAACCCCAACTTATATGGAAAAGTATGAAAACCAGGTTAACAGGCTAGCTACTGTTACTACTATAAGCAAATTAACCTAAACTATTCAGGAGATAACAAAGATATTTTCAAAACTTAAAGCAGAAGGGGCAGAGATTATCACAATTCGTAACACAAATAAGTGTCAGAAAGATTAATGGAGTGGGCATTATGGAAAAGTCTGGGTTTAGGAATTTCTAGGAAAAAAAGAACCCCCCAAACCCCCCAACTTTTGTTTATTCTTTAAGTTTGATTTTCAAAGAGCTAGCATTCTGGGAAATGCAGAAAAATATTTTTATATCAAACCAGTGAACACTGAGTGCACTCTAAACCTTCACGTGGGTGTGATTTTCTTAATGATTTGTTTTAAAAAAGAATGAACAGCTAATAAGAATTAGGTTAATTTTTTTAAAAAATCAGCTGTTTTCAATGTCCATATCAGTAATACTGGGACAAGATCCCCTGGGAAGTGGTCACAGCACCAAGCCTGACAGTTCAAGAAGTGTTTGGGCAATGCTGTCAGGTACATGATGTGACTCTTTGGGTGTCTGATACAGGGACGGGTTGGACTTAATTATCCTGATGAATCCCTTCCAACTCAGCATGCTCTATGATTCTATGACTACTGGGATAGGAAGCAGGTCCCTGTTGTTGGATGTAGAGTTTTACAATTCTGCACCTTGACTTCATAACTGAGTATGAATTTAGGTGGTGGGAAGCTATAAGCATTCTGTCCTATAGTCTGTATCATTCTAGTTGTGATTTAATATACTGTGTTAAGGTTGCAGCTGTGGGATTCTCCTGCTTTTAAAATTCAGTTTAGATTTACTTTTTGCTGGAATTTTTGAATTAGTTTACTCTTCTGTCTTGGAATGAGTTTCATATCTTTCTAATACAACTTGACTGACTTCAGTGAAAGACCACAGAGGAATGTGGTCTATTTTTAATGTATTTGTTTCAGTTTTATTCTTAATGGAATATTACTCTTGTGGATCTATGAATTGCTTACCCTTAAAAACCATAAAATCATAGAATATCCTGAGCTGGAAGGGGCCTACAAGATCTCACAATGATCACTGAGTCCAACTCCTGACCCTGCACAAAATAACCTCAAAAATCACACCATGTGTGATCAAAACAGAGAGCCTTATCCAAACTCCTCTTAAGCTCTGTCAGGTTTGGTGCTGTGAGCCTGTTCCAGTTCCTGAACATCCGCTGGATGAAGAAGCTTTTCCTGCTATTCAGCCTAAACCTCCCCTGACACTGCTTCATGACATTCCCTTGGGTCCTGTCACTGGTCACCAGAGAGAAGAGATTAGAGTCTGCCCCTTTGCTTCCCCTCACAGACCACAGGGAGGTCTCTCCNCTCACCACTGACCAGGATCCCCAGGGCCCTTTCCATGGTGCTGCTCTCCAGCCTCATTCCCAGTCTGTCCATACATCCAGGATTGCCCATCCCAGGTGCAGAACCTGGCCCTTGTCCTCGGTAAAATTCATACGGTTTGTGATTGCCCAGCCAACATCTCATTGCCAAACTTAGTTATAAGTTCAGCTATGAAAATGGGATTTAGAAATCTTGTAATTTATGCAGTTTGATTCTAAAATACTACTTTATCTGCATAATATAGGAAAGCAGATAGTAAAAACTCAGTACCCTTGACATCATTCTATCTGTTTCTTGCTGAATTCTTGAGAGAATTTGTTGATAAGAATATATGAGTTATGTGGCATAAGAATTATATTAATTTTATCAGAATTAATATGAAGTAATTTATTATTGACAGCTACTTATTAAGCAGTTAGAAACAATGACAGAGTGAAAGAATGCAGCATCCAATAATATTCTGTTTTGTGGATGTTGGGACTTTCTAATTGAAAGAGTACCATTCATAAGGACTTCCTTTACTGTAATTATGTATTAATAGTATATACTCCAATCCCTAGACCTTTATATCTAAATTACCTATGTGGTTATTGCTCTTGAGTTGTACTGTGCATTCTTACTGTGAATAAAATATTTCTTACAAAATATTACTTTTAAATAATCTGATTTCTCTGATATGCAGCACTCATACAGTCAACCACAGTACATTCCTATAAAGCCTATGTCTTAGACATGCTGTAGTAGCATGTCATATTCTCCATAGAGAGAATATATCTCTGCTCCTGAGGGGACTCTGGAGAACACAAGGCAATTTGAATTAGATCACTGGTATTCACAAGGGATGCTAAAAACCAGCAAGCATTACAGCAAAACTTTGAGACTGTTTGACTGTGAAGTTGCTTGCAGTCTTTGATCTTAAACCCACAGAAATGTTTCCGTTGTTTACCACAGGTGAATTTGTTTTGAACCTTTAACTGGGAGAATAGTTAGGAAAATTGCTCAGGAAATGCTTGTGGGTGAGGATGGTTCCAAGAATGGATTTAAGCACCAAGCTACAATCTGTTAATTTGATGTACGTGACTATGACCTGTTTTCATATATTCTCAAGTTCTGTCTAAATTCTTCTGTCTTCTCTGTAGGAGTTATTAGAGTAATTAGAATCTTTTTACCTTCCTTTTGTAAAGGAAGCATGAAGCAAACAAAAAAAAGGGTGATTTTAACTTTTCAAAGCTCACAAGTAAAATCCAGATATCCAGATATCCTTTGCATGACAAAATTACCCTGCAAGAGAACACACTCCCTGAGTTCATTCATCTGCAGAGTTGTCTCTTGCTATCCAACCAATCTTTCTTCCTACGTACAGTGATGGATAAAACTGTGTTTTTCACTCTTGTGAAAATGCCTTGGATTTATCATCTTACAGCAGGTCCTGATCACTTCTACTGTCCATTATTATTATCTGCAAATCATTTATATTGGATACACTAAGAAGAAATGCTAGACTGGAATTCCCCCTGCTTAGATAAACTTGAGTGATGTGTTTTGTAGCTTTGTTAGGTGTTGCTAAACTTCTTATAAGCATGAGTGTAGGCTAGGTGGCTTCCAAAGTGTTGGCACTAATTAAGGACGAAACCAATGATGCTTTATCTTTATTCAAATTGATGGGAGTGAAGAGACAATACACATTTTTAATGTTTTCTTCTTCTGCTGAAACCTATAAAATGAATCAGGTTTTTTAAACAGATTTCTAGAATTAAGAAATGTTTGTTTTAAATAAGTATATGGAAAGTCTTATTATTCATCATCTTTTAGAAGCAATCCTTTGCTCAGCTGATAGAGAACTAGATGGTTGTAAAAATACTATGGGAGTAAAAAGCAGTCTAGGAAATTCTATAGCCAACACCATACTAGAACTGCTTATGTTGATGTAGCAGTTGAACTGCTTCAAGTCATTATTAAAACATTTTTGGAAATCCAAAATCTTCTGAATATACTAACATTTTACCTTAGAAATAGGTCTTAATTATTCACTTTGGAGTAGTTCTTCCAAAATATCTGAGTAAGAGTGAATCCAGAAGTCAGGGATTTGTAACATTAAAATACTAGATATATTAAAAGAAAAAATCTTAAGAAATTAGGAACTTAAGAAAAAAAAAGGAAAGTAAATAATAATGCTTTACCTATCAATATGCACACTGAAAATATCAGCATGTTAACATAGGAATTAATCACATATGCTGGTGCATAAATGAACACATAGCCTTAGTAATAAATAACTTTAAAATTGGTATATATCAGTTACTGTGTATTAGTAAGTCCCACAACACAAAATACTTACTTTTCTGTGCATTCTCTATGTTGTTTCTCTTTTTCTTTTCTTTTCTTTTCTTTTCTTTTCTTTTCTTTTCTTTTCTTTTCTTTTCTTTTCTTTTCTTTTCAACTTTTAAATTATATGATATTCAAGGCAGAAATCAAGCACATGGTCTCTGTACAACAAATATGGTCAGAGTGAAGAATTATGCTAGGTTAAAGTACAGCAGTAATGTAATGAGAGAAAAACACTAGTGAAATCCTAGGTCTAGTCTTGAAAGACATATTTTCACAATTAGTTCCATTCCTCAATCAAATAAGAAGCAATTTGAGAACAAATTTCTCACATATAAAAGCTTGATCTTAATCTGCAGAACAATTGTATTTGCCAAATTTGTTTTAAGTCAAAATGCTACAAAACTATTTTAAAAGTGGAAACATCAACAAGTCTTCATATACAATCCATTTTGATGGTATTGCTATCTCTACTTACCTCTTTTTATCTAATTACTCTTTATACAATTTTTATTGCGGAATTATGATTGAGATTTGGTTTCTCCATCTTGTCCATCTTCCCATGGGTGCAACATTTTACAAAACCAAACAACATACTTTTAAACAAAGAAGTCATTAACTCAAGATGCCTGCCTAATTTTCTAAGACTGTTTATTGCACATAAATATATGTATACATCTTTGTGGTATTGACTCCTACATCCCTCTTATTTGAACAGCTATTTAATATACATTGGCTCTTGCTTAGGAAAACTTCAAACCACAGCTAACTTCAAATCTTTCAACAGGATAATGTATTATTTAGCCAAATATTTATGGAAGAAAAATCTTACTAGAAATTTCATCGTTTTCTGTTTCGATTTTGTATATACCCTTTATTTAAACTGTGTATACCCTACACAAGATTTTACTATGTATGTTCTTTTTTCTGTCTTCACTGTTTTAAATTCCCTGGTAGTAGTTGGAAATCCAGTGAAAAAAACCTATGGGAAGTTTTTTTTTAAAGGAGATTTACAGATACTGAGCTCTTGATGAAAAATCTGTAGAGTGATAATCCATTCTGTTCTACCTGTGCAAAAAAAATTTGTTGTCTTAGATACTTAAAGTATTTCATACACTTTAACTTAGTGCTGATAATAGTATCACAAAACTTGTGTTACAGTTTTGCAAAGTATGATGATTACTTCTCTACAATAAACATTTCTAACATTATTACAAAATAATGCAAATATAAAAATGTAGATATCTTTCATTTGGTAGAGTGTTAACCTGGATGATTAATTACAGACTGCTGGCAAAAAAAGTAACAGCTGCTACTTCAAATACCCCCATAATATTGAATATTTGGTGCAAGCATTAATCTTATTTAAGAGCAATGTCTTTTTTGCTCTGAGTCTGGGTCTTGCTGCATTGTTCTGAATGATTCATTAATTTGATTTATTCCTTTTTCCTATCCAGTATTTGTCTTCTTAACTTCCAGATTTCCTCAGGTAGCAGGAATAGAATTTGGATTCCATCCAGATGCAGAACCAGGACACAGAACTGTAGGAGACTCAGTAAAAGATCAGGATCAGACTATCTTAAGGAGAGCAAGGTCTACCAACTTGCCATTAAGAAATATTTCGCTAATCTAAGTTGTGGTATGTTTATTATTATTATTTGTGCTTGTGAAGCAAGTAAAATATGATTGAGTGCTAAATTATGACCGTATATTGGATCATAATTTGAGGATTTTCCTTTTTCTTCCTCCATCAGTTTATAAATTTCTTGATTTCTTGATACTCCTGTGTGTGTTTGATAGATATTCCTGCCATCCTGCAGATGATTAGAAAGCGTAACATTTTAAAAACTCTCTTACTTGCCTTCTAGTAAAGTTCACACATGCAAAAACTATTTTTGCATATTCAAATTAAGTATAGGTATTTCTAGTCACAGTCACGCTATCTTATTTGCAGGCAAAATGTACATGTTCAATCTGGAAGTTATTTAGGAAGGTAGCTCCAAGCAATTTCAATTCACTTTTCAAAAGAATTTAAAAAATTCATATTAAACCAAAAATTGAATAATTACTAATACTTTTATAATCTTACAATTCAAAATAATTTTGAAATAGGGATTTAAATGCGCACATTTACACAACTCTCACATATGAGAGTGTGACTGTTGTGGTACAAACTCTATTTCCCACCCCTTTTCTCCCTTATTGCCTACTCTTCTCATGTTGTGCTGCTTTCTCCTCCCCTGGCCCTGGCCATTCCCTCAGGTTTTCCCTATTCGTTCCTGTACCCTAACTCTGCCCATGTACTGCCCCTCTGCCCAGAGATCACTGGGCCAATGTGCTGTCCCCGCCCCTCTGTCTCTCTAGAAAACTCCTGACCCTTTGCCATGTTGTTGTCTATGCATATGTGTCTATGCATGTGGATGTCTGTGCACATGTGTCTGTGCATGTGAGGTCTTGGCCCATGAGACATCTCTGCCTCTGGGAGGTCGTTGGCCTCTGCTGCACCATGCAAATAAAGAACTTCCATGGTCACTATGCATAGACCCTTCTCACCTCCTTTACCACCGCTGGTTGTGAAGAGCAGATGAAACCAGAGCTAGCCTTATGGCTCCCTGGCCGGGTGATGTGCAGTGACCAGCCCTGGGAGGAAGAGTTTGGTGCACTGAGACACCTACCCGGGCTGGGCAGAGACGCTCTCCGGTAAGGTCTGCTATAACATCCCTAAAACTGCAACATGTAGCTATTTGTTTCCCTTGGAGATGGGTTTTGTGGTTATCTTTTAATCATCCACTATATTGGGAATTTGAATAAAGCAAATAAAGCTATGTATTACAGAAAATAGAAAATATTTGGGCATCAGTCTATGGGAACTTTACACACTTTTTCAGAGTGTAGCTGAGAAAAAGCAGAAAAGATCTGTGACAGCTTTTGAGTACTCAACTCTCTAAGTCCACAGAGCTGCTACTTTATGAATATGGTAATAATTCTTCAGATAAAATCTGCTTCACAGGCTTTTCACAGTTGATCATTTTGGGGCAACCACTCTTGCACATGTGTTTCTGAAGGGATATGGAAATGGAGGAGTTAGAAGAGACTCTTAAGGAGGTCAAACCCTGTTTTGAAATCCTAGTCTCCTTGTAGGGAGGTGAATTAGACATACAGAGGCTTTGGATTCAGCACATAAGACTTTCAAGGGACAAACCCTTTCTGACAAAGTTGCCTGTTTACCCACACAAAGAATCTGTGGCACATTTTTTTATGCAGGATATAGGTCTACTAATACATCCTAGCACTGTTACCATCTACCCCCTTTTCTTTCTTAGCCTCTCAAAAATATTTAATAAACATCCATAAACATCTGCAGCGAGGGGGAGGATTTATTGCTCTATCTCCTCCAGACACCAATGGCAGCAGTTTTATTGTACTGTGTTTTCCATGGTTACAGAAGCTGGAACTAATTTGAAATAACTTCAATGCCAAAAAATAAGGTTTTAAAGGGAGCTATGACCTCAATGTTTTTTGAAGAACACCTTCAGCTTTGATATACTTGAGATTAAAATGGGATATGTGGATTTTAAGGCCTGACTCACTCAGGAGGTCGAAAATATTCCACATAAGATTTTATTCTTTACAGCCACAAATATGGCTCTAAAAGGCTTTTTTAGGTTCTTACGGATGGTTGAATGAAGATGCTTCTTTCCAAGAACTGTTTACTTACAAAAAGAGATTAATGTTGATCTAAGAAATTCTTTAGATGACTACAATACTTAGAGGTCTTCTCTGTAAGAGACTCCTTCCATCTATTCATAAATCTTACAGCCTTAAACACATTCTTCTTAAGAAATACCAATAAACTATGCTTTTGTCCCAGGTTTGACATGCAAAAGAAAAAGCTAAAAATTGGAATTTACAGACAGGCACTTTAAGGCAATGAATGAAGTCCTTTCAATTGTCCATAAAGCAGTTCTTGTTTAATTGAAGACTAAATAAGGACACTAGAACAGAACGCCATTTTACTCTGATAAGGACAGCAGAACAGAACAGCACAGCCCCTTGGAGAAATATATGAAAGATGTAACTTAGGCAAACAGAAGCCATGCAAGCAGGATGCCAGCTCAGTTCTGACAAGGCTGGCAAAACACAGTTTTGCAGAACAATGATGTTGTGCTTACTCAAAAGCGGGGGTTGAGGAAAAGCCACCTGAAAAGGACACCAGATGTTGCAGACAGACCCCAAAGAACCATAGAAGGACTTCTGACAAGGGGTATGGCTATGTAAAATAAAGTGATAGAGGCATATCCAGTAAGCACAGTTAGTCAATGAATATGTCATCAGAACGTGTATGGTAAACACTCTTATGTTCCCCTGATGCTTGAGACACTCAATTAGAGGAAGGATCTTCTGAGTGACCAGTGTGCTACAGTAAAGAATACCTGCTTTCTAATACTCAAAACTGTGTTTAAAAGTTCCTATCTGGCCAATTTCAGTATCAACACACAAAATTTTCAAGAAATGAGGCATTACTGCTTGTCATCTACATTTTTTTTACTTAAATGAACAGTTTATGGCATGTTTAGTATTGGCTACCTTGTGTCTTGCTCAATTTTCCCAACACCCAAAAGACTGTGTATAAAGTGCTGTGTCTCACCTTGCAAATCTGCAATGATATCTCTTATTTAGGATATTTATTTGCTTCCTAGGGAGGAAACGCAGAATATGGTGCATGGTTTTAAAATGTACTGTATACTGTACAGAGAGACAGAGAAATTATTTAGTAGTAGAAGCAATACGAAATATGTTTTCACCTCTTCCTGAATAGAATGGGGAAGTCTGTAGTCTACCTGGCATTTTGTGAGATGTACCTGTTACACACACTTTTGATCCAAAGAAAAGTGTGAAAAGTGCAGACAGTTGAAACCATTTTCACAGACCTAAATTATGTATGCCAGGTGAAAGGTCAAATGCTTCCATAGAGGGTGCTCAAAACCACCAGAAAGTCTGTCTCAAAGCATTCATATTAGCCAGGTGAAAGGTCAAATGCTTCCATAGAGGGTGCTCAAAACCACCAGAAAGTCTGTCTCAAAGCATTCATATTAGCCAGGTGAAAGGTCAAATGCTTCCATAGAGGGTGCTCAAAACCACCAGAAAGTCTGTCTCAAAACATTCATATTAGCTAAAAGTTTCCATTTGTAATTATTCTCAAGTAATTTATAAACTATGTCTGTTAATGTTTCAAAACTTCTTTTGTTAGTAGATGGCTTTATTTTGGGAAAGTATGAAGGAACTGAGGTCAAAGTCACAAAACAAACCTAGAAACATTATTAGCATTTCGTAATTAAGAGCTCTAGATAATGTAGTGATGAATCAATTTCTGATTAAAGTAGATGTCTCAAGGTTCAGTGGGAAACAGGAGATCCTAATTTTTCTTCTAAACCTTTTCTTTTGTTGTCTTCCCTTAGGTTCATTGGCTGTGCCTCTTTATTTCTGTACTTCTGTGTAAATGCCTCAATTCTCAATTTTTTTCTCTTTGAAAAGCCAGTTAAAAAGTTGTCTTTTTTTTTTTTCCTGCTGTACCTTCTCCTAGCACAAGCATCTTTTGATGGATAGTAAAAGTGGCCTTCTTTTTCCTGTTGATCCAAAGCCTGGCCAAATAGTCCACACATTACTTTAAATGGCTCATGACAACAATGGGCTGGGGCTCTCTGATGGGCTTCCTCATACATGAGTACAGGGCAAGCCAGCTTATTCTCCCTCTCTGAATAGTGGCTCCCCCCTTATCACCACATCATATTTAAAATCTTCATGACACCAAAAATTAAATTACTCCTTTTCACAATTCTGTCTTTCTTCTCTTGTTGTCCTACTGTTTAAACTCACTGAGGAATTTCTTCTATGAATTAATTGATCATCATATTCACTTTGCCCAATAGGTGTACTGAGTCTGTGGATCAGTAGTTTTTAAACTTCAAAAAGCTCCTGGGCACATCCTCATGTCCACCCTATGCATTAGACTCAGCATATACATGGTTATCTAGTGCAATCACTACATGGTATGTTAATGGTATTTCTGAAGTAACTTCTTTCAAGCTTGCATTTAAGGTCCAAAATCTAAAAACAGAGCTCTGTGTAACAGCGCTCTGTGTAACTGGCATGTAAGAAATGCCTAGAAAAAGCAGTATTAGTTAAATTGAAAATTAACTATTAGCTAAAGCTCATAGAATTATAGAATCATAGAATGATTTGGGCTGGAAGGGACCTTAAAGATCACCTTGTTCCAACACTGCCACGGGCAGTGACAGCTTCCATTAGACCAGGTTTCTCAGAGCTCCATCCAACTTGGCCTTGAACACTTCCAGGGACTGTATACACAATTTCTCTGGGCAATGTGTTCCTGTGCCTCATCACCTGCAAAGTACTTTCTTTCCCCTATTTAAAACCATTACACCTTGTCCTGTCACAACAGGCCCTGATAAACAGTTTGTCACCATCTTTTCTATGTGGTCCTATCAAGTACTGAAAGGGCACAATAACATTTCCCTGGAACTTTCTTTTCTCCAGGCTGAACAGCCCAGCTCTCTCAGCCTTTCCTTCTGGGAGAGATGCTGCAGCCCTCTAATCATCTTTGTGGCCTCCTCTGGACTCACTCCAACAGGTCCATGTCCTTCCTGTGCAGGGACCCCAGAGCTGGACACAGCACTGCAGGTGGGGTCTCACCAGAGCAGAGCAGGGGGGCAGAATCCCCTCCCTGGCCCTGCTGCCCACACTGCTTTGTATGCAGCTCAGGCTGTTCTTGGACTTCTGGGTTGAGTGCACATTGCTGGGTCATGTCCAGCTTTTCATCCACCGGTGTCCCCAGATCATTCTCTGCAGGGCTGCTCAAAATCCACTAATCTCACCATTATTTTTCCTTATGACAATTTAAAAGAGAAGCATCGCCAAGGTTTTTATATGATATACTCTGGTTTTGATATTCTTGGTAGTATAACTATACCTTCTTCAAACATACAGAAACTATAGAAAGACCTAGTAAGCACATTCATATGTACTATTGTATTAATTAAATATTAAGATGTTTTAAGTAGACAGTGGTTTTAACTGCTTTTATTTAATTTTTACAGGACCTCTCAGAATGTACTGAAAGTAGCCTCATCAAGCTGTTGCTGCTTTTGGAACACTGAAAAGTTTTTTCTAAGAAGTACAAACAAGAGTTGTTGTTTAGGGGCTGGATTAATAAAGCATCATGATTAAAAAAACTTAAGATATCAGCATACTCAGATCTTCTAGGTTTTCAAGGGAACTGAAATACAAGATAGGGTTTACCTAGTATTCACTCTGTCTAGAAGAAAGAAACGAGATGTTGGAGAACAGAATTCACAAGTCATCTGACGGCTTGGAGAAACAGCCCCCAGAATGTGAAAGGCATTTGCAAGAGCAGCATTTGCCTCTCTTCCCCTTCTCTCACATACTTCTGACTAAAGCATTGTAACATACAAATTTCTGTGAAACTGGAACTTAGAAACTCCATCTGCGGAACTTAATAAAGTATTTAAATTCAGATGCAGAATTTCACTGAGGTTGAAAAAAACCGTTAAGGTCAGTCCAACCAATACAGAACCTTTATTTCATTTGACAGTGAAAGAAAGTGGTATTGCTCCCTGACATGCCTATATGATCATCTAGTGCTTAGAGCATTTGCTGTGGACAAGGAAAGTTTTGATTGTAGGAGCATATGTTTAAACTCTTTTCCTAGAGTACTCTGGCCACTAAACTACACAAGATTACTGTTATCAGTGTTTTATTTATGCGTTATTATTCATCACAGATACTGCTTTTCTAAGGGCAGTTAGGTGTCAAGTATCTTTGGAAAGTACAGACCTAATTAATTTTATGTTATTGTTCATTCCTGGGAGTAAACAAAAAGTATTTTCATAAGTGCAGACACTCAATATCCACTTTTTAAACAGTCATCTAGAGCCTGTTCTGGCAGACCATGGGCAGTTTGCATTGTCACCTGACCAGGCTGCCTGCCATCTGTATGATTTCCTAATGCCAAGTGGTATTGCACACAGCCAGCCATGCTGGCTCTAGTCCATGTGAGGATTCCTGCACTATGGAGTGGGAAAAGCAGAGCAATTTCAGGTGCAGCATGGCTGTTGCAGCAGTACATAAAATGGCCTAGTGAAAGACTGGATTTGTCCGTAACAGTATGTTAAAAAGAAGGGGCTGATGGACAACATTCATTGTTGAATCAGGACTTTATCCTTATCTGTTTGGAAGACTCTCTTTTCTAGGACTTGATATTTTCTCTTTCAGGTCCTTGCTTTTGTACTTTTTACTTTTGTACTTTCACTGTGACTTGGTTACTGTGCAGTGATTCAACCCACTGCTTTACGTTTCAGGAAGAAACAAACACAGTTGTTGTTGTATTTTGAAGACTTAAAAAAAATTAACACTGTTCATTGCATTTTAATTAATATTACCTGATAATGAAACCTACCCATAATTAATGTCTAAAACAAAAATAATTTCAATAAATTTAAAAATATTATTTTTGTGTTCTTCCTATGTAACAGTTATAATGTTTTTCTAACAAAATGCTGAATTATAGTGTTTTTCAAAGAGACAGTCTACCGTCTTTACTAACATCCTTTTGAACAAAAGGATGATCTCTGCTCTGCTCTAATTGCTGATCACTGATGATGTTAACAATACAAATATTTCTTGACTCAGGTTTTTGCAATAACTCTTGGATTGCTTTACCTGTATTTGTTAAAAAGCTGAGATGAAGACCTCAACTTTTTTAAAGTTGAGAAACTCAACTTTCTTGTGAGCAAAAGCCAGAAACACTGTTTAACTAAATAACATTGTGATTAATGTTTTGCTACCTGAAGCAAGTTGCTATCTACTCTAAGGGTTTAGACATTTTCTTCTTTTCCTGCTGAGGGTACTTAGCTAAGCAATATGTGGAGGCTAGTAGGAATCTTCCAAAAATGTCCTTCCAACCAGTGGGTCATAGACATTCCTGAAAGCGTTTTAATGTTAAACTTCCTGTAAAGCAGTAAATGCTAAAGCAGGAGGGGGTTGTGTTGTTTTTTAAATAAATAAATCATTTAGTTAGTATCTATACAAGTCATGCATATATAATTTGGCTTACCTCTGATTTAAATTGTGGTAATATGGTAATTTAGATACGCTTGCAAAAAAATGTGTTAACCTGTTAGATTAACACTGTAATACTTGCATTTATATAGCTCCCAGTGCCTGTGAAAGTGCCTTTCACTTGAGAAACTCCAAGTGCTTTGCACATTGAGCATTATCGCTACTAGACTCTGCATGAAAAATGGAAGTTCTCAACAACTTGTTTTTAGAAACTAAAAATAATGAGAATTTGACCTGCAAATCACTCTGGAAATAAAACATTTCAGGAATAATAGTTAAGGAAAGAGAAGGGTATCTTGATTTATGCTGTTGTTATCATTATATTATATTCCTGTCTTAAGCAGAACTAGACATAAAATACCAGTACAGCTTGGTATCTTAACACCATGATGGCATTTTTGTAGTTTAGAATTTAAATCATAATCTACATGACAAAAAAATTTAATTTGTGAGCCTTAATTTCTAGGTGAGTATAACAAAAAACTTTCAGATGATTTTGTAGGTCTTGCAATTGTGGTTCATGTAAAATTGCAGTTATATGCATTAGAAAAATCTGTGACCATACAGCTATTTATTAACTTTTATGTTCATTTTATTCCCAAGTCTTAAAAAAGATGAAAAGTGGAGTCCAATTCTATATATAAGATAAAACCAGAGAGGGCTATAACTTGACTGTAACATTAACTTCTTGCAAACAGTCTCTGCTTGATAAGATGTAAAAGAAAATTAGCATATTCTTCCCCCCCTGAAGTCTAATTCAAATTATTTTAGAACTCGTTTAACTTCTGACAGCTGAAATGCATACATTAGCTATCTAGAGCCATCTGCAAGGCAAACACATTCTTACCTCATATGTTTCTAATTGGAACGTGTTGTCTTTCAGGCATCATTAGATGCCATGCTCTGACTCAAAATGAATTCTGGAATCACATATCTCCCCAAGGATTTATACTGCATGGATGAAGGACAGGTTTTTGTGAATTTCAGTTGTTTTCACACTTCGATTGTAAGTCCAAACAATATTTCTTGGGTAGCAGGCTGATTATGTGAAGAGTTACTACCCCCGAGACAGGGATTATTTTAGGTAGATTGGTATTACATAGTATTTTTTAAGGTATCATTTTTCAGTTTTAATTTACCAGGATGGTCAGCTAAATTTTTCTGTCAATATCTAGTATCTTTCATTTCATACAGGTAGTACAGTAAAGCTACATCAGATTTCCCGTCTCCACAGTCTGAATTTCATTCTCCAGATAAGAAAGAGTGGAATATATTATGATTAGCATTTTAATACTCATGTTTTTTGATGACAGAGTAAAAAGGATTTGAAATAATTAATTTTTAATGTTTGCATCAGTATCAAATGACTTACTGTGATCCTTTTATTGGTGACATTTACATTCCCTGGTTCATTGTCTTGTTTGAGGATAAAAGATTCCATATGGAGTATTTTTAAGTGATTGTCTAATTACATTTTAATGACTTAATGGAAATGTAGCAATACTTCAACAAAATGTTGAAAACGTTTGATGGAATATGAAATAGATTATTAATAAGTTAAAATGGTATCTACTGAAAAGTCAGAACATAATTACTGCAGTTTTCTCATCCTAAAACCAAAGTGCAAATTTTAATAAGCCATCACTAATACAGTAGCATAATGATTTGTATCACTTGTATAACATCAATCTAGAAATTCTGGGAGCACTTTTATTTCATTTGTAAATTAGTATTGAGATGTCAACGGCATGAAGCTGAAGGAGTCTTTCCAAATTTTGCAAAGTAAATCTGACAATAAAAAAAATTGGCTGAGGGAAGGCAGCATTGCTGTTGAGTACCAGAGAGGCACCTGCAGTGTTGAGTTCCAGAATATTTTTAAACTCAAAAACTACTTGCATAAATGCACACTGGACAGTGACTGCTGCTAAAATATTACAGGAAGATATATTTTAAGTTTCAGATATATTTTAAATTTCAAGCAATCCTGTGAGGCTTTTTCAGTAACATTTCCATGTATCACGAACAATCCTGAATGAAGCAGCATACTTTCCTCATCAAGAACCAGTGTGTAAAGAGCCCTTAAGAAGACCAGGTTCAGGCAGGCTGAGCCAAGACCTGGACGGCTTTCATCTTCACAGAAGCAATGAGCAAACAGGTCCATAAGCCACTCTTCTGTTCCTACCAGCTTCACACAGAGCTGAGGGAACAGTCAGTTGTTTTCTAGGCAGTGGTCAGTAAAATAATCTTGTGCTGTTAACACTGATCTTGCTTTTACTAAGCCAGGCTGAAGGGCATTCATCCAGTACCTGGCAGCACTACTCAGAACCGCTATCCAGTACCTCCCTGGAAGCAGCTGCTTTGCTGTCCTTTGCTTATCTGCTATTTTAGACATTTACTGTTGCTTTCTTGGAAAAACCAACCATACTCTGGCTCCTGGCATCTTTTATACAGTGACCCAGAAGTTCCTTTGAAAAGATCTCGAGGTTTTATTTGTATCTAGTACAACAAGGTGTTTTGTTCCTTCTTTGTCATGGGTATGTATTTTCCTTCCATTTATATATGCTACAACTTTCATTAAAGTAGAATAAGTGAGGTTACAGATTCTTACCTGGGTGTAAGTTCAGAATTTTGGGAGGGGTGTATGTCATGCCTTAGCAAAACCAACTGATTGAAACAGAACAGCCACAGAGGGCAAAAAGCAATGAAAAATAACAGTGCATCATCTTGCCTTTTTTGGATAGATTCCAGCAGTCATAGGTGAACTGAAATATCTTAAGAAAACTGGGAATATATGGGAATCTTTCAATGAAGTAGAAAAGGAAAATCAATGTTTGCCATCAGATGCCCTGTACAACTCCTGAGGACTTGTTGTAGGACACCTATGCAATAGAGGACCCCAAAGTGCTGGGGGAGACTGCAGAGAGTGCCCTGCACAGCACTCACAGGGCAAAGAAATCCATTTGGTCTCCTACATAACTCTGCCCTGATGAGACCCTTTCCTTGAGAAGTGAGCCCTGAGCCTTTTTTTTTTTTTCCCCAGTGTCAATCTGATGACTTGTCCAGAAGCGTTCCTCTGATCAATTTTGTCGGCTTATTCAGTACATTTTCTGCAGTGTTCATCAGAGATGAAGTTTGTCCTGTAGGATTTGTCTGCAATAAATGAATTTTAGTGAAACCAAAATATGGGATTATATATATATCCTCTGTCTTCTTTTAGGAACTTTTTGTTTTTCATAATATGTAAAAATGTGATCAAGTGAAAAGTTAAATGTACTCCATTGTACATGATTACATTTTATGGTTTAACTTCCATAGTATAACAGTGGAAAGTACTTTCAAATAGGACTACATTTTAGCGCCTTACCAGAAATGTAGAAATATTTCAACCAAAGAAAATGTTTGATGGAAAATTAAATAGATTATTATTAAGTTAGTTTTAACTTACTTTTAACTAAGCTAATATTGACAGGCCTATATCACAGCAACAAAGAAATCCTAATATGTTTAAGATTTTGGAGGTTTAGTTTACTTTCAATTTTTTGAGTAATCAAAAGTAAGTAAATATAAAATTGTTACTTGCTTATTTAATGTGAAATTCTGAAAAATCCAGAAATTCCACCAGAATATCTTTTACAGCAATAGAAAAAGTTTGTAAGACACAAGTTGCATTGCAGGTATATCTGAGAGACTAGATTTTACAATGATGACTCTCATTGATTCTGTTGGGATCTAGATCACGGCTGAAGTCCATCATAAATAGATATATTTAAAGCTTTGGATCCCAACATAAGAAATCCTGAAGGATTTTGGAGAAATGGGGTCTTCAGTTCTGCACCAGGCCACTTTAGAAGGAAGGTCTCATGTTGGGAATAACAAACTGAGGCAGCCAAAACTAGGAGGTACTATTTAAAATTTGAATTCAAACCCTTACCTGTAAAAAATTAGATTTCAGACTTTAACACTTAAATAATAATAAAATGTTTAGATATAAATTCTGTGTATATATTTCTGACAGTAAGATGACTCATACCGAAATAACACAGCTAAATTTCTGTGATTCTTTCCTTGGTACTCTTTTTGAGTACTGCAGAGAACTGCAACAACCACAGATTTCAGTAAGTAGGAAGAAAACCCCTTAAAGTTTGAACTGGTTCCCGAAGAGAGACTGGTTGTATTGACTCAAGATAACACTGAGAGAAAAGAAAATTATAAGTAATTGCTCTAGACTGAATTACAGATATGTACAGAAAATAACAGAAAATGGACATAACTGTCAGTCAAGTTCTTCCAGCGTTGTACTGCCTTTTGCTTTTAAGGGAAAACATGATGTTCTCCTCAGACATTTCTGTTTTATTTATCCATTATTGAGGGATCAATTTATTCTAGTCCTCAACCAGTCAAGTCTCATGTGATGACTTCACAGAATTACTCATTTGAGAGAGACTTCATTCCCTAATCATCTTAGTAGTCCTTTGCTGGACTCTGACCAATAGCTCTGTATCTCTGTTGTACAGCCCAGAAGTGGACACAGCACCCCAGATGTGGCTTCACAGCGCTGAGCAGAGTGGCAGATCACCTCCTGTGACCTGATGGCCACACTCTGCCTAATGCATCTGAGGACACCATTAGCCTTCTTGACATAAGGATGCACCACTGGCTCATGCTCTATTTGAAGTCTACCAGGACCCCCAGGTTCTCTTCTGTAGAGCTGCTTTCCAGCTGGGTGACCTCCTGCATGTATCGGGGCATGGGGCTGTTCCCAGATGCAAGAGTTGTACTTGTTGAACATGCCTGATGTTCCTTTCAGTCCATTTCTCCATACAGACAAAGTTCCCCTGGACAGCAGCAGAACCCCCTGGCGTATGAGCCACTTCTTCCAGCTTTGTCCTCTGCAGCCTGCTGAGGGCACACTCTGCCCCAAAATTCAGATCATTAATGAAGATGATCATCAGGATAGGACCCAGTTTTTTTCTCTGGGATGCACCACTAGCTACTTGCCTCCAGGTAGACTTTGTGACACGGATCAAGGCACTCTGAGCTTGGCTGTTCAGCCAGTTTTAAATCCAGCTCAATGTTTGTTAAGATCCTGTTGTTCAGAGAAGCCTTGGCCTGAACTGAGGTGCAAAGGAGACCATATGCCAAAGTCAATAGTAACGACTTTATTTAATAATAAAATGAGGGAGAAAGAAAGAGAGAGAGAGAGAGAGAGAGAGAGAGCCATGGATCCAGTGGTGTACTTTTGTTCCTTTTTTACCCTGGACTTCTTGGTGGTAGGGGTTTATGCCATGGCAAAGTCTTTCTGTGGTAACTGTGTTTGAGACAGGCAACTGTGATCTTTAAGTCCTTACACTAAATAAAAAGCTAAATAGAAGGCATCTCTAAGGACAGCGTGGTGTTTTGCTCCAGATCCAGAGCAATCCACAGCATGTATTTCCTCCTTCCTCGCAGCATATATCTGCCTGGTTGGGCTGAACACTAGCAGATACTCTTGATGTCCTACCTTTCTTTTCTGTTCATCTGAGACCTGGAATTCCCTAGAGGAGAATGTGCATCTCATAGTTATGATGTTGTCAGGATAGCAAAGAACAAAAAATGCTGAAAACAAATCCACAAAAGCAACACTTCATACCATCAAGACAGTTACTTGTCAGATGACAGCTACAATAGCTACTCTTACTCCCAGACATTCATGTTATCAGCAATAATTTTGCCTCAAAATGACAAAACAAACCAAAACTCTGGTTCGTCATTCTTTTCCATCTCAGTATCAGTAACTGAGGCTGTTGTTGACATGTGATAAAAACATGAGGTGTGTATGTAGAATACTGGAAAAAGCTTAACTTGGATCTGAGCTTATGTAGGCAGGCTCAGAGCCATGAAAGAATCCATTGTGCTTCACAGTAGCTACTCCCTGAGCAGCTACTGCTTGGGATTTTTTAAAAGAATTGTCTCATGAGAGAAACAACATGACTGGACCTTTGGCAGGTAAGGGAGCTACAAACATACCCACTGATAGGAAAAAAATCATACACCTCTGAGTATGGACCAAGTTCCTTTGCCTTCATGAAAGTGAAACTTAAGTCTTGTCCTGTATTTCTGCTGTCTTCCACAGCTAAATGGTCTTGACTAACAGCACCAGTACTGAGTATTGTCTTTATTGGAATGTGTTAAGATCCAGACCATACCCCCAGATGATTTCTGACAAAAGCTGCTCGCTGCCTGAAAAGCATTGAAACAAAAAAAGGCTGCTAGTATGAAAAGAGTTAATCAGAGTAGTGAAAAATTCAGCAAACCTTAGCTGCACCCAAAGCAGAAGCAAAAAAGATACCAAACAAGACAATGACTGGAAAAAAAATTAATTCCCCCAAGCAAAATCTAGTGAAATGACTGCAAAATATTAAAAACAACTCAAATTTTTTTGCAAACATTTTAATACTATGGTAGATAAGAAATACAAGCTTGCTGATCGGGATCAATTTAACCAGAAAATCGCCTATAAAGGACCTGCTTTTGCTCCAAGACATATCAACAGCATTTTCCAGCAGACTTCAAAGAAAACCAAATCTGAGCCTTTGAATTGTTACTGCATTTTTACAAAATAATTTATCTCAAAAAACCCCAATACAGAACAAAAAAAAAAGTGCATCTCCACTCTATACCTTTTAGGTGTTTTCCTATGGACGAGGTCTCTCAGAGTTGGAGTAGTCTTCATTACATACCTTTTAAATAATTTAAAAATAACCTTCTTCTGGAATTAATAACAACCCATATAAAGTAAAACAATAAAGTAAAACAATACAGCTCAAGAAACAGTTTATTATTTAGGCCTTGAAAAAAAGTAGAGTTAAACAATTAAAAATTCCCTACAAAATTGTGAGATCTTCTAACTTTAGAAAAATGTAGCCACTCTCAGTCATCGGTTCTTGTCGAAAATGTATAAAAGAGGCCAATATTAGATTAGATTTTTACTCTTCTTTTTTGTCTTTTTCAAATAAAACCGTGGTAACATGTTATTAAAAATGATGTAACTTTCTCTTATATAACCAGATAGCATCTATATTACATTTCTTATGTCTCAATGTATTTTTGAATATTTACTGAAGCGTATTGCTTTATCAGACATCCTGGTTAAAATTTTTTAAATTACATTGTTACTGGAATTTTAGACTATGTCAGCTAAGGAAAAGTAATTTTTCTTGACAGTTTTTTATTTTAGGGTTTTTATGAGATCCAAAGGTAGAAGCAATTTTGGTTTAACAGGTGAATTGGTCCCACTCTTTGCTGACACATGAGCAGTAATTTCTTAAGTTTAGAGAGGCAAACAAAAATTGCAGTTAGAGTCCCAGTCCTAGCATATATGAGAGAAATGTTTAAAGTTACTGATAATATTTTAGCATACACACCCACACATCTGCATGTAGCAAAACATGAGCCTATGACTTTCACTCCCATGCTTTTAAAAGACTTTCACCAAATGCTTTATTACAGCCCTAAAGCTTTTAAAACATTATGCCCAATGCCATTAACAACAGAGCCAGTCACCTTTAGGTTGAGACAAAGTAACTAAATGGATAGTTACTACCAAAGTGCATTTTTGTCACAACCACGACTATGTGGTGAGGGTGAATTTCAATTATTACATCTCATTAGATTTGCATATATTAAAAATAGATGACAAAGATTATTTAGTCTAATCAGTGTAGTTTAGACTTGTAATTTTTAATTCTACTCATACATTCTCAAAAAGATGGTTTTAGGCAGCCTGTAAGAAAAGTAAATATTAGTAGCTGATTTATTGCTGGTTTTCAGATTAAGTGAAAGTTTCTAGTCCTGATCCCTTCATAGTAAGAGGCTGACCATGCTGGAGCTGCTCCAGTAAAGGAATATAAGCTCATGCTTAAAAAAACCCTGATTTCATTCCATCACATTTGGCAGATGGCACCTTCCACAACACATTTCTCCTTGTTCTCTGCCAGAACAGGGGAGTACACCACCTACTGAAAAACCACAGGTCTCCCACACAAGTTTTGATACTAGAGGGACAATATACCTACACTCACATGCTCTTCTAGTTGAAAGTAGAGTGTACTTTGAAGGGTCATGCCATTAGAAATAAAAACTTCCTTGTACTTTCCTGAAAAGTAATACCATGAACTACCTTGTGCCATTCTTCAGCACCTGATTCCCATATTAGTTTCTAGTATCTTTTTCTCTAATTTAATAGATGCTCTTTCACTTTCACTTGAAAATACTGTGTAAAGCAGAAGTCTGGAATGATTGTTGAACTGGCTGCAGTTTGGTACTGTAATTCATCAATCTATACATAGAATAACTATAAAGTGCTTTAGACTTGTTTCACAAGAAAGGTGCAAATAAATACTAAGCCTTCTTAGGTAATGTCCCATGAGACAAAAAGTCCTGGAGAGCCCACTCTTAAGAGTATTCTCAATTATTACAGCAATTTAATAATGAGACTGATTTCTTACACTGGAGAATGCTTCTATCTACAGTGTTTATTTGGGTCAGTGTCTCACAGCATCGTAGCCAGCAGGCCTGCTGCTTGCCCTCCATTAGCTCTCTTGCTGGATCCAAACACACTTATCTGGATGGGTAAAAAAGGTACAGTGCCATGCTGGGAATCCGCACAAAAATGGTCCTCTTATTGTGCAGAACTTGTGGTTGTTAGTTGATTTGCTTTGATTCCTTTTGCTGAAAATATGAACTGTCAGCACACTGCAGTATAATTTTTTTTTTGGTTAAAAGGCTCAAAATATCCACAGTGGAATGCTGACAGGTCTATCAGTTGTCAAAATTTTTTGGGATTTGGATTATAGCATTAAAATAACTCTGATGAATGTCTATATAATGCATGGTGCAGCACTGCTCCTGCTCCCAAGAGATCAGAGTAAAAACGGGAAGCAACTTTATTGTTTTTATGTATGAGGAATTGAAGCATCAATGAGTGAGTGAAGTGCATCAACACAGAGTCAAACAACAAAATGACTCTATGGATGACATTCTGTTGTAGACAGACCTCCCCTAAAAACTGGGAGTACTTCTACAGAGTAATAATTTTATAAATTAATGGTAAATTCTTTTCCCATCAAAATCAAGGCAAAACTCCCACCGAATGAAGTATGATGTGGATTTCACATTATATTTGTAACCAAACTCAAGTACTTTGTCACAAACAGCAAAAGTATCAAATAGTTTCACAGCGTGCTTGATGCAGTCTATTACAGTTCTGAATGATAAAAATGCAATATCAAACATTTACCTTTTTCAGTATTTTTCTAGTCACATTACTGTGGTTCACATGACTGTCATTTTCCTGAACTGTTATTTCTACAGCCTAAAGAGGGAAAAAGAAATAACAAAGAAAACAGAAAACAATAAATCCTATTACCCAGTTGACTGAATAAATGTAGATTATCACCATGTCCATATCAAACCGCCATCCACGGCTATCATCCTCGAAGTCCATATAGTCCATCCTGTGAGCAGCATGTGGGAAATGCCTTCTTGTTACAGTATTTGTGTGCCTTTGAAAACCTGCTGAAAAACAGACTAGGAGATAAAAATCTTTTTAAAAGCAACCAGATTGACTACAAAAAAAAAGTTAACACTCCTTCCCCCAGTTATTGAAAAGACAAATAGAAGCAGGAAATCTCACACCTCACTGCTAAGTTTCATCACTTTGTCGGACAAGAAGCTATCTGTGGAATTAATTTTGTAAGATTTAAAAAGTAACTCTGTGTTCCATGTCTAGAAAATAATATGTTTGCTGGATTTGGAATTCTCTACTACAGTAAAGTAATGCTATTTGCTTATGTTATCCAGACCTATTAACACCTCTCTTTTGGTGCCTGCTTCTACTGCATTTGACTCAGTGATCTAGAAGTGAAAGGCTCCACATACTGTAATTAATTAAGCTGGATTCCTAAGTCTACTCATCTGAATTCTTCAGTAATCAAAACATATCCAGATTTGTACATACATGGTTAGTTCAACAGCCGAAACACATTTGAATTCCTATTTCTAGAATCTGAGATTCTTTTTCAAAACAGTCTTCTAAATAAATTCTGCTTGCTTTAATATTATGTGCATTATGTTTAATATAATGCGTACCAGGTTAAAATTTAATTTTTAAATCATGTTTGTATGGTGATAACACCTTAAAAAAATATAGGCAGATGAAAACAGAGTCAAGTGGAAGTAAAAATCCTCTGACTCCAAGATGGCCTGAGTGTGGGGTCCTGCCAAAAGGTCTGTCCCACACTTCTCTGTGTAGTAAGAAAAGTACAATAGGAGCATAGCTCTTCTCTATGTCAAGACATGAGGTTAGAGAAGTATCTGTGCAGTTGTGTCAAACAGTAGGCTGTGACACAAAAAAAATCCTGGGAGCTGTGGTGTAGAGGCAGAAAATGTCCCATTCTGATAAAGGACGGCTGCTACCTCTGGATTTTCACTCTGTTTTCATGTAATGTGCAATTTTTATGATGCATTCTGTGATAAATTCTGACAAGAAAAATACCTTCAGATATGTGCATCTCCAGCTAGAGTGAAAATACGCCACATCTCTTAGCCATCTGCAGATAAAAACTGAGAGCTGCAGAGTTCCTAAAAAACTGAACAGCAAAATGGAGTAAGGGTATGAATTATGAAATAGAGGACCTGAGGGAGTATCAAATCCCTAGTAATGTATTTTCTCCTTCTTAAGAAAGAAATCCTATCATACAGGATTTCAGTCCCCAAATAAAACAGACCCCAAATAATTTATGCATGGGCATGTATTTGTGAAAAAAATGTATTTTATTTAACTTCCTTGCACATGCCTGTGTTGCTATACTCTGAACAAGAACTCCTCAAATCACATGAATATGCATGCATAGAGCCAGCAGAGTCTGGCAGACTGTTAGTGGGAACCTGTTACTAGATAACAAAAACAATGTTGTGTGCAAATCACACTATCATATGCACCAAAGCGTGCAAACCAAAAAGGATTTTCACTACAGCACCAGTAGGCATATCTGTTGCATGTGTCCCTGCCAGATTTTGCAACCTTCTGTTGAGGCACTAGCAAAACACAAAAAACCCAAACCCAAACCAAACCAAACAAAAAAACCCCAACCAACCAAACAAACAAAAATTTTCCCAATTTTATAAACTGACCTAATTTTTTTAAACTTGGGAATAGAAGATATCAGGTAGAGAATTTTACTCTAAAAATGCCCCCAAATGAATAATATGCAAGCTACAATAACCATTTACATTATAAGTGCTCACGTAAAATTAAATTATATATGAACTAGTGTTCTGAGGTAATCAGATATACCAAGGTGTATCATTTTGGCAGTCTCTTCCTTTTCATTATACTCTGCAGCAGATAAGACAGCTATTGAAAAACTGTGAGAAAAAATGCAAGTACAGACCGAGACCTTCCCACATGTGCCCTAGCAGCAACTGGCGTCTTAGTATGCTAGATCTTTGGAAGCTCTTTTCAGAACAATGTGTAAAAATGGCATTACATGTGTCTCTGCATGCTTTTGAACCTGATTTCAAACTGACTCCATTTAATGCACTTTGTGTCCCTTGGTGGACCAGTTTTGGAGCAAATAAATTGTTTTCCTTTCAGGTAAAACTAGAGACAGTAGATGAGCTCTCAGAGCTCTGAAGTGTTCCAGTAATATGCTTCAACCACTAATGGGCATTTAAACCTTGGGATTGCAAGTAAGTTGGTCCACATGCAAATGTGGACATCTGACCCTGTAGCATAAATTTTTGTGCTCTGTTATGGCTGATATAATTGCTAATGCAAAAATGCCTCTGAGAGACAGTGAATAATCCTTCCTAAAACATCTTTATGTCATTCATAATTTTACAGACTTCTTGTATCTGCCTTCTCTAATTTGCTTTTCAAACAAAAGAACTTTTTAATTTCCTTTGTATGGAAAAGCTTCTATAGTTCAGATCATCCTTTTCACGTTATGCTTCACCCTGCTTTATCTTTGTCTGAGATGATGTAATCTAAAATTATATGCAAAACTGGAGATGTGGGATCACCACAAATCTAGAAAATGACATAATATTTTCCATTTTGGTATGATTTTAATAATCCCAGCTTACCTTTTGACTATGGCTCTGCATGAAATGTTTTCAGAAAATTGATCACAGTATTATCCAAACGTCTTTTTTTAAATGGCATAGATAATTTACAGCTCATAACAGTGAATATTATGCATTATGGAAATGGATAGCTTCTGTGGGCACCTGCTCCACCACCTGACTGTCCTCACAGTGAAGGTGTTTTCCTTACTTGCAGTCTGAACTTTTCATATTGCTTAATGCTCATCCTCTTGCCATGCAACCCTGTGAACAGCTGGTCTGTCCTCCTGGTGGTCTCCTTATAGGTATGATAAGGTTGACTGCAGATCCTCCCCAAAACCTACCCTTCCCCAGGCTGAAGGAACCAGTTCGCTCAGCCTCTCATTTCAGGTCAGGTTGTCTGAGCATCCCCATGTCCCTCTGCTAAACCTGCTCCAACCTACTGCTGTCTTTCCTGTACAGGGGAGGAGGGCAAAACTGCAGTGTTTTAGATGTGGTGTGCTGAGTAGTAGGGGATAAAAGCTGCATCTACAGGTTATCATACATCACACTTCTGTTCACAAAGCCCAGGATGCTGCTGGCCTTCTTCACAACCAGGGCACACTTCCAGCCCACGTGCAGCTTGCCCTCCATCAGGATGCCCAGGTTTTTTCCAGAGATCTGTCCCCAGGCTGTCAGTGCCCAACCTGTGTCATTGCCAGGGGCTCTTCCTTCCCAGGTGCAGGTCTCAGGATTTGTCCTTGTTAAATTTCACAAAGTCCTTTCAGCACATTTCTGCATTTTGTCTAGGTATCTCTGAATGGCAGCCCTCTGCTGCATCTATCAATATGTCCTTGGCTTTGGTGTTCTCTGCAGGCCTGATGAAAACGTATTCTGTTGCCTCCTCAAGGTCACTGATCAAGAGAACTGTTAGCTGTCAAGTTCACATTTACTATCATCAGTGAAGTGAGTAATTTAATATCACTATAAACTTTTCCAGCTATATATGTCTCACTTTCCCAAATCACATATGAATGTTCTGAACTACACAGACTGCTCTGGCATTCTGACAAGGACTCAATTTAGCTTGCTACATGCTCTTTTACACTGTATTTTCCATCTTCTACTTGGGTCTGTGTTTCCTATTAGGTCTGTTGAAGCATCTGCACTTCTCTAGCCTCTTGTTCCCTCTGAATAGCAGACCTACCACTGAGTCTACCAATTTGTTGTCACTTGCAGACTTGAGGACAGCATGGAGGAAAAGAACAAAATTTCCAAGTATTCCATAATTTTTCAAGGATACAGGTGTTTTAAATGCTGCTTTTACAAATGAGGTATTATCCCAAACTTCTTGCACAAATGCCGGCTTTCTCCCATACACGCATCACGAGGCATTTTATTTTGGCTATGATAACATAATAGCTAAATTGCAAGATTTGCTAGTTAAGATGAGCTGTGAGATTTGTTATTTCCAAGAAAGAAAAATCACGTATTTCCACAGAGATTTATAAGAGCGGCACTTATCCTGTGTGAATGACTGGAGGCATGTCCCACTGACTCTTGATCTCATGCTCCAAACTCTAACTCAGTCTCAAACTCTCCGCTGAAACTCAAGTTCCCAAAGTACCCAGTTCCTTCCCCAAAGAAAGATGACTCAGTGCAACCACCCACCTTCTCAGATCCAGAGATCCACTCCTTCTGCATGAAAAACTTGAACCTCCCCACCCTCTTGCCTCAGTAGTTCAGTTCCACACATCCATCGTCTCAGAAGTCTCTTTTCTAGAGACATCCAATTCCAAACTCTTCTCGCTCCAGGATGCGCACCAGAACCTTCACCTTTCCTATGTTAAAATTTCTACTCTCACCTTTCAATGCCTTTTCCACAGCAAAATCATCTTTCCAAACCTCCCTCACTATCATGCTCTTACCTTCCCCTCATTTTGTCCCTGCTCTCGTTGCATATTTTTCTGCTCTCGCCCTTCAGATTCCACCCTTGGGCTTTCACTGGCTGACAGCGCCTTATATCCATGTGTGACTAAACTTACATGATTGCCTAAACATATCTCCTTTTCCATCCCCAAAATCCAAGTCTTATTTTCTAGTGCTAGCAGTTGGGCCTCAGAAAACCTGGATGTAAAATGTACTTAAGGTGGACATAATCCTTATCTGAAACCATTTTTACATTCAGTATGACATCTGTATTACCAATTATAGGACTTTTGCTTAAGTGTTTATTTAAGCACTTTGCTTAAGTGTTGAATTCTATGACAGTCTCAGAGAGGTAAATCGTGTTTAAGCAGTAATTTGTGCATGCATAATATGTGATTTATAGAACTCACTCTGGATATGATACAGGTGCCTTATGCACATGAACAAATCAGCCTCATGCAAGCAATTTAGTGAGGAACATACAGTAATTGCTTTTAAAGGTGTCAAAGAACGCTGTCTAAAAGAGCCTGGATAAGCAACTAGTTACTGTGAAAATCTGAAGAAACCATGTTCTGAAGCATTTCTTATGGGACACAAGAGTTGATTCAATAAAGGACACTCCTTTCTATAAGGCAGAGTGGTTAGGAACCACTGTTACAGCTAGATGTCTGTTTTGTGACTTTTATGAGGCATTTAACATGAAAAGAACAACATACAAGAGACAAAACTATGCAGAAATCCAAATGTGAAAGTGTCACTAACTGACATACATTTCACATGTAAAAAAAAAAAAATCGTGTAAAAACCTCAGTCCTACAGAAAAAACCACCAGGCAAACAATGCTTATTGCTGTCTGGTATCAGCACTATTGGCATTTATATCTAAGAATAGTCTCCCCTCTCTTAAAACTTTATAATTCTACATGCATCTGGGGAAAAAATTACAAAAATGAACCAGAAATATGCAAAATTGAAAGAATAAAGAAACCCAACCAAAACAATTCACAGAAGTACCTGTAACAATGGCAATTCTTAAAAATCTTTATTTCATACTACTCTAACT
This sequence comes from Grantiella picta, assembly GCA_013397955.1. Classification (NCBI taxonomy): domain Eukaryota; kingdom Metazoa; phylum Chordata; class Aves; order Passeriformes; family Meliphagidae; genus Grantiella; species Grantiella picta. The sequence continues at coordinate 62,247 of VZRM01000031.1, read as the reverse complement.
TCCCATACTATTTTCAAGATTATAAATTTGATTTTTTTTTGTATCCATTCTAAGCTTTTCTACAGAGATATGTAAACAAAATAAGCCCAGAATTAAAGGTCATTAACTACACATCAATACATAAAATCCACACTTGAATTTAGCATTTCTTTGGATCCTTTGTGGTCAATCCCTAAAACTAACATCTCTCAGGCCTTTAGGACAGAGTGGAGGCAACTTGTAATTTGAAGTTTTTCCTCTGTGAAATACTGCAAATTGCATTCCATCACAATTACAATTATTTTTACTTGACAGAAAGATTTGACAGTTTTATTCTGGATAGGAAATAAATATAAGATCTTTTCCCATTCATATACAGCTTGTCAGATTTCAGTGAGAATTATTTAGAAGTGAGGTTTTTGCACATTCCTACCATTAGTTTGATTTTTAAGAAAAAATATAGCACCTCTCCACCAGTTAACAATGACATTCAGAATGCCAAGCAAATAAACAAATAGAAAGTCCAAAGACAGTTACCTCTTGCTGTTTTGTAGCTAAATAATGAATCTTTTACCAATTAAAATACAAGCCACGAAATTAGTTTGCATATCTCGACAAATATGCAGATTGTTTGAGAAGAAAATTGTTAAGTTTAAAAATTAATGGCAAAATCCATAAAGCCACATTAAATGCATGCATACACATTTTACATTGGATATTATCCATAACTAAAAATTTCACTCATTAATTAAATAAGAAATATATTTACCAATTTTATGAGAATTATTCAATGACTACAATGTCCAGTCCCTCTCACAAATTCAAAGAAAAAGTAAAACAACTTGTTATTTCTGTCTTGGGCTGCTTATTTTCCTGAAAATAAAGGAATCAAGAAACAAGAGGACTGTGGGAGGGTATAATGAGCTTAGAAAACATGCTCAGTCTGTGATTATTATCACAGTAAACACAATCATCTGTGATTATTCTATAATTATTAATACTCACAAATAGAAGCCAATTGGCTAGCTTAACTGCTAGGATACATACTAAAATGGGAGTAATTTATCCACATGTCACAGTATAAAAGTCACTTGACTTTGGAAGACTTGAAGGAATTGTGGAAGCTAGTCAGCAAGCAGATGTTTTTAAGTAACTAGATTAATTACCTGTTTGCTTTTTCTTTCTTACCCTAAACCGTAACACACAAAGTACCAAAGAGTCAGGATATTATATAACAGCTGGTGACTGGTATCAAGGAATGAAGCTGCATGGTCTCATGCATGTCATGGAGATCTAAATGCACAGTTTGCATATGTTCTAGACCATAAAATGTCTTCCTTTAATTTTAAAGGTAAGTTTTGTACACTTATATTGATTAAATACATATTACAGTTATGGTAGTTTTCATACATTTGCCTTTAAGATGGAGAGTTGTAATCACTATCATTCGTATTGGCTTATGGATAAATTGTATCTTAACTGTGAATTTAACTTGTGGACAACTTCTCTCTTTGCCATGACAGTGCAAACAATGAAAACAAGGGAATCTCAAACAGCAACTTGAGATATTTAACTTTCTGTGGTATGTGCAGAGATAATCTATATGAAAAAATGATTCAAAAATTTATTCAGAATATTCTAAACCAATGAATTTTCATCTTATTTTTAAATCTACCTTCTATTTCGCCTCTACTCTCTCTTCATCTAAACTATCATCAACATCATTCATCTCTCTCCTCTGTTCCTACTTTTTACCACTGAACATTTCTACACATCATGTTGCATTTGTCTTCTTTCCAGATGACCAAATACTGTATTGTGGTTGCCAGCAACTCTTGCTAAATTATCATCACAAATGCCTTTACCTATTTGTGTCTTTTGCTGTAATAGCATCACCTCCCCCTAGTTTCATTCGTCCCTGTAACTCCTCTCTCCCTAACTCCTTACATCCCTTTAGGCTCTGTTTGTACAGACTGCTACCTCACAAAATACAGAGAGGCAAAAGCTATTGATTTTTATAGTTAGACTTAACATAATAGCTCGAGATGACTGGATAAGAATAAAGTAGCATTAAAATATATTTCATAGCAATGCTTGTCTTTACTGTGAATGCTACTTGGCATGCTGCTTAATTCTCTCTAGATTCTTATTTTCTGACCTGCATGATTGCTGTATTTTGTCAAAAAATAATATTATTTAAATGCTAATAATGATTTAAAAACTTTGCAGAATTTTGTTAAAAGCTGCTGTTAGAACCCTTTCAAGTGCTTAAGGCTTTAATGTTTTAAGCCAATTTTAGTGAAATACTGTAAGATAACAGTAATGAAAATACTTTCTTAAAAATGAATTCATTAATTGGTCCTGCTTCTCTTAAGATTGAGACAGTGTGACAGCAGAGCTCAGAGTGAACAGGCATGCCTTACCACACCCCTCTGTAAGACAAGGCTTTGTGTATTTACACAAAATATTTAGTTAATTTGCAAATCTGGCAACATGCCTCCCTTAATTTCTCCAGAGAAACTGATGAATGACCTATCTTGGAGCCATGCCATTGTCTTTAAACAAAAGCATGTTCAGCCTTAGCTAATGTCAATGCCCAAAATTCCTATTTCCCATCTGAGCAAACAAAAGAAATATCTCTCCAGAGAATGAACAATCCAGAGTACAAGACTGTATCTTTAGAAAGCTGGCACAGGTTTTCTGAACTGAAAGTTTTCTGATACTGACAGTACTTAACCAGCTTTTAGGAAGTTAGCCAAGATTTTACAGAAGGAGCTGTCTAAAAAGCCTTCATAGATGTTCAACACAAAATTAAAAATAAATGTTCACAAAGCACAGTTATTTAAAAAGTTAACAAGAAAGAAGCTATTTGAAATAAAAAGAAAATGCTTATGAACTGTTAAAAATTCCTTCCTTTAATCCTTGATTAGATGTGTATTGGTTGTTATTTGTGATTTTTTTCTGACGCCATTTCAAACATTCAACTTTTATCCACTCGACGAGGATATTTACCAAAGCTCCTGAATTTGCTCTGCTGTTTGCTCATCTCTTGCTTATTTGAGACGGTATGCTGAGTCTGCCTCTGAACTAATAAAAATATGATCACCTTTTCTTGCTTATTATTCTCACACATCACCTTGAGTGTTTTCACAGTTACTCTTTTGTCGTTCATCAAATTAAAATGTCAACTTTTGTTTTCACTTTTAAGGGTCTCCACAACTCTGCATTGCCTAAAAATTATGTTGCCTAACTTTTCACAATTATGCTGTGCAAGCACCATATTCTTCCAAAAGTCTGGTCAGGTTTCTCCCCAGTAAAAGCTCCAAGATCAAAGTGAACTTGTGTTAATGTCCAAATTTGGAATGGGCACAGAGCTATCTGTTACTGGTACCAGTGCATGAAATAGAAGTCACATGCACGTTAGTAAGGAAAGACACTGGACATGGTTGTCCTGCTTTCTTCTCTATCAACTCAGTGATAGTGATGAAGCCAACTGATACAACTACAACCTATTATCAATCAAAAGTTGTTTTTTTTATGGTAAACAGAGTTTCTGTGATGCATCAAATCGAAGGACTGTACACCAGGCAAACTTAACTTTTGAGTTAAGATGTATTTACACCAGCAGAATTGAGACTCTTTAGGGGCTAAATCAGTACAAACTACTCTCCTGGGCAGGACATTTCAATGCTGGGGATTGTGCTGGGGAAGAATGAATGAGGTAAACTTTACTGAATATAACAGTTAAAAGCTAATTTAGAATATAAGCAATATTCTTCCATTCTACTTGGCGAAGCTGGCAAGGATCATTCCCCACTTCCACTAAAAAACATAAAAAACACTAGCTAATTCCTGTCAGTGATGAAGAAAGAAGGCATCTTTGCTTCCACTTGCTCACAGAGACCAATTCTAACCTCAACTAATCACAGCAGAAGTTTACACAAAATAACAAAAAATAAACCCAAGAGGTATTTTATGCTCTAAAAAAATTCTGAGATAAAAGACAACCACCTCAAAAAACTAGTAAATAAAAGTTTACCTAGGTGGCTAAATTAAGATTATCTATTGTTTTCAATTGTTTTTAGAGAGCAAATGGTAAATATTTATGTGATCTTATTTAATAAATAAATAAAATAAAATCCTTTTATGATGGCTTAAATAAAATTGTAATGGAAAACACCATTGTCATCAAACTGTAGAATATCTCATAAAATGGGCATACTGAGTAGTCTAAAGGTCTTCCTACCCCATCATTCTTTCTCTGACAAATCCAACTGTGAGGAATTGGTTAGCATTGAAAAAGAAGCAAGAACAGGGCAAGCATATTGCAATACTTTTCCCTCTAACTCCCAGGAACTTTCAGTGGTATCTTTGAGTTTAACAGGAACAAGAACCTGTCATTATTTTAACACATGCTTTGGGGTAATGATAATTTTATTTAATGTCTTTTAGTTATTTTGCAGAGTTCTAGTTCTTTGCTTATGAGACAGGGAATAACAGCAGCCCATACACTTCTGTCACGCCTTTCGTGATCTTAATTACTGCAATCATCCTCCCTCTTTTAGTAATCTCTTTCTTCGTGTGATGCATTCTAGACTATTTACATATTCCTCATCAGGAAACAATTTAAAACTGATTTATCTTTTATCTTGTCTGTACCCTTCCTGTTAACTACCTTGTTTTGTAGTCCCTTGACGAAGGGAAAACAATGTAAACATTGATGAAGAACACTAGATACCAAGACAGTCTCCTGCCACTGCTTGCACTTAGTTTTAATTTTTATTATCCCAAATATTTCAGCACTGTAAGCAAATTTTATCATCTCCATATCTTGTAAAAAATATAGTGGATGATACAAATTGCAATTTAGACCCTTACAGGACCCACAGAATATCCCTCCAGTAAGAAAAATGAATCATTAATTTTTATTCTTTGTTTGGTACCTTTTACCTGGCTAATAATGTTTCAAAGGACTTTCCCTCTTATCTTGAACACAGCTGTATTTTCTCAAGCATCTTCAGAAAAGGATCTTCTCAAAAGATTTTGGGAATTTGTATGGTGCAGAGTCAAAACCACAATACCTCTAACTCTCCTACAAGTTCATTTGGGTCCCTCTGGTACAGCTGTGGGGCCATGGCTTCATAAGAGGTCCAAGATGTTCTCAGTTTGTCTTACTGACCAGTATGAACACTTGGTTACTTGCGCAGAACTAAAGATGCCAATCTAACATCCATTCAGGAACATGTCACATGGGGAAAGGCTATAGTACACTTTTTTGCCATGGCCATTCTACCACACTCCTTGGCACTGCATAATTCCCAGCTATCAATATTCCTGGTACAGCAATCTTACAATGTCATGGTTAAATGGAAACAAGCAATCCTGATGACACATACAGATTAGCTAGAATTTGATTCCCTTCAATGCATTGATGAACCAACAGAGACAAATCAGCCACCATAATTTCTGAGCAGTAAATTACTCTCCTACACAGGCTAGTGCTGGAGGCAGTCTTTAGGACTGGAAAAAGGTTACAGAACATCCTTTTCAAGAGAGTGTGGCTCTGAAAGAGTCCCTAAAGAACAGCCTCAGCAAAACAGCTTAAAAGGTAAACAAGGCTACTGATATTTACATAATGTTTTGAACTAGCACTGTTGGTGAAATAGCAGGGACAGAAAGTGGCATCCCTGAAGCTGCAGCTTAAGATACTGCTGAGGCACTGATCTTTTTATTTTAAAGTTCCCCTTCCATTTTATTTTCTTTTCCTTTCAGGTTGATGTCTACTTGGTGAAGTGCAGAAAGAAAGGCGTAAAGGGCAGTTAGAACACAGTTGCCCCATGGGACCAAAGGGGAACCCTGGAATCAAGAAATCAGACTTGCTTTTCTTACCAGTTGGAGCTGAAAGAACTTGTGGCCAAGGAAAATGGGTGCAAGAGTGAGGGTCCAAGTGCTGACAAATCAGCAAAAAGACAAAGTTGCCATCGGTGGAGCTGACCTAAGACATTCAACCAGTAGGGCTTGGATTCTGTGTTTTTTGTATTAGTGTACTACTAACATAACAGATGCACCAAGACAACACTTTCCAGTAAAGTGTGTCTTTTTGAGGCAGAAAATTCACTTTCGGTGAAGACTGTAGATCGCAAATGCATCTTGTGATAAATAGATATGTGCAAATTAATTTTTTGTGATTTCACCATCTATACTGAAGAATCTTATGAGGAGAGGCTGAGGAAGCTGGGCCTGTTTAGTGTAGAGAAGAGAATGAGAGTGGAGCTCAATAACACATATAAATAACTCAAAGGCTGCTGCCAAGGACATGGTGCCTGACTGTTCAGTGGTGTTCAGAGACTGGGAAAGGAGCAGTGGCCATAAACAAAAACACAAGAAGTTCTGCCTCCACATGAGGAAGAACTTCTCTACATTGGGGGTGGCACAGCACTGGAACAGGCTGCCCAGGGAGGTTGTGGACTCTCTAGAGACATTCAAAATGCAGCTAGATGTTCCTGTGTCACCTGCTCTGGGTGATCCTGCCTTGGCAGGGGTTTGGACAAGATGATGCCAGATGTCCCTTCCAACCCTAACTGTAATTCTGTGATCTGACTAAATGGCTAAAGAAGGAAAGCCTTCTGGTGTATAAGCACTGCATAGTCTCACAGCTGCAGCCTTGAGTACTATGACAAAGGAACCAACACCTGGAAACAAAGAAATGAAGAAGTAATGAAATTAACAGAAAGAAAAATATACAGTAACAATGGATGGAACTGCAGAACTTGGGAAAAATAGCCTGAAATCAGGATTATTCTGAGAGCCTTCTTATATAGCAGCACTACTCTTTATAGCTAAAATGAAATGCTGCACCTTCTATTTTCAGCAAAACCTGTCTTGTCTGTCTTCTCAGTAGACCACAGTATCTGAACTTGAAAACTAGTCTTACCTTTTGTGGTTCTTTTTAAACAAGGAAGTATGAACTTAAAACCTTAAGTAAAAATTTCTTAAAAGGTCTTTAAAACTTTACTTGAAAGTAAAAAAGTAAATTTTCTCCTTTTTTAACATCCTGCCTTTGTTGCCTATCAATCTGAAATCACAATAACAACAATCTTGAATCAAGAAAGTAAATTTTAATGTTGTAGCCCTGTAGAGATATTAAAAAATGTATCAACAGGTATTATTAAAAGCTTTCTCTAAACATATATTTTTTTAATAGGTAGGAGATTGTGCACCATTTTTTCTAGAGAAGGATTACATATAAGGACATGGCATATGTGACGTACTGAGGTGGTGGTAATTTCCACCGGTATTAGTAGGCTTGGAGAACACTCTGTTGTGCAATCCTTGACTGATGCACAAGTCAATCTTTTTATTAAGTACCTAAAGAGATGAGATCAGGAAAGAATTTGCAAGGATTTCATTGTATGCAACACTTGGGGAATGTTTCCTAGATTAAACATTTGAAAAGATAGAAATAATTATCTGAGTTCTAAATAGACTTTCAATTTAATTGGCATATTTTAAATAAACACATTAGCAACAGTAACAGTTGGAGGGAATTTCCTATTAGCCTAGGAATAATTATAATTTCAAATACCAAGAGCTGTAACTCAGAGGTTTCATAATCCCCTTCTCCTGTTTTGAACACATACCTCTACTTTTCTTGGGCCATATGTGCAACCTTACTCTATAGGCAGGCAGCCAGCATCCATCTACAGCGCTGCCATCACTATCCTGACTACTTTATCCTCTACTTCTTCAATGTATTTCTACCTCAGATTTATGCAAAAAAACTTTGAAATAACACTTTTAGGCACAGTACACTAACTGCCTTGGTAATTTTTAATTTCTGCAACTGATTACACCAAAGTCACTGTCAAATTAAGTATCATATTTGCAATTTAAATCATCTTAATCACTTCTTTTAGCCCACATTTCTGTATCAAATTACTTTTGGAGACTTACCCTTAGTTGGTGAACTTTCTGTGACTGTACAGCACTTACAGAACGCAATTCCACTTTAATGGCATATAAAGGTCACACATGTTAATAAACTATGAATATATGATAACAGGATCCAATTGCTATTTAACTCTCCTATTTGTATTTGCTATTTAACTCTTCTATTCAAACTACACTATATATCTGTTTTAAAATCTGTTTAAGGAAACCATTATTGAGATGTTATTTCTATTGTGCAATTACATTTTTCAAAAGTTGCCAGTACTCAAAAGAATAACTAATATAATATCTTTGTTTATCTCATGTGATTTTAGATGAATATTCAGACATTTTAGAGGAATATTTAAAAGAGGCTTGTTAAATTTCACATGGGTTAAAAATCTGAATGAGAAAAGAAGAATTGTTTTCATTCTTTTTGAAGAATTGCTTTCATTCGATTTCATTCTGCATAGCATTTCCATTTTTTCATTAACCTATCCTTGACCAAACAGAGCATACCATATAGATAGCAATATTGTAAGTAATATTTATGAAACAAATGGGAATTCTGTCAATTATTTTATTGGAAAAAAAGACAGTACAGTATAAGGGCAAACTACTCTGGAGCAATTTTCATCAGCTTGAAAGCCTAAAAGTGCTGCAGTGCTGAGGTTTCTTTCTTTTTGTATAAGAACTCAAAAGCTGTGGTTGACTGTGTTATCAGTTAGATAATTTCTCATTTCTCATGGAAACTCTCATAGGAAAGAAGACTCACATGTAGATTACCAAATATATTTGGCCTAGTCAATCAGTTCAGGGAAAAAAGTAAGGAAAAAGAGAAAGTGCTTGATTTTATCTAGTAGTCTCACAATGTTCAGGAAGTCTAAATTAGTTAAACTGATAAATCTTCTATATAATCTAGGCTTCTTAACAGCCATTTTCTCTCCTTATATCCCAAGTTAGTTCTGAGGTCTGATTTCAGCCAGCACCTCTAATGAGTGATTTTCTGTTCATGGTTTACCATTTTTATATCTGGAGTATTAAAATGATATTGTGGAAGAGGTTTTCTCACAATGAAAGCTGTAGTCATACGAAGTTTGAAAAGAGTTGCTAGATTCTCAGTGAACACTGAACCTGCTGGATAAGAAGGCAAAAAGAGATATGCACTTGTAACATAGCTACAGAATTTCTTATTTGACAGTGAAGCATTGTATTGCAGTATTTGACAATGTAGTCTTATATAGAGGTGGTTATTTTCACATTCAAACTTGCAAGATTTCATTGCTTTCTAAGCACTGTAATCATATCCATTTTCACTCCAGTCACTCTACTTATGTACCCATCATATTTCTCTTCCCATTCTTTATAGTTTGACTTCTGAAATTCGAACGTCTTATTAGGCTATTACCTTCTTAATTCAAAGAAAATAAATCTAAGTACCCTCTTTATCCCTTCAGCTCTCAGTGATATCAGGGTTTGCATTTGCAATGAAATAAATATGGTGTCAGAAGACCTTTGCTGCCACTGCTTCAGTTTTTTATACCTGTTAAGTCCTAGGGACCTCCAGAGGCAGAGAACACAAGCAATTATGAAAACTAAATATGGAATGTCAGGTGTTGCCAAGCACAATTTAGATATAAGCCCAAATAAGTAATCCAGGAAGAAAATACTATACCTTTGCATTTTGAATGCATGCAAACCTGCAGTAGTTTTTATTGAAATGAAATGTCAGAAGAGAGAAACATGGAAGTGACATTTTTATTTATAAATGCAAAGATAAAGATTCAGACAAAGTTTGTGATTTGGGTGTCCTATTAACTAGACTTAACCATGTTCCCATTTAGTGTGTGACATTTAGGCTACCCTTTGAGACACATAATTCCATCACTCAAAATTACCTCTGTAGAACTATATGCCAAATTTTCAGGTAGCACAATATTGAAACTGTGTGACCTCTCCAGATCTTCCTTTTATTTCTAATTATTTATGCTTTGTACAATGCTTAGCATTGTAGCCTTTCATATTTATGAAGGGCGTAATTCATATACCACTACAGAACATAAAGGAACTATGTCACATATATAATATATATTAAAATGGACCAATAAGCCCAGCATCAACACCCATACTACACTGGCTCCTGTTAGAGAATATAAACAGTCATCTCAGTCCCTGAGCAATGCCAAAGATAATCTACCAGTCCTCAAACTTCTCAAGTCTGCTTTTTTTGATAGCCAGGAATATTTCTTGATATTTTCAGTATCAAATCGTGACATTACATGACATAACTTTATAAGTGGAGTATCAGAATTTATCAAATTTCACCTTTACAAAGGCCTGGGTAGACTTATAAAAGGAATATAAAATGCAAGTCCTGTTTTATTTTTTCCACATAATTTTAGAAGAAATCTAGACTGTTCTTACAAACATAAATTATATCTGCTAGCAAGATTCAGCACTATAAAAAGTATTTACAAGTAACTATATAAGTAAATGTACGTGAAGTGAAGAAATGCCATTAGACTGAAAACAGGGAAATATGGGTAAACAGTGAATCCTGCATTTAAACAGTCTAATTTAAATGTTGTTCAGTCAGCAACAAGGTAATAATGAAAATGTTTAAGTGTTAAAGTAGAAACAAGAGGACTAAGCTTTCTTCATACAATACAGAGAAACCCATACCCTGTACTCCATTTCATACGTACTAAACAAGCAATATGGAATAATATGTATTATTCAAAATGTTTTATTTGACTTCTTTCATAAAAGACTGATTCTGATTTTTTTTTGAGAGGTCTTTATTGACCACATTCAGAACTAGTAACTTTTTTGTAGAGTAATTTTCTTTATTCCACTGTGCAGACAGAAATTTTTCTGAAGACGCAGCTACATACAATTATCCTGGTAATATGCACAGAAAAGGTACATACACAAATTGTCTTTTTACAATTTGTAGTTTATATTTAGATTCAGAGTGAATGAATCACCTGGGAGAATCAAACTCAGCTCTACTTTAAGAATCATCCATCTGTTTGCCAATGGCATGTATTAATGAGAGACTTATTTTCAAATATTACACCTGAGATTGAATGATATTTAGGCATAAATTAAAAAACTTACCTTCAAAAACTCTGAATGCTTTCTTGCAGCTTGGTAGAGGCCATCTTGCAGAATTGGATTTTTGAAAATTTTCTTTTAGCTTCAAATATTCCATTGGGAAAAAAGATCTGGTAGAGTTATTCAGTTCTACAATAATTAAGGGGAAAGAATGTACACATCAATGACCTAAATAAAGCAATAATTTGCATAAATTTATACAAAATAAAAATGCCATCTCTACTGTGTAATTCTTTTTCTGATTAGAACATCTCTTAATTTTGTTTTTAAATCACGTTTACCCAAGCATTTCCATATATAGCAAGAGCAAGTCTTAAACATTTTGTTTTGATTCTGTTTCTTTGGAAGAAAAAGTTAGAAAGGATGATGTCAAATTCCCGCAAAAATGAAGAATTTAAGAAATCAGGCTATTTAACTTAGAGAAAAATGATGATGTCTATGAATAAATATTATATCCATAAAAATTACTGTGGTATTAATTCTCAGTTCATATTGCTTTTTATTTAACACCACCACTCAATAATAGTCAGTAATGCAGAGAAAAGGGAAGAGTCTGAAATTTTTTTTGAGATTTTTTAAAGTACTTTGGATTTACAGGAACTAAGAAACATTTGTTGGATGATTCATGACACATTGGAGGAGTTGGCATTATTTACTAATCTCAAGAAACCAACATCTTCTCAGGGTATAATTTGGGGAAATACCTACATGACTGCAACTCAGAACTGCCAAACTAACTTATCCATAGAAATGCAATGGAAAGCAATTTAAAAACAACAGTATTTTCCTACCATAGAATTGATCTGCTGATAACAAACAGGGTTTCTAAGCGTGTAAACAGGGAAAAACTTCAACCCCCTGTCTATCAAAGCCCTGCTCAATTTGTGTCTCCAAACCAAGATGGCTCTAGATAAATACTAACAGTAGTTGCTACCATAATTCTTTCTGTACCTTCAAAGAAAGAAAAGACATTCACGGGTTTTTTGAGAAGGCTTGTGTATTATTACCTTATATCACCCAATGTAATAGCACATACTTTTCTAATAATAAATATTTTATGAAAGGATAAAATCCTTTTTGCTGGAAAAATTAAGAAAGTTAAGCAGGCTCCAAAAAAGGAAAAAAAAATCCAAATACTCTTTGGTTCCAGTAGCTTTTTCTGTGTAAGAGGAAGATATTAGCAGATTTGAAGCCCATGCTGGTCTTATTCTAAAAAACCCCATGCTGGTCTTATTCTAAAAATTATTCTTTATTTCACCGTGTCACAATACAGGTGGAATGAGGCCACACAATACATGAAGAGCATAGAAATCTTCAAATCCTCTATCTCATTATGTGAAAATAGAGCTACTGCACATATAAACTGCTGTCACTGAAGAAAAAAAGGCCATTTTCTCTCCTAAATGTAAAATGAGCAAACTGTGTTTTTCACTAGTGTTTTTTCAAATTTTTTGAAGTAACTTTATATTCTACTGAACATATTTGGATTAAGTGCTATTCAGATTCAGGCTTCTGATGAGACTGCTTGCCTCTTATAGCATAGACAGAGAACATTTTAATTTCCTGGTACAGACCATAGAAATCGACACAGTTCTTTCAATTTTATTGTCCAGATTTAAATACTGAAACCTCTGGTGAGGCATCTAATTCCTGTTTTCCAGAAAAGGCAGTGGTGACAAGTCCTGCTGGGTTCTATAAGGCTGCTTGGTGAGGCTTTCAATTCCTCAGGTTGGCCAGGTCACCTGTCTTTCTGTTCATATACAACCCCTTCCCTGCCACATGCCTGGACCTCCCCTGCACAACCTGAATCTGCATTCCTCCAAAGTGGTGCATTTATTGCACATGAGTGTCAGATCTGGCCCTTCTTGGAAACAACATAAATGAAAATTTTTATGAATGGAAGTGTAGAAGATCACTCTTTCCCGACAGGTGAAGCATTTAAAAGATAACTTGGTAACTTGGAAAGTTACTTGGTGCAATCAGCTCAAAAACTGTTCCTTAGGTATATCCTAGGCACCTTGTCCTCTAATGAGACTTGAGTTTATCCTGATGGGAGAAGGGCTTAAAAAAAAGCCTTTAAGAAAGACAGTAATGCATGGTGAACACCATCAGAGCAACCTAAATGCACATATACAAATGGAAAACTGAAGAAAGTTTCCCAAATAAATGAGTGAGGGGAATAAGACATCCCAACTGCAGCATTAGAGAAATATGTATAGAGTACTAGCAGCTTTGCTGCCTGCACAAACCTATAGCAGCAGTGACTTTAGCATAACTTTCAAAAGGCATAATAAATCATCTGAGAGAAAAAAAAAAATACTATCCTTTACATTGCTCTGGCACCATCCATCTTCTTAATGTGTTGATTTTACTAATTTTTCTAAGAATACAATATTATCAATACCCCTTGGTTCATTTAAAAGTTGTTCAGTATGTTATGCACTGGAAAATTTCAAAATATTTTTCTTAATATATATAATAAAACAAAGCTAAATAAGTGTACCTATTTTTAAATATATTGCTAAGTCACGCGTATATTGCTATACACTGAATGGCAATATACAAATAGCTGCTGATTTCTCTTATCTGAAGTTGTTAATACTAAACATCTTATACACTGTTATGGTTCTCTCTTTATAGTAGACTATTTAGATATCCATGACACTGTATTTCCTCCTTAGTCACATGAATCCTTTTCCTCAAAAAAAACCTACACACCTATTTAATATCTTAACAGAGTGGGTTAGATTGAAAGGGGAAAACTTCTTGAGAACAACTAGTCCAACTTGCTCAGGCAGGGTTAACTGCAGCTGGTGGCCAGAACCATGTCCAGCTGGGTTTTGATGGGCACTCCACAGCTCTGACCACATCGTCTGACCACCCTCATATGAAAAAGTGTTTTCTGGTGTTCAGATGGGATTTCATGTGTTTCAATTTGTGCCCAAAGCCTCTTGAGCTGCCAGTGAATACTACTCAGAAGAATCTGGCTCCTTCTTCTTCACTCCCTCCCACCAGGCATTTTTACTCATTGTATGTTAAGTACTTAAAGGCTACAAAGAACCCTGGTAATATTTCACTTAGATGACTTTAACATGTTGAAAAGTTTTGCAAATACATTTTAGGAAGCATCTTCATTCTCCCTTTGTGCTCTCCCAGTAGTATTTTTCTACAGCAAATCTGTTAAATAGCTTTTTTAAAATTTAAATAGCCCTAGAAAAACCTAACTATCAGTGAAACACACTTCATCTGTATATCATATTGAAGGCAGCATCAAACATTAGGGAAATGAAATGAGAACAGCTTGAAATCTCTACACACTAGACAGGCAGGGGGTTGAGAGTGCTCAGACTGCAGCTTTCCTTCCATTTTCTCTGCAGTGCTGTCAGTGCAGGGATAGCCAGTCTCTATCCCTGGCCAACAGCAGCTGCTTACCGAATCACCCTGGGGCAATAGGTTTGTCTGAAAAATGCTTTCTTCCAACCTAAATGAGTTCTTATTTATCCCAGTCAGTTCCTCAAACTGATCTGCCATCAAATCATACAAAGTTATGCCTGTACAAAGGAAGAACTTGTGCACAACCCGAAACAGAAGGTAGGCAGCTCTGCTGATCAATGTGAAATCATACTTTAGTCTGTGTCCCTAACCCGTCATCATCACAGCACTCACAACAGTTTAAAGAGGATCACTGCAAGACCTCTGAAGCATCTAAATTAAACAAACACTCCTGCGTGGCTGAGTCATTTCCAATACTTTGTGATCTGTCTATGCACAATTTTAAGTACTGTAAATGACTGAACTCCAGATACTATAATGCAATTTTATCAATGATACTTGAATCTACCATATAAGTTTTGGACATAAAAGACTGACTCACGCTGTTCCAGATACTCTATCTGCAGGATTACTTACCCTCTTCTATTTCTATGCCTCATCTGACATCAAATAACCCCTATTCACCGTATTTTCCTACTGTTAGGAATAAGGAACACTAGAGATGAGGTTATAAGAGGCCAGGATGGGACAATTTAAGAAGATTATCAAGAGTTCTGTCAGCCTTTATTTTCAGTGGTGTCCAAATCTAATGTCCTAAATGAAAAAAACATTTTTTTGTGTGCCATTAAGGTAGCAATTTTAAAAGAATTTTTCCAGTAGCATAGTTTGAGAAATGTTTATTATATTTGGAGTTTGTTATTATTTAGTAAGAAGAAACAAAAGAAATACAAAATATCAAAATTTCATTCTAAAATAGAAAGTTTAAAAGTACATGTCCCGAATAGCTCCTTGACACTGAAGAGAACTTGCATGGAATGGTCCTAGGAGAAATTAAATGGAAAGAAAATTGCAGTGGATTAACATGACCAAAATTTGCTCTGCATGCATGCAGGATGGAAACCTACAAATATTTTTCTATGTTGTAAAAACTTTCATTTTTATACCTGTTTGGAAAAAGACTCCGGCAATTGTAGTGCGACACAGTGGACATGGAGTGCTGGCTGGATTGTCTTTGGCAAGCATCCTTAAGCAAGGTTCACAAAAGATATGGTGGCATGGATAGCACATGTAAGGATTGAAATAAACATCCAGACACACAGCACAGAGATAGCTTTCTTTATCTCCTCTGAGTTCATGCTCATCATCTGTATGCAGGTTATCATTTGCAGGCTGCAAGAAGAAAAAGAGAACATATTTTCACATTCAGCTCATAACAATTTTTGATAAACCAATTTTCTGGAAGGTCACTTTAAGTAATGCTTAAGAAGATGGTAAAAACAGGTGATATTCTTAAATTTAATACAAGTTACTTTTAACAAGATGATGAAACATACTGATAAAACAGGAATGTGAGAAGAAGTTCTCTGTGAGAAAAGACAATAAAAATCACAAGACAGTAAAAGAAGGAAGCAACAAAACCAAAAAGGCGGAGTAAAACTGTATTATGATCACATTTCTCCTTTTAAAATTAAGTTTAAGAATTTATATGTAACTGCATTACGAAAGTGATAGAAACAGAGGATGTTTTGGATTGAATGGGACCTTAAATATCATCCAATCCCACCGTCCTACCATGTGCAGGACCACCTTTCACTAGACCAGGCTGCCCAGAGCCCCATCCAACCTGGCCTTGAACACTTGCAATAATGGGGCATCCACAACTTCTCTGAGTAAGCTGCTCCAGTGCCTCACCACCTTCACAGTAAAGAATTTTTACCTAATATCTAATCTAAATGTATCTTCTTACTGTTTGAAGCCATTCCCCCTTGTTCTATCACTACATGCCCTTGTAAATCAGTCTCTCTCCACCTTTCTTGTAGGCTCCCTTTAGGTACTGGAACACCACAATTAGGTAACCCCAAAGTCTCTCTTTTCCAGTTTGATTAAACCCAATTCTCACTTTCCTCATAAGAGAAGTGCTCCATCCCTCTGCCTATTTTTCTGGCCCTCCTCTGGACTCACTCCAGCAGGTCCATGTCCTTCCTGTGCAGGAACCCCAGAGCTGATGCAGCACTGCAGGTGGGGTCTCACCAGAGCAGAGCAGAGCAGAGCAGAGCAGAGCAGAGCAGAGCTGAGCAGAGCAGAGCAGAGCTGAGGGGCAGAATCCCCTCCCTGTCCCTGCTGCCCATGCTGCTCTAGATGCAGCTCAGGCTGTGCTTGGACTTCTGGGTTGAGTGCACATTGCTGGGTCATGTCCAGCTTTTCATCCACCAGTATCCCCAGATCATTCTCTGCAGGGCTGCTCTCGATCCCTTCATGCCTCAGCCTCTACTGATAGCTTGCTCTGACCAGGTGGTAGCATATTTCTACTGGCCTTATTAAACCTCATGAGATTCCTGTGCACCCAATTTTTGAGCTTGTCCATGCTCCTCTGGATGGCATACCGTCCTTCAGGTGTGAAAATACCTTTACTTTTCCAAGAAAGGCAAAACGAAATGAAACAAAACAAAACTCTTTAAAAATAGACTGTGGGTTGTTCTGCCTTTGAAAAGTAATTTGTGAAGAGCATGTTCCAGCAAGAATGAGCTCAAAGCCCCAACTTTATTACTACAAAGAAAAATACAAATCTTAGAGTAGAAAGTCTAGGAACTCCTAACATCTTTGGTAACTGCTTACTTTTGCCAGCACATATGCTTCAAATTTCCTTGCATTGATATATTTGTAGGAAGACATAGCTGAACTTCCCAAATGGTGTGCATCCCATATGAATGTAACAACTTTTGTATATTGCCATGTTCTTGTTTTGCTCTTGTAAGATGACTAAATCTTTCCAAGTAACCTGAAGATCTGATATTATTGGTACCCAGTGTTTTTGGCTGTTGTGGTTTAGGAATGGTACAGTTCAATTTAGTGCTCCAAAAGAGCCAAATCTCCAAACCATGAGCCATTCACTTGCTCCCTCTCCCCACTGACGAGGGCTGGAGAACAGAACTGGAGGCCCAAAAGGTAAAGGTCACAGGCTGAGATAAGAACAAGTTATTGGGAGTGCCAACCAGACAAAAAAGTGAAGATTAAAAGCACCAATACTAATGGCAGGGAGCATAAGAGAAAAATCCCATTACCACTCCCTGTGGAAACCCATGACAATAAATAATACCTCACTGCTCCCCCTGGCTCAGAGCCTGTGCCAGCTGACTGCTCCCTCCAGCTCAGAGCCAATGGTATCCAACCGCTCCTTCCGGCTCAGAACTGGCACCATCATTATTCAACTGGAAGGAAGTCCTTCTCTTTGGAAGAGGCTCCCTTCCCCCAACCCCAGGAACGACATAAGGTAATAAAGAACAATCCTCCAGGGCCCAGCCATCCCCCTCCTGGCTACGGCAAAAGCTAACCGTAACATGACTGAAATCAGGGTATCGGCTTAAAGTAAAAAAAAATCATCTTTAGAGGAGCTACTTAGGAGAAATTTGCTCTACCTCCTCTATCCATCATCTTTCTATTTCTGATTTTTTGTTTCACAGCTCACAAAATCCAACATAGTCCAATACCCAAGAGACCTATCAGGAAAAACCAACACAGGAGAGCATCAGACACTGCCGAGTGTCAAAACTCTTCTCTCTTGCCCCTTACTCTGAAGTCCCAATTATTGCCTAGTGACCTCAATTTAAGTGTCTTAATTCTAAGCTAATTCTAAGTTAATAACCTCATGTCCCTTGCTCAGATAGTTTGGGTTTAGCACTGTGTCCAAATGAAAGCTCTTGTACAACCATGAGCATCAGTAACTGTATGCATCTTACCTTAGAACTTAATACTCCAGTTTCATTTTCTCTATTCGACATGGCCCCAGAAAAACTTCAGTGTGTACTGAAATCTACTACAAAGGCAACCAGGCTGTACTGATAAGCAGACAGCATGGGTCTGGCTGAACTAACATCCACAGAAGCTAATCACAGACAGTGACAGCTTGGGACCATTACTTCCAGCTCCATGCTGTAGGAAAGACTGTTACACCAGCAATAAATACTAGAGTATTACAACTATCAGTAAAACTGTTTAACCCAGACTGTTTCTACAGCTACAGTACAGAAAACCCACACCAGAACAGAATGGCAAAGAGTAACAGAAGTGATTACAGCCAAGTAATTTTAAAATGAAGGAAGCTTCATAATACCATTTCTTTGGAAAAAGTGGAAAATAATTGGGCAGAGAAAATGAAGGAAGTAATCTCAGGTAATTACATGACAGAGATGACTTCATCAGAAATTAGGAAACACTAATACACTGTGAAAATAACAGTCCCCTCCAACCCTGCCATGTGGGCTTGAAGTCCTGGGTTAGTGTTTGCATTTGATGATCTTAAAGGTCTTTTCCAACCTAAATGATTCTATCTAAGACTCTATGTAAGGCAAAAATCATAATTAAAATCTAGCACAAAACCAAAATATGGGGAGCAGTAAGCTCTTGCTGACTGGTTTTGATGAGCACTGTTTGGAAAGAAAATACACAATGTGTACAGAGGAGCTGCCTGCAAGACAAATGTCCTTCATAAAGCAATTAAATAAATATGAGAGCTGGAGGCAAAATGGCTGAGGACCCAAGGGTTATGGCTGGCTCTGAAACAGGTTTGTAAGCATGTTACAAAAAACTGAGAGGGGTATCTCAGAACCAATTGCAATTAGAAAGATCAGAAGTATTCTAATGTGCAAACAAGATCCAGTTAAGAGTAATTTTCTTAGTGAAGACGTTAAGTCTTTTCTACAGATTTGTGCCACTTCTCAAAAGACCTATGTAGTCACAAGGCATCATTCAGTACTGCAAAGCTAAAACCAGAGCAACTTCCTTACGGCAAGAAGCTAACACATAGTAATTTAAACAGTCATTTTTTTTTTGATTACAATTAATCGGTGCCTAGAAATTACTAGATCTAGGGCTTCAGTGTATGAGAGCTTTACAAACATAAACCAGAATTATTTTCTTACAGTATTACAGTACAAACAAAACTGAGAAAAGACATATAAACATCAAGATTGCCAAATAATAACAGAAAAAACTTCAAAGCAAAACTATTACTCCTAAGAAATGAAGGAAAGGTAAGAGCCTTTCATCTTCCCATGTCAGTTGGGAACTGCTAATAAGGATTTGAAAGTAACCCCTCATATTTCACTGGCTGGAAAACTGAAGGACATTAACAAAAGAAAAGAGAGGAACAGTGGATCAACATTTGCTTGAGAAGCCTATAAAGCATGTTAAGTAACAAGGAGTCTAACATAGCAGTGGTTGAGCAAGGGCACGAGGATATTAAAAATGGGTATTTTCAGCTTGGGAGAATATGGGAAAATTGGGAAAATACCACATGAATGTATTTGATACAGTTCCACATTCAGAAAAAACACCTGCACCACTGAATAACATGATATTTAATTCATGATTTATGTGTAATCATTTATGTGTAATCCAAGACCTAGACTTAGTGGCTGTAGACACTTAAAAGATTATGTATGAATGCTATCAGTAAAAGGAAGTTTAGAGTAAAACTGAGAAGTACGATCAAAACAGTGATAAAATTAAATAAAGCACATATGACATTTGACCAAGATGCCACATTAAGAAAACAGACTTGAAAAACCCTTCATTTTAAACAGACCTATTCAGAATGCTATGTAAGCTGAACAATGTCCACAGTGGAAAGGAATGATGACTGAAGAAAAAATCAGTTCTATATTTCACATGATTATCTTGCAAAGATAACGGCCTATAGAACGATATGGAGTTCCAAACCAGATTTTAAGTCTTCAATTATAATGCAGAATCAGAATCATACACCTCAGGTCTGAAAAACTGAGAAAGAATGAATATCGATCCTGTTTTGTACAGAAGCAGAACAAAAAGAAAGAAATGCTTCTTGGTTGCTATTGGACAAAACTATCAGAGGGTTTAGTCTCGTTTCCAAAAGAAGTGCAGCTTATGGGAGTTCCATGTCTGTCCATATATCAGGTTTACCCACAACAGCTTTTGAACCTCTTTAGTCAATTGCAAACAAATCTGGCGCAAGGGTTATAATAGCAGGTACATTTCCTCCAGAAAATTTCTTAAAATTGACAGGTATACTGAGTACAAGGACTGAAATGACTGTCATTTTTATGGGAAAGTCTTTAGGTGCTCTGTTCCTTCAAAGAGAATTTATCTAGCCTTATTTCTGTACAATAAATTAGTGATTTTTAACGGCATTTCAAAAGTAAACTCAGGGGAAAAAAAAAGAGTCTAGCATTAAAATACAGAAAAAACCCTATCAAATTTTTTTGCTAAGTATACTGGCAGAAGTTGTTCCAAATCAGGCCATAAGGTACGGCAGGGTTTGTACGCCTTTGAACACTCTGTTTTGGTTGACTGGTATAATGAATACAAAAGGACATATTTTCAGGTGTTTGGCAAAACTAAGCTTGAAACATATAAATCATAATAGAGTAGAGATATTAAATATCTTTACCAGTCAATAACTGAGTCTAAACTCACTCAAGTCTAAGTTTCTCCCCATACAACATTTCAGAAAAACCCAAAGGCAAGCCAAAAACTTCAAAGCAGACCCAAGCAGCCTAAGCAGCTCTGTGGAGTTACCTGTTGGCATATTCTCTGTTCTGAATCACAGAACCACAGGATGGGTTATGTTGGAAGGGACCACTGTGCTTCATCTCGTTCAACCTCCCTACTCCAGCAGGGTCATCCCAGAGCACATGGCACTGGATTGTATCCAGACACTTCTTGAGTATCTCCAATGAGAGAGACTCCACAACCACTCTGGGCATTCTGCTTGGTCACCTGCACAGCAAAGTTTTTCCTTATGTTCTGGTGGAACTTCCTGTGCATCTGTTTTTGCCCATTGCCTCTTGTCCTTCTGCTCAGCACCTCTGAGAAGAGTCTGGATCCATCCTATCGAGACCCTCCCATCAGATACTGACAGACATTGATAAATCATCTCTTTGAGGCTGAACAGGACCAGTTCCTCAGCCTTTCCTTGTAAGAGAGATGCTCCAGCTCTTTAATCATCTTTGTTGCCCTCAGCTGGATCTGTTCCAGAGCTCCATGTCTCTCCTGTACTGAGGAGCCCAGAACTGGACAGAGCACTCCAGGTGAGGCCTCGCAGGGGCTGAGTAGAGGGGCAGGATCACCTCCCTTGACCTGCTGGCAATGCTCTTCCTAGTGCCCCCAGGGTTCCCTTCTTGGCTGCAAGGGCAGTGCTGGCTCATTCAGACCCTCTCTGCTGCATTTGGGTTGATAAATTGCACTAGGGGGAAACAACTGAAATAAGTTTTCTTCATTATTCTTCTACAAAACTTCTTGATAGAGCTAAGAAGCTAACACCGGTATTTGTTTGTTTGGGTGTTGGGTTGTTTTGGTTGTACTTTTTTTTGTTATTTTTTAAATTTTATTCATCCTCATTTAGAAGTTGCTTTAGGCATTGGAGTTGTTCATCAAGCACAGATACAGGCTGGATGGAGCTTTGAGTGACCCAGTGTAAAGGGTGGCATCCCTGTTCATTGAAAAGGGCTGGAAGTAGATGATCTTTAAGGTCCCTTCCAACCCAAAGCATTCTACAATCTTGTGTGATTAAGTGCTTTGTAGACCAAGGCTTCTAAGGCAACTACTGATAGGACACATATACTAGAGTACCTTAAAAAAAGAAAATTAAAAGCCTGAGACATGGCAAGTTAACCAACTTGTCTCAATGAAATATTGTTACTTTGTCAGGAGATAAAGCCTGATTTTGATGAAGAAGTGGAAAAAATCCTCAGGAAAAAACAAAGGAGAAGAAAATTATCTAGTATCTTTTATTTTTATTCCTGTACATACCACACTGAAAAAGAATAGTGACTATTTTAATTTATTGCTGATTCATATTGTTTTAATCAGGTTGAAACAGGCCTCACAGAACTATTTCTTGAGCTAGATGTTGTACATGGGTATTACGTACTTATATCCCCTTTCTTTCCTAGCATGTTATATAATATACTTCAGTTTCTTATTATGATGAATTTGAAATTATTTAAGCATTTTTTATTATGCAATTTGGTTACTCTTTGCAGTTCCTTCTAAGGAGTATATGAGCCTTTAGGATTTTGAAATATACATCTAAACTGGTATCTCTAGATATTATTACCCTTTTCCAAATTTCTCTTAAAAGAATTACATTGTTAAGGAACATCTGTAAACACAGCTTTTATGAAAATATCTTGAAGATGACTGCAACTACTTCACTGACTCATTATAAGGTTTTGTTCCTATTAAAACAATTCAATTATGAAGATGAATTGAGAGACAGGCCAACTAGACTAAATACTACTCAAAGTTCTTACACCACAAGCATTTTAACACTTTAATATTTATAATGACCCTTAAACTAGTATAGAAGAAATCAGTTTCGATCTTATTTTCATTTTTACTTTGCATTTCATAAAACACATGCACAATTTATACAGGTATTTAGGAAGATAATGTAAGCATTATAGTTAAGTAGCAGATGAAGCTTTCCCCCAAAAAAGAAACATCCAGGCACAGCTATTTGTGTCACCAGGTCTAAGTATAAAGCAAATGTTAATAATTATTCATCTTTATTGTAACTACTATTTCAAACAAAGAGAAGGAAAATTCATTCCTAGAGGCCTGGACAAATTTCAGTGAATCTCCTAGAGCCTCGATATGATGCCTCAATGACAGATAAAAGGATCTTTTGGCCCTTCTGGTGTGGATTCCATACAAAGAAAACACTGTAGTTTTTTTTAAACAACTTCTTTTCTTTTTACAACTTCTTTTTTTTCTTACTGAAGTTGTAGGGAAGAAAAGGAGGATATTCTTTCAGTACCACAGATCTCCTTTGCATTTTGGAAACTGAAACTGAAACTGCCAACAGAATTAGCACAATCATAAGTCCTAAACATTCTGCTCAGTTTTACAAACATATTTGAACTGGAAGGTCAAATTAGTGTCCTGAATAAGTAAATAAACTGCAAGAACAATTGTTGGTTTTTGTTAGTTGGAGCAAAACAGTTGCTATCTACACCTGAAGTCCTCCTCTGGTACAGTGAGAGTGCATCTAGTACAAACTTGTAGTTGTTCTGGTTCCTGGTAAAAAGATATACTCCTGCCAATTTAAATACATAACAAGCTGGAGAATCAACAAAATGTTTTCGCTTCAATCTTAACTTTATACCTGCAAAACCAGTTTGTTTTTTTTTTAGCAAAAAGATTTGCAGCACTGAAATAACAGACACGTGTTTATCTTTTCATTCTTCTAGGATTTGCGTGGATGTACACACTATTACTTTTAAGGAAAACGCTCATAACAAAACATCTGTAAAAGAATGTCTTGAACAGTGCTGATACATTCTGGCAGCTTTGCACAAGTGTAGTATAGAAAAGAATGCATCTGAAATGCTTCTTGTCATTCAGTACAAATTAAATGTGAAGTATAGTGACGCATGACACAATCTGAGGTACCAGCACACAACAGATACTTAGTGAAGAATACCTACTCTTATCATTAACAAAGGTCTCTTCTCCAGCACTACACAGCAGAAAGTGGAGTAGACAACATGGAAGAGTGTTGGTCAGATGTGGAGGTTTGCTCCTGTTCTGAACAGCATTTATAAACTGTTTATAACTCAATGTCTCTCCACTTGTGGAACACCACTTTCCAAAGCAATATGATAAATGTACAGATTTTAAGTTTCCTACCAGTCTCATTGCTCCTGGCATTTTCCAGCTCCAAGGCACAGTTCTTTCTGCTAATAAAGTCTATAGTAACTACAAAGATTTGTCTGTTAACAATTAGGAAAACATCAACATAATGAGAGTTGAGTTTTTGGCTGCTAGATACAGCTACAGAAAACTTCTTACTGTTTTGGACAGAAAGATGAATTTGCAGAACTGAACTCTCAGTACAGGCTTTTTCAAAAATGTCTTCAAATCATTTTTATACAAATTCCTCAGTTATTATGTAGCCATGACCATCCTTTCAGTCATTAGCTGGGGTGGCTACATGATCACTCAAATTTTTTTAATACAATAGTAAGATATTTTCAACACAGGTTGGGGTAGAAGTGACAAAATGCTTGCCTTTTATTCATCAGATTGAAGAGATTTTACTTAGGATTCATAACAACTATGACCAAAGGAGGTATTTAACCCAGATGAACTAACTCTGCTTTTATCTGTATTAATCTAGGATGCGCGTTATGGTATGACCAACTCTGACCCTTCATCTGTACACCTGTGGAATGGGACATCCTTCTGTCTGGGCTGGGTGCCCACCTTGTGCCTTAGACTGAGCCTACCATTCACCCCAAAATCAAGAGTTATGAACCTGCAAAAATCCTCTGTTTCCACAACTGAGGTATAGTTTGTGAGATATTGCATTAAAAGAAAGATTCATCTAGTGAGATGAATTGCTTTAAAATAAGTTGCCCTAAAATTAGGAACCTAAAGCTATATTTAGACAATTAAAGGACTGTCCCAGTTTTCGAAAGCTTCCTTATCTGGCTGGAGCAACTGGGTGATCATCTTGCTTAGAACAACCAGGCCACCTATTTAAAGTGTGTTGGCTGAGTTTCTTTACATCAATTTAAATATCGATTACTTAAATAGACTCTACCACTAAACAGTGTTTAGAGTACAGCATTCAATTGCTCTAAAGGAAAATTAAGACAAGCAAAATGTTTCAAAAAAGAATATATCTGAGAAACGTAGGTAAAGGTAATCAGATTGCATCACTGTTGCTTAATTTTTTATACCTACTGAGATGCTATGGAATAATCCCAGTTTCATCAGAATCAAATATTTTAATTAACTTCTTATGCACTTCAGGATGACTTGAAAAATTAATATACAGTTTTTCCTTAAAATGCAAACAAAAAACCCATCAAAATACACAAGTATCTGTTTCTACTTGAAAAAAAAAAGTCAGGAAAATTACATTAGGCTTTCCATTAGTACAAACTTAAAAGAAGTACAAATCTGTTTGATTTCCTACAGAAGCTGTACTGCCTTTCTGGAGATTTACTCAAAGTTGAAAATGACATTTTTAAAAGTAAAAAGTATTTGAGGTGAAGACTCTAAGAGCCATCAACAACAAGATCTTTATCTCCATTTTGATAATATAATTAGCTGACTCAGTAAAACTTGCAGTTTGTAATCCATCAGTAGTAGACATTGTAATACAAAATTAAAACAATAAACAACCAAAATACAAAAGTGTTTCAGATGTCCTCATGCAGCCATAGAAAAAAAATGTCCCTTTTGTTTCTTCTTTTCAAGCAACCCTTGGAGACTGACACTAAAATTTGATCCTGTGCTGTTGAAAAAAATAATCCAGGTTGACCTGAAGTAACAAAATGCAGTCCAAATATTCCATATATTGTTTTCTCTGAAAAATAATATCTAGATGCTCAGTTTCATCATCCTTCTCTCTTCAACTCTTAGTCTTTATGACACTTAATCAGAAAATTTATCAGAAATATTATTACAAACTATGGCTCTGTATTGACATCAGTCAGCAATAAGCACTACACTATTTCCTTGGTATTTTATTTGGTCATATCCAATGTCATCCAAATTGTGCAAAAACTTATTATCCTCAAATTTAACTGCTAGGTGTCTCAATCTGAAAATGCTCAACATGGATGGATTCAAAGGGGTCAGCTGTCAGTATTCTGATAACTTAATAAATACTCTTTCCAGATACATAAGTTGCTGTTATCTAAATCTTTTCTGTCTGACAAACAGAGCAGAAAGGACTGCTTATTTTTTATTTTATAGTATAAGTGAAAAATTTTGTATGCATGCATCTTTCTATAATAACTAGTAACTTCACATACATGTCTATAAATACTTCATTTCCTGCAGAGCAAACTATATTCCCTGAACAAGTATTGAAACACTGAGACTTTATTTTATGCAAGGCATAACTTTTCTGTGTTGTATAAGCAAGATATTACACCCTACTTCATTTTCCCTAGATGTTATTTATGAAGACAGTGAGGCCACTTTAAATTATAGGGTGGCATAATTTCGCATGAGCCTTCCTACAAAAACCTTGAGGGGTCTTAATGACCTCTGAAGAATTCAATCTTTTCTCTCTGCAACAGTTTAATACTGCATATTTTTCTTCTAATGAAGTATTTCATAAAGTCTTCCAGAATCTGAATATGAAAATCCACCCTCCCAGAAAAAAAAATCAGTGTGTAAAGATTTTCTTCATTGCAGGATGCTGAAACAGAAAAATCAAGCTCAACTTCT
Source organism: Grantiella picta (assembly GCA_013397955.1). Classification (NCBI taxonomy): domain Eukaryota; kingdom Metazoa; phylum Chordata; class Aves; order Passeriformes; family Meliphagidae; genus Grantiella; species Grantiella picta. The sequence goes on along the minus strand of VZRM01000031.1, from coordinate 35,502 downwards.
ACCGCTTCACATTTCTCTGCCTGGATTAAAAAAGTAGGATTCAACTATGAATGTTGGTACAACACACCAACAGAAAATTGAATCTTAGCAGTTACTACTTACCTTTCAACAAATACAGTATTACCATGAAATGATTTATGATCCTTAGATGAAGGCAAGATTCTTGTTAATCTTTCAAAAAGCAGACCAGAAAAAAAAGTTCACCTTAAGCATGATCACCTTGACATAACTGAAGTGAAAGTGAACCTTCGGATTTAGCTTTCAACTGCTACACCTTATCGAAAAAGCTTAATTGCTTGTGCAACAAATTGCTATACACATTTATTAAAATTCTCGAAGTACATGGATGTACTAAAGTGAATACACTGCCCTATACTTCACATATTTGACCCAACTTAGATATATGACATAATGAATAACTGGATCTGGCTATGATAGCCAACATGCAGCATAATTATTTATCAGTAGACAAGGCATCTCAAAAATTTTGCTGCTGACATCCTAAAAATACTTGCAAGACTGACATCAAGAAGATACAAAAGAGTTTGGAAATTTGTAGAAATATAAAGAAAACTAGAACACACAGCTTAGAATGTTTCCATGTGAAGAACAATTCAAAATATTCACAAAGGAAAAAAGAACACCAGGAAGGGTCAGACTTACTGTTCTAAATGGTGAAAAATTAACTGCAATTCATTTTTGTGGCAAAGTACTGTACTACAGTTTGCTATTAGAATATCTATCCCCTTTCTGAAAAATTCAACAGATTTCTGAAACTGCCCACTACTATTAACATACTAGCTAAAGAGGTTTCATTTTTAATTATCTATATGACATTAAGCAAAGACACTACTTCGTACTTTGCATCTACTGTAATAGAGAGGGGAAAAATGGAAAAAACTAGAAAAATAATCCTACTAGACCATGGCAGAGGACAGATCTCACAGAACAGCCTCCCTCATAATCCTAGGACTCTCAAGTGAGGTCTGGGAAACTTTCTGATGTTAGCTAGTAATTTTTATCTCCTTAATGTGGGCAGCATCCTATGTCCTAGTATAGCAGAACAGAGGAAGTATTTTCTAACTAGGAAACATAATAAGCAAAGAAGAAAGACCCAATACAGTGAAGCACACAAGGCAGACCAATGCCATTTAATTTGACTGTGCTGGGTTGGTTGCCTCCTTAATGTAAGTTTGTAGCTGACAAACTGTGAGCATTTTTAGATGTATTATTTATGTCAGTCCTTCAGGCAAAAGGAGGGCATGTTCAGAGCAACAAAGCTCACTTTTACACTGTTCAAAGGCCTGCCAATCTTACAAAGACTCAAACTTGTTCAGCTATAAACTTTTCATTTTATGACTTTCACAGTGTACTCAGTGCAAGGGTAGGATTTAATTTTGGACCTTAAAGGACACAAGCTAAAGCCCTCAAGCAGAAGATGTAACATAAAGCCTTAGTGAAGGGTACAACCAGCACAAATTCTTACAGTGCACATGACAAATTCAAATCTTCTTGCACCTAACGTTCTGTTGCTAAAAGTAAGTCTTAGTCCTCATTCTACAGAGAAACCTTCAAAAGTAATAAAATTTAACTGATGGAGACAACCTGAAAGAAAAACTCAGTGATGCGAGCTGTGTCCTGCTTAAGCCTGAGTGCAGCCTTAGCTCTGAAGTCCATCACTGTCAACTTTAGTCATTTAACCATGAATCATTTCGTGGATACATGTGGTATGAAACAGACTCAGATGGGAACTGGAAAGGCTGCTGGGAAGAAGATGCAGAGAAAAGTTGGAATGTGTGTCAAAAAGCTACTACCAATTACAGAAATAAAAAAAATTCTTCGTACACAGTATGAAGATATATGGCATAGATATATGTTCGTGCTTCATATTTGTGGCTGAAACAGTGTTGATAACACCCCTGTGTTTTGGCCATTGCTGAGCAGCACTTGGTTCCTGGAATACTTCCTTTCCTATTTCAAACAGTCTGGAACTGGGCTTGAGGTTGGGAGTTGATAAAGTCAAGACAGGTGACCCATACCACCGGGTGTCAGAGTCAGCAATAAATCCTCAGGGAGATGAGGACTAAGGGGTGAATGTTTGTGGTTACATTTTCCTGTGCAAGCAACCATTACATGTACTGAGGCACTGACTCCCTGGAAGTAGTTGGCTTCTGATTGCCTGCTGATAGCAAGGAGTGAATAAAGTCCCATTTTTGCTCTTCCTGCACACAGAGCTTTCACATTCCCTGATAAATTGTCAACTATCTTGATCCATGGGTGTTCTCAGCTTCCTTCTATTTCCCCCCTCCAAACCCTGCGAGAGAGGAGTGAGCAAGGGGCTGGGGGTGGGTGGGTGTTTGGCTGCTGGCTGGAGTCAGCCTATCACAGCCCTGAAGATACTGAGCAGATACAACTAGGTACTGTTGTTTAATTATTCTTCCAAAGACTGCACCTTGTCGGGAAGGAAGAGGCACACATAAATAATTTTATTTAAAAAGAAAAGAAATCAAACAAAAACCAAGTGCCCTGCTCCATGGTAGTGGAGGATAACTGTACAATAAAAAAAAAAACCACTATAATATTAAGTGATGTACACAAATTTTTCATAGTTCTTCAGCCTTCAGTCACAGTTCATTCACACTGCTCCTTACATTACTGCATGCAAACTTTGAGTTTCAACAGTTATTTCTTCAATGCCAGAAGTGACCAATTCACACTAAGCACTTTAAAACATTATCTACAAAGAACTTGTCAGAAGTCCAAACCAATTCCATAATGTAATAAAATCCGGTGAAATCTTGCTTCTGTGACTTTTATAAAACTTCTCATCATAAGCACCCCAAACTAAAAGGAAGGAAATCAATGACAGATAACACTGGAAAAGAGATTATGAAGTTGTTTCTGGGTCTGTACTACATACCTGCTTTCACCTGCTCAACCTGTGTTCTTCCTGGCACCAAATCTAGTCACTAAGTTACTCCTGAGATTGCAAAGATAACACATCACACAGAATCTGATAAATGAATGCCAAAATATTCTGCCTGCCTTATCTCTAGGTGAGGTAGATTTCCAATGACTGGTGACTTTCTGAGTGCCTAAATGTGGTACAAACAAAAAGTGAAATCAAATGGTATGAACAACAGATCTCTGCCATGGTAGGAATGGCGCTTTGAAAAGAAAGGACCTCAGACACTGCCCTTGGTAAAGAATTTTTTTTTCCATTTTTCAAAAAAAGAGCACTTTATGTGTTTCCAACGTAAATCTGAAAATATAAATGATACCGTTTCCTAGGTCTGTATGTATTTCAAAAGGACAACCTTTCAGAAGTTCAAAAAGTTTACACACTAACTTCCAAAGATGCTGGTGTCTTATTTTTCTCCTCACACTCATTTATAGAAGAGATACTACGATTTAGCTCTTTATTTGTATCAAATGAGATTTCTTTATAATGGAAAAATACTTTTTAATGGAAAAATATCCTCAAATATTGATTTCATAAAATGTGTAGTTATACACATCATAATTGTCAAATGGCTATCTGATATAGTTCCTTGTGCTAGAGCCACAATTCTTTTCAGAATCCAAAGGTTAATAAGATTTTTAGAAGAACTATGACTACTTCACTTAAAAATTACAACAATTTTTACAAGGCTTCAACAATTCACGAAAAATCTTCACAGAACACAGTAATTACCTCTGCTGTCCCAGGTTTGAGTATGGCTGTTTTAACTTCAATTTTTGGTATAGCAAAACAAATGTATGTAACCACCAGGAACTGTGCTTACAGAGAGCTACTGTAAAGTGTGAATTTGTTTTACCCACTTGACAAAGGTTATTTGACAATCAAAGCTTCAAATAATTTTACTTATTCCAAAGTGATTTGCAACAGCCAGCAAACAATTTCTTAAAGCTTAAAATCTATTACCTGAATTAGAGCTTCTTAAGCATCTCTGATAATATGTATTTTTAGTTTCAGATTATTCTTTGTTTTTGAGCATACTGATTTATGAATGCTCAACATTAGATATTCACTTTCAAATACAGATAATAGCTCTGTGAAAAGATATATCATGGTTTGTAGCATAATCAATTAAAAACTATTTTACCTGCTAAATGAAACTAAATTAATAATTCACACTGCTCCACATTACCACAATCAGTGCAGCATCTTTTACTGCATGTGAGAAAAAGACTACATAAAATTATGATATTTAAAATAGGAGGTGATTTTTGGTTTGCATCAGGCATACACTTAAATACATACATATATATGAAAGAAAGTTCTTGCAATTGAGTAAGATGATCATTCAAATAATAATAACCCAATGTTTGGGTGTTTCATCATTTTCATCCCTTGAAATAACCCATGATTTCTAGTGTTCCAGTGAAGTACCTACATTGTACTCAGTACTCTCAAAGAAAATACTTCTTGGAAAATGTGACATGCTTAGTTTTGCATCAGTTCAAATGTAAATTTGAATTAGCATACCCTGTTCTGCCAGTGTTTATAGCCTCACCATAGCACATCACTGTTCTCACACCAGCCTATAAAAACCTTTTCTCCAGCTGTAAGCTCACTGAACTGTCTAACCATTCCTCTTCAGAGAAGAGTTACTAAGATGGTCAGAGGGCTGGAGCTTCCTCGTCTTTGAGGAGAGTCTGAGAGAAGTGGAATTGTTTAGCCTGGAGAAGAAAAGGCTCTAGGGAGATCTTATAGCCTCTTCCAGCACCTGAAAGGACCAATGAGAAAGATGGGGAGGGACTTTCACAAGAGCATGTGGTGACAGCATGAGGGGGAATGGCTTTAAAATGAAAGAGGGTTGACTTAGACCAGATTATTTGGCAGAAATTTTTTACTGTGGGGGTAGTGAGGCACTGGCACACGTTGCCCAGAGAAGCTGTGCCTGTCCCATCCCTAGAAGTGTTCAAAGTTGGGCTGAATGAGGTTCTGAGCAACCTGGTCTAATGGAAAGTGCCCTGCCAATGGCAGTGGCTTTGGAAATATATGGTTTTTAAGGTTTTTTCTAAGCCAAACCATTCCAATTCTATGATCTCCAGAACACATTCTCTTTTTCAGAGCATATTTTTAATTTTCCAAAATTCTGACATGACACTAAGAATTTTCTATAGAGATAATATTAAAATTCCACTGATTCCTAAGTCCTTTAAGTTTTCTGAAACATGGCTGGCCAATTTTTCTGCTATCAAATGATAAAAATACAGTTAGTTCTGTAATTTCAGTTCAATTTTAAAAATGTTTTTAGAGAGTAGCTAATTCTGCAGTCAATATGCTTATGATGTACTGTCATGTCCACTCACACCAAATTTAGCAAGAAGCCAAAAACGAGAGCAAAAAAGTGTCTTTCCTAAAATAAACTGAGGACTAAGTTCATTCTTAGGGTACATCTTCAGACTTTGGTTATCCAACATTATCAGCATGCAGGTCATGCAAGCACAACTACTCAGTAGGATGCTCCTTTTCATTGTTCTTGAATCATTGAATGAAAATGAAAATGTATCCCCCCAAATATTTTAATACCTTAGGAAACACTGGACTCACCAGATATATAGTTTGCATTGTACTTTTGCTATGTGTTACCATACCCATTTTTTTAACCCAAGAATATGCTCAGTGCCTTGTGGAAAGAGGGTAACTGCATGACTAGATGAGCAGGCTGTTCTTAGTGCCTAAGAAGTGCTCTCTAAAGTGATCACTGTCAAATACTCTTCATTACAGAAGTGGAACAGACAGCTGGAACTGGGGGTTCAGATGTGTCCTTTCAGAATTGAAAAAATAAATACTTGTATTAATACCTCTTATAAATTCTCTCCATAAAAGGTACCGTATAGGTGCTGAAACTTATCTTAATCAAATAAGAATCAACACAATTTCCACAATACTGGTTCTCCCTACCCCAGACCTCCCCCGTCCTTTTGCCCCTCCCCCTTGGATTTTAAGATTTCTTACACAACATGGGAGTAAATTTACTTCCAGAGTTTTAAAATTTTTTAAATGTTTCAGACTCCATTGCAGAAAAAGCAGTCCTTCTCAACACCACCCCCACCAAGTAATCTCTACCATGTCTATAGAAGTATAAAAATGCTATAGAGACAAAATACAAACCCCTTTGACAATACAGCAAAGCAATGTATCACTGAGTATGCTATACGATTTAAGCATGGAGTTAAATACATTAAATATGCAAGGCTACAAAAGCAGATTTAAAAGTCCATCTTCAAATTTTAGAGAGATAGAAGCCGCATCAGTTTTATATTCACATTATAAAGTCAGGGTTTCAATACACGGTGATTATACTCTAGCCCTCAACTTAATTCTGTTCACAGCAAATCAGTTCTGGATAATGTCTCATACATTTCCATTGAGAATAATTACATTTTTATAGCCATCATAAGAAACATCCATCAAGTGAAGATGATTTGCTGATAGGAAACAGTATGACTGCTGTTTTACCATTAAAAAAACCTTTAACATAAGAACATTTCCTATCAGGATTGTTAGACCATGGAACAATCTAATAGCAAAAATCATAAGTATAAAGCCATGTTTTTATGTTACAGCTCAGCAGATCTACCAGCTAACATTTGTTTACCGCCAATCACACAGTTCCAACCATATTCTTATGCTGGCTACTGCAAACTAGACCTGATGTAGTAGAAAAAGCAATAGAGAAGTATTTAATTTTAGTATTTTTTTCCTCTCTGAAACAGAGCACCATGGAGTCAGATGAGACAAGAGAAGCAGACAATTCCAGCCATAATTGTATGGGGGTTCCTTTTCATCTGCTTTGACATGAAACCACCACCTACGTTGCCTACTCACCCTATAATTTAAACTAAAAAGGTAATCAGATACTGGTATATTTTGGCACAGCCATGTGGTTCTGACAGTGTTGGTATTTTGAACAACGAATGGTGCAAGTTTCCCAGAATACAATTTATAAAATTGAATTGCAATAGTGTATCACTGAGATGGTGAGTCATACACCTTTCATTGATGTTCGTGCCTGACAAAAGCAAAGCATAATTCCTAAAAAGTTCTGGTTCAGTCACAAATGCCCTGTGCCCATCCACCATCCTGATAGGCCGGCTTTGTTCAGAGAGTCTAAAAAATTCACTAGTAAGGACCCTGTAGAAGGGAACACGATTCAGCACATTACAAGTATCGTATCTTTTGTTCTTTCTTGTGCCAAAAATCTAGCTTGGTTAGTAAGTTGTCAAACGGACTATCCTGTAAAGTAGCAGAGACCTTAAACTCCGGGTGAGTTTCCAGAAGGATGTGTCACAGAAAGTGCATCTTGCACCAACAGGCTCTAAATTAGGAAAGGTAAGCTATTGGCATTGATAAGAAGTTTGCACTCCAACAGCAAATTTTTGTTGAAGCAAAATTTTGACAACAAAGCAGTTTTCTTTATGAATAAATTTGACACTAACCACAAAAATTTCATAAACACAAACACTCTACACTAAACTGGGGGGGGGTGGGGTGGGGTGGTGTCCTTAGAAACATTCCTTAAATCAGATGAAATAACAGGTGAAGTTCCTGAGCTGTGTTTTTGACTCGTATGTATTAACTTCTTTCTTAAAAGTAAAAAGAGATCAGTTAATAGAAGACACTGTCCACCCTGTGTGTTCCACATACACCCACAACTTCTTGGTCTATTACTTCAACATCCATTTAGATTTCATTTGTGTAAGGAGTCATACAGTCAGCCTGCTTTGTTTCACCCCATTCCTTTTTCTTTTTTATAGTCCAGCTTCAAAACCAAGCACACTAGAAGCACGGAAGGTACATGCATACGGAAGGTACACGCACTCAAGCTCCACTACCTTTTGTTGCTCTTCCACCTTCTGCTGCAGTCATATGCATCATTGCAGGAGCATGACAAGAAACAGCTAAAGAAAAAAAGCTGAATTTACTTTCTTAGGCTAAGAGGTCTCACACTTGGATTCAAGATGCAGTTTGTCAATGAACTTCCAGACAGCTCTGTCTGTGCCAGGTCTCTTCCCTCTCCACACATAAAAGACTCATTACAAACTAGAATAGAACACAAAGGAGTGCAGACAGTGATGTGAGCTATGTTTTGGCCATGGTTCACTAGCTGAGGGGTCTTCTGCAGAGGTTTCTATACCTATGGCACTAAAATGTACCATTTCAGTTCCCATTCCATACATCATGTATATGGCTAGGAAAACACTTACAAAGATTTTTATAGTATCCATTTTGAGGAACAAGAATTATTTTCTTCCAGGATGTTCAAAATCCCACTTTCTGCCTGTTTTTCCTGAAGAATTGAACGATTGAACTCTACATACAATAAATGATAATAAAAAGCACACTGCACACAAAAGTACAGCAAGTCTGTTCCCACAGAACATGGACAACCGTATTTGAAAAATTACAGAAGATTGATGGAAGACAAGCGGAAGAATACCCTGACTTATTTTGAAGTTCAAATAAGAAATTGAAGATAAGATGCTGAGAAAACACATGAGAATTCAAAAGAGCAGTTCCAGTGGTCCAAAACCTTTTGATATGGTGTCATGTACAGCACATAGAAGGGCAAAAAAGGCAAACTGCTGCCAAGAATACAGGAAGAATATTAGGTAGAGAAAGAAACAGGACAGATAAACAGATACTGTGAATCTCATCTAATCATATCACTGGATGTATTGAGATTCAAAATGCCAAATGAAATCTGTCTTAGAAGCAAGAGAACAACCTATCTTTGTAGCTGAAAGTGATGAAATAGTGGCACAGATAAAGAGAAACAGAGAATTCACATAATGTTCTGCTAGAGACAATAAGGTCTTCACTGCTACTGCCCCAAACAGGTTTTACAGAAGTTCAATTGAGAAAAAATGCAGAGAACAGCTGGGAGCCCATCTTAGCACCCTGGATGAGCAACTACTTTCTACTGCAACTTTCCATTATAAAGTAAGATTATATTATACTAATAGTGGCTCAAGTTAAGCCAAGGAGATCCTCCTAACATTCTGTCCCCACTGTGCTGGGTCACATACTGTACTTTTCACCATTTATCCCAAAAATTCAGTACTGCTCACACATTTGTATAAAAACAGTTTCCATGCACTAATCAATGTAACATATATACTTAATGTAAATGGAATTGGATTAGTTTTCGAACAAAAGGAATCCAAAAGACAGACATCCACACAGTGGTTAATACCATTCTAAATATGGATATATTCCATAGATTAACTGGTTTCAATCCAGGAAGATTAATCTAGTAGTAATTCCAATACATTATTTATATCCTCCTAATACAGCTTACTTTTAGAAACCAGATTGGTCTGCTCTGCTGTGCTGCAGATGGAAACAGCAGCATAGTCACAGCAACTACAAAAATGGTGTTCTGCCTTTCAGTTTAGTGGTTCCCTCATGAAGAGACTTGATCATTTAGCAGAATTCTCTTTCTGTTCAGCATTTTTTCTAATGTGTAAACACAAAATTCAGTTTGCTAATACACCAAAAGCAATATTCCTCTTTACTGTATTCAGTATATACTCAATTCAGTCTGGATTTTGGACCTACCTCAAAAGAGGCACTACTTAACAGCACAAGCTGTGTCATTATGCAGCCAAGAGGAACTAGCAGGAACTGTCCATACCTACTCTTTAAACAATCTCTTCACATATTTTTTTACAAACTTATCTGTCCTGTAGAAAGTGAGATGGAGCACCAAATCCACTTCAGAGCTGGAAAAAATGAAAATAATAAAAACCATATACAATTGTCTCAGCATGTCTGATCTTTTTGACTATTTAATGAATGTTCTTTGCTGTTTCTTTTTAATTAAATAGTTTCTATGACTTTTTTTCTTAATCTGTAGATAGTTTGGCTTGAAAACTAATATGACAAGAGAAACAGTGGGGTAAGCACACAGATGGAGTTTGGTTTTTCTAGTACAGGGCACTTCAGAGTGCCACTATAATTCTAGCTCTCCTCTTCCTGAGACATCCTAATTTTCATTTGAAAATGGAAACTGAGATATTCTAGATTACATCTATTTTTGATCTTCTAATTTTACTTTTTAAAGAGTCCATGCTTCCTAAACTTTTTTTGGTGGGGAGGGGTGGGTGGGTGATATTTGATTTTGGGGTTTTTTTGGTTAGCCATTTCTCCATTTTCTGTACATCTTTCATCAAAACATGAATTAAAATTTTTGCATTTATGGAAAAAATTGAGAATCATCTTTTTTCACCAGTTGCTTCCCCTCAATCTCCCTTAGGTAAGATCCCATTTTAGTTCCCAAGCTGCTAGCTAATTATTTTCAATTTGCTTCAGAATGTGTATTAGCAGTGCACTTTAGCAAAAAATCCAAAGCAAAACTCAAAATAGCTTTTAAAAGCAATTGAATAAAATACTAATGAAAGAAATAATGCCATTAGAAGTTGGGAGAAGCATGAAATTATTTATTTAGTTGAGTGTTCATAATGTCAAATATTTATTTGATTCCACATACTTCTACTAATCACACAAAATTAACCTGTCTAAGTAGTGCAAGCTCTCCTCACACTGTGCACAGAAGAAAATGAGATATACAAAATATGAAAATAAGATAACTGCAATTTTTTGACCTACAAAATACTAAGATTTGATTAGCCTTTTGCCAAAGTTTGGGACTTTTGTTATCATGACTACGGGGAGAAAGGCTTGTCTAATGAATAAGTTTCTTCTGACTGGTGGCATTTTCAAAAATGTAAGACAATTAATGAATCAGGACATTTATTTTCTTCCTTTTAAGTATGACCAAATGTATTTTTGCTCATACTCCAATCTCCTTCCTGCCTTTAGAAACAATACATCCTAACTCCTAATGTTCAAATGAAAGGTGAAAGAACTTTAAATAGAAACTTGATTACAAATTACTAATAAGGGAAACTGACAAATTTCTAGCATTCTCACAGAAAGCAGATACACTCTTGAAAATAAATTAAGAGAAAGAAACCCCCACAATCATTCCATCCCTTATAATTCTAAATTGTGTTAAATGTGAAGCATGTTTTTATCTAAATCATCTATAAAGGAAACCATGCCCTTCTGATGTGTAACCATTATAATTTAGGTATTGATCCAAAGCATTAGAGAATCACGAATCATTGTATTTTAGGTGCTGATACAAAGCATTAGAGGATCAAGTGATATAAGAAAAAGCACTGCTCCAAATAAAATCTTGGCAATAGCTAGCTTTAAAAAATTATGTTTTCACAGTTTTACAATCATAATGGTGTTAGATCATAGCATAGGAGACTTTTGTTTTATCTAACTTGTTGGTATAAACTTGTACTTCGGATGTTAAAAAGATATTCATATGCCCAAAAGACTGCCAGCTTCTTCAGCTGTTACAGTAGGTCTATCTTTCCTTATTTTGGAATTATTTCCTTAATTCTGAAATGCTGTTACCATAAATCTCTTCAATATTTTGCAGTAATATATAAATAAATTCCTTTCACTAATTTGCTACTCTAACTTTGCCATATCCTACTAGACTCATTGATTGCTTCTCAACTGCAGTAACAGTTAGTTTTATCTAACTAAAAATTTTATCTGTTCTGTTAGTGTGATGTCTTTGGATGTGTACAGTGACTTTTTCCTCAGTGACTGACTGCAGTTTTACCTAATATAATGAAAGAAATATAAGGAAAAAATTATTTTCAGAGAACATTATTTTTGCCCAAAAGCAGACATGGGGGGAAAAAAAATGCTTTTGAGTTGAATACTAAAGTTAATGGGGGGTCATGGATTAAAAACATTCATAGATTCATCAACTGCTACAGAGCATGAAGAAATAGTTGTGGTTTCCTCCTCCCTGAAAGTGTTCAAGGCCAGGTTGTACAGGATTTGAGCAATGTGGTCTACTGGAAGGAAAACAGAGGGGAAGAGTGGTTAAAATGAGATGATCTTCAAGGTCCCTTCCAATACAAACCTTCTGTGATTCTGATTCTATGAAATAGTAGAGAGCTTTAATTCTGCCAGATGTTAGGAATTATTTTGCCTGAAGTTTTTTAAAAATTTGAAGAACCAAGTACTGCACTCAAACCTCCATACAAGCCACATTTAATTTACCTCAGTTATACATACTCAGAGAGTTTAATACCCTGAAAACTAATCAGAAATACAAAACTTACTCAAACTTTTAGTCACTGAGAATGAGTCAATAACAATTCGTAGAAATGAAGAACTAGGAGCACAAAAATTTTTTTTTTTTTTTGTAAAATTCTATCCTAAATTCTCTCCTTACTGTGTATTTGACGTTGTTCTTCTGGTAATACCCAGTAAACCTCATAATATGAAAGTATTCTTGCATTATTGTTCCTCCCGTTGTTGAACTTTGATTTTCATCTGCTACCAAGCACCTTATGTAACTGCAATTCAGTGTGCTCTTCACTCTTATCTGTGTAATAAGAATCACTTCAGAAATTATGGGATTCACCTAACTGCATAATACTGCATCCTACCTCTGTGAACAGGTCATTGTCTTTCTCATCTGAGAGACTGCAAATTTCATAAATTCTTATGATCTAAGTTGTTTCTGAGCATCTAGAAAAACTAAAATAATAGTTTCTATACCTTACAGTTTATAAAAGAAAAAAGCATATAGTATTTCTATAGTTCTAGGCTGACCATCAGTATTTTCTTGGAATAGCCATCAATATAGCCTAGGAACAGCAGCAAAGATTCTGTGGTTATTTATTGAAAAAACATGCATTATTTTTTCTCCCAGACAGCCAGCAATAAAATATGTAATTAATTTCAATGGGCTGTTTCTTTCTTTTGATGTTTTCATCCAGCAAGACATAGTGACTGTGAGGATGGACCAGGATCTTATCTGTGGCATGGGACATTACTCCAGCTATCAATCCTTTGGGTTGTAGCACTGTCAGTACATTACTATTTAAGGCAGAGGTGGCTTCATTTGGAAACTTTCTGTGTCCCTCTTCAGAAAGACTACAGTTATCAAGGATGCGAGAAGAGCACAAATATGGCACTATTGCCTCTTCTTAGCATACTAACCTCCATACTGGCCTGGCACAGCAAGTAGCAGATGATCTCCCTCCCTCTTTTGAAAGATGGGCACACGATCCATAACAGCTCATGGAATTCCAGTATGCTGAGATCATTCTATAATATCTATATATCCTAAAAGCATTTCATGGACAAGCAGCTTAATAACATGTATTTCATTTAAATGAAGGAATAAATTCCCAGCACAGCCAGCTACTTTGGCCTTCAGTAGAGCTAAGATGACAGTGCAGCAACACTATCTCCTAGTCTATATAATCTAGCTTCAAGATGTTCATAAGTATACCAAAGTACATACAGCTACGTTCAGACAATCCTGATACACTGTTTTTATCCAGTTGCATCCTAAGCAATGTTCCCTCCTTTCCAGCACAAGTATTAAGTAGTTTACAACACAACTTATAACCAAATGCAAGCAAAGGTTCTTCCTGCAAATTTGCAAAGCTGTCCATTCTACTTGTTAATATTAACACCAAATTGTGTAGAAGACATGCCAAACAGCAGAAGACGAAGAGGTCAGGTCAGAAAATACCCTCAAAAGATGTAATCACAAATAATGGTGTAAAAAGACTGCACCTTGAAGTAACCAAAATCTAAAATATTGGAGTTTATGTGCTTGCAACAGGACGTTCAGGTTCACTTCAGAAAACAGTAGCTTTCACATGCAATTTTACTCAGACACAACTTCCACAGAAATCACAACTGTAGTTTAACCAAGGTAAGTCATACATTTCGGCATGAATCCATCAGTCTTAATGCCTTCTTAATCCAGTTAATAGTCAGTGACAGAATGAATGTGCTAACAACAAAAGTCACCATGTAGCCACAATAATTACAACCAGAGCGAATGCAAAGCAAAGACAAACTTTGGCTCAGCAGCAACCCATGCCAGAAATTTCTCCCCTCCTTTTATCAGGAAGTTAAAACAGACTTCTTGTGGCTTCTTGTAACCACATAGCCCTCTAATGCTGCATTGCTGCTGTACGAACAGCCACTAGTTCAGCATGGAACTTGAAAGGCATCAGGGCTGAGGCTAGCCACACTTGCTGTGGTTGACTCCCCTTGCCCTGCCTGCTGCTTGGCTTTACTTTGATTAGCTGTGGTAGCAATTTCTCTAACTGACCAGATGTCTGCAGCTAATGTGTTTTATTTTTCTTATCTTTTTATGGTACATCAACTAATAGCAGTTATTCCATGTATAAAGAGATTTGAATTGATAATATAATGATGTGGTGTAAAAAAAAGCAGGGCTGCTAACAATAGCAGAGGTCTGGAGAAACGAAGACCCAAGACATCCAAGACATGACAAGGAGGAGCACATGCATGGGATCACATGAAATGGGGCACTGGAGACTAAAACAGCTATGAGAAACTTCCCAGAGGTCTGTTAAGGAAATGAAATGTTTTACTTTGGTGCCAGGAATAAATAATGTTTTTAGCCTCCCAGCAGCCCATTGAGGGATCCATAAGCTATCTAAGAATAATTCTTGTTATGAGCATCATGACAGAAAGAGTGACTGAAATCCCATAAATGCATAACTAGACACTTCGAAGGATTTACAGTTTCAATAAAAACATGACAGTACAAGAAAAAGAAATGTAAACCAGTGTTTACGAAAAAGAGACTTGCATAGATGAAGAGAAATTTGGTCACAAGTTAGACCTTTGAAAACTACCACCTTCAGTACAAGACTGTCAGTTGCTAGAGGGTATCAGTATGAACTTGAAAACTCAAGGCTGCAAGGCAAGATAACAGCAGCTGACAGCGTGGATAAACAATGCAGTATCTCACCCACCTGCTTATCCAGAGTCTGGATTAACACTGGGAGCATGAAAGCAAACTGTCTCTTTAGAAACTGACCACTAGCCATCTTTGTAAGGTAAAATATTGATTTTTCCCAAAACTATACAAAAGAACCAGTGAAATGCCATTAAGAAATGAAGCAAAACTGCCAATATTTTTCTTTACCAGTCAGGATCCTTTCCAAGAGGATACTGCAGTTTTGAAGCTGACTACATAGCCTTCCTCTATGTAAAATGACTGTGAGAAAAAATGTAATGTAAGTGGAGAAGTCACAAATGGTATTTTTCCTAGATCTTTCAGAAGATTAATACAAGCTTCATGCATTACCAAACAACATAAACATATGACAAGATACACACAAACTGGAATTTATAAAAGAAATACTTCATCTTCTTAGCTATAGCAACCATAACAATAACCGTTACTAATATTGGCAATACCAAGACTTAAGTAGCTATTATCATACTCTAACAATTCATATAATTGCCATGTGCTAACAATATAATCATACCCTAACAGAAGCCTAAAAATCCCCCATGAACACAGATGTGCACACACATACGAAATGCAAGCATTCCCTGCACAGGCATTAAGAGCTGTCCTTTGTTGAACAGACAGAGGAAGCTTGGTTCCCTCTACTGTTAGCTAGTTAGTTCAGCCCTGTACCTACACCTCAGAACCCACATCAGTGTGAGCCTCTGCAGGAAGTGCAGGTCAGGAGCCCACAGCATCACTATTTACAATTCCAGGTTTATACACGTCAATTTAATAACGGAGTGCATTCTGTCACAACACAATGTTTATGGCCACACTTTGCCTTTCTGCAAGACAGAAAAAAAATACTTTGACAGATAGTTATCTCATTACAAAATAAACTTTGTGAAGCAGCCCTTGCATTTACAAAGACATTTCAAAGTCTGAATAGGTTTGCTATCTCAGTCTGCTCTCCAGAAAAGCTTTAATTAAAGATAAAAATTACATGCTTAGCACTTTTAATAGAGACATCTTTGAAGATATATATCTCACATCAGGGTTCTGCTGCACTGAAGTAATTCTTAAATGAGTACTTAAATCATATACTTCCCACCGTCATTTATCAAAACTCTCTCACTCCATCCAACCAGAGATTTATGTTTTTTTCTCTTCATGAAGTTTTACCGATTGCTTAAGCATATTTGGTATGTTAAAAATCATGGTTACAAAGTACCACAGATCAGCTTTCTACTGAAAGTACCAGAGTGACAAAGTGCACGTTTTTACCAGGAGGATTGTTAGAATACTGAAGAAAAATGATGAAAAGAGAAGCTTGCAAAAAAAAAAAAAAGGAGGATACCAGACTGACGTGAGAGGTGAGTAGCCATGGAATGCATGGCAGAGGATCATTCACACTTACAACATGTCAGACTGTACAGAGGATGTGATTTTATAGATTCATATTTTCCTGGGAAGACACCTCAGCTCCAGGAAACACAGCTGCACTAGCCACATGTGCTGCTTGACACAGCCTAAGAAGTAGACCCATTTAAATATTCCATGCCATGATTGCAAACTCTCATCAACATTAATCAATGCCAAACCAAAGTATCTTCTTCTGAAAATTACTACTTGAAATCAATCAGTTTACATACTAATTTTGAAATTTTTTGTATTTTGTAAACTCTGTGTTTACTGGTGAGACTTAGATTTATAAATTATAAAAAATTTTCTGTATAATATTGTAAAAGACTTAAAGATCGTAATTGCCACAAAAACCATTAAGATCATCAAAGGCCTTTTCCTGTTTATGGCAAACCACATCTAGAAGCAACTGCTCCACCATCTGCAACCACCCTGTCCCCCCACCCCGCCCTGCCACTGTTGGATATACCTTTGTGAATTCCTGGAAATCTGGACAGTAAATAAAGCCACATGATGGGAACTTGAGATAAGATAAAGGTGGTAATATTGTCCTATTATCTCTGACTTGGAAGAGGTAAACAATCTGGGAGAGCACGGATAATGAAGACAAAGAATCCACAAGGAAAGACAACTCAGCAACTGTGCTGACAATCAGCTCTGACTGGGTCCAGAAGGGGGAGGGCATGGCCCACTGACTCAAAAGAAGAGGAAGGCTGAGCATGGGACTCATTAGCATTGGAAGTGAGGGAATCATTTAACCTATAAAGTAGGAGAACTGTGCACCCAGTGAGCATTGATTCCCTTGTTTGCTCAAATGTATAGATGGGGAGAAGTTTTAAGCAACCTTGGATCCCCACCACTCAGAAAACCAGAAGAAGAGGACCAATGGGATGGTGTCTGTGTCTGGATCCTTGAGAGGTGATAACTTTTTACTCAATCTGTCTCCCTTACTCTCTTCCTCTCTCCACCTCTCTTTTTCTATTTATTTATATCTCTCATTTACTGTTAAACAAAATCCATACTATTGACTTCAGCATATGGTCTCGTTTGTAGCTTAATTTGGGCAAAGGTATCTCTCCAATAATAGGATCTTAACATTATTTTGGCATAGCTGGCAGGATTCTGTTCTCTGATCCGAAGTGCCTTGGACAATAGTACACTTCCCTCTAGGGGGGTTGTGTGGCTCATTTGCTGGGAACTCTTGGAAACTTTGCCACAGCTTTCCTTTGAGAAAGGTTACCTGGTTTCTCCTGTGGGAACTTTTGGGAAAAAAAAAGTGTCCAGGATGGCCAGTGCAAAAAAAAAAATTTTGTTGTCCTTCCTTGAAAAATCTGTTATTTGCCCCTCTACCCCAGGGGTGGAGTTGACACAAGAAAACTGATCTACTGGTTATTCAAAATGAGGTATCAGTTACTCAAAAATCTGAAGATGAAATAATGCTATCCTTACAAGATTTGGTGAAAGAATTGTACTTTCAGTTAAATAAGGAAGATGAAAAAGAATGCAAGTGGAGGCACTGCTTGCTGTCAAGCATGATGACATCCAAAAGCTTCAGGCTGAGCTTCACAATGTGCATGAGAGAGAACGAGAATCTTATGGGAAGAATTGCAGGACATGGAACCTGTAAAATTTTCTGAAACATGGCCTTGTAACTCGACATTTTTTTGTTCAGTGAAGGAGTTGGGAAACGGTGAACGAGTCCATTGTTCTGATAAAGAGCAAAATGTAATGTTTTCTTAGACATCTGATAACAAGAAAGTACCATGATGACCCTTAATTAAAATTGAAGCCACAAATGATTACCAGGATCAGCAAACAGCTACTAAAATAGTGCCATATACAGCTACTGAGATGTCAAAGTTTGGCCATAAATTGGCAAGACTGAAATGCATTAATATTAATGCACAGGGATACTGAGAAGCTGGGTATACTTCCAGGATGGAAAAGTTAAAATCACAGGAGTAAATGGAGCCAGTGTTATCCGCCAATCTGATAAGGTTAATTCATGGGGTCTTGGTGAAAAGCTGAAGTCTGCTAATCTTAACCCTAAAAGAAATCCAAATTAAGCCATCAAAGCACTCTGTACTTCTCAAGTGGCTGCAGTTCTTGAACTTTTACAAGCAGTCTCATTCCCTCCAGACACAAAACTAATTGGAGGAAACCTCCGTGAAAAGATAAGGAAAGAAACAAGAGCAGTGCACCAAACACTTCATGAAATAGAAGTTAAAACTCTACCTGAGAATTAAAACTCTACTTCAAGCAGTTAAAACAATTTGAATCACTAGGGGATAACTTGTGTGCTGGTTTTGCTTAGCTCAGAACATCAGCAAGGTATCTTTAGCATCTAAGAGAAATTTAAATCCTTCAAAAGCTGTTGTGGTAGGCCTAAAGAGGTGGTTGAAGGGCTGGGAGAAGGCATATCCCTGTGTTCATGAGTTAGTTTTGCTTAGCCCAGTTTTTGCTAGTGAGTGAGGAAGGGCACAAATGTGGCTCCTGTGTGTCCTGTGTGAAGGTTCTGGAAGTTCTCACCATATCCAGCAGAGCCAATCTCTGATGGCTCTGGAGATGATGGACATGCTGCTGGTAAAAGTCTGGACCAATTAGAGATGTTAGTTATGGTTCTGTGAAAACATATATAAGAAGAAATCAAAACAGTGTAAGCACGCACTTCTTTTTAGCTAGAGGAGGAGGAGGAGGTGAGACTATGTGAGGGGAAAAAACATGGAGACACCAAGGTCTGTGGAGGTGGGGAGGAGGTGCTCCAGGAGCCAGAGCTGAAAACTCTCTGCTAGCTGTGGTGAAGACCATGGGAGGAGCAGGTTGTTCCCCTGCAGCCCATGGAGTCCACAGGGGTGCAGAAATTCACCCACAGCCCATGGGGAGGTGCCCACACCAGAGCGGGTGGATGCCTGGAGGAAGCTGTGATCCAGTGGGAGTCGCAGTGGAGAGAAAGGCCTTTTCCTTGCTCCTGGGATGGAAGCAGCCTGGCCTTGGCTCAGGAGAATCTGCACAGCACCTTATGGACAAGAGAACTCGTGTTGCAGCAGAATTCAGGCGGGATGTTGCTCGTGAGATTGGACCCACGCCAAAGAAGATCCCAGAGGACTGTCTCTCGTGGGAGGGACCCCATAGCTAAGTAGAGGACCCCTCTCCCTGATGGACTGACCAAAGAAAAACCTCCTTACCCTGCCCCCTGCCCATGCTGTTGGTTGGAAGGAGGGAGGGGGTGAGCAGAGAAACAGTGTCTTCAGAGGGAGAGGGGTGAGCAGAAAAACAGTGATTGCAGCAGAAGAAATAGTGATGGTAGACTGACTAAGAAAAAACGCCTTATCCTGGCCCCCCCCCCAAGCTGCTGGTTGGAAGGAGGGAGGGGCGTGAGTGAAGAAATGGTGCCTTAAGAGCTTATTTTCACTTCTCATTTGTCCTCTGACTCTGTTAGGTTAATAAATCACTTTGCAACTTTAAGTTTTCAGCCTCTTTTGTCCTTTTTCTCAGTGAATCCTCCCACCAAGCCCTTATCTCAACTCATTAATCCTATGTTTAAGTTTTTTTCCTACCTCTCCTCTGCACAGCTGCGGCAGTAGAGAGCAGAGAGAGCAGACGTCCTAGGTGCCTGGCAGTTGGCCAAGGTCAAACAAAAACTTGCCAGGGACGTTTGTGTTCTTTCCTTTTTCTGGGAGGACCATCAACCGCTGCTTGAACTGAAGATCAAAAGAACCAGCTCCAAGTGGGTGAACTGGCAGTGGATTCACATGAGAAAGCTCACAGAAGGCAGCTAAGAAGATATGATAATGACTTTTCCTTTAGGCCCTTCTACCTCTGTGGCAGACACAGGATCTTTGAATAAACACTGGATGGATTTTCCTTCCTCTTAAAAATCTGTCTGTAGTAGGCCAAATTGTCCCTTTGCTTTTTACAGGAACCTGCCAACAGATGAGATCGAGCTGCACGGAATCAATAAAACTTAACTGCCAATCTAATTGCTTGTATTATCAGCTTATTAATGTTTGTGATTTGTGTTTTCATTGCAAGTGACTTGTTGGGAGGCCATATATTAGTCAAAAAACATTTTATATGTTGTTAGATTGATTTTCGCCAAGTTTATTTTGTCTTTTACTGGGAAAAAATGGTGTGGGAAGAGCTTTTACTTTTGCCTTATGAATGTATAACTTTGTCTAAATCAAATTTAGCCTGGAGGTTAGTATAAGAATTTATGCATATTTGGAATCATACAAATATGTATTAACCAGGTCTGCCTCAAAAGGCTTTATATCATTTATGATGATTCAGCTAAATTTTTCAGAGCTACTAATAAGTGAACTGAATAATTCTAACAAAACAAAAGAAAATGTTACATGGGAAATGGGTGACCATTTCCTTTCTAGATCAGAAGGACAAACCATGGACTACAAAAGGGATGTGGTAAAATAAAGAAAAGCCTTTTACAAGACCTTAAGCAACTTTACCTATGAAACTTTTTGAATCATGTTATTGATCATGAGACATTCCAAAGTAAAGCAGAGTCTTGTATGCCCACTTGAACGTGTCTGACATACAACTGGCATTCCCACCATGTGTCCTAATAGCTCATTTCTTTTATTTATGCTAATCAATGTGGTAACTACAGTACATTCTGCACCACACATGCTTCTCAGTTGTGGATGCAATTTACTGTGGCAGCAATTAAAAAGGAATGTGATGAGGGCAATTTGCCCACTAAAAAAAAAAAATAAAAAAAAAAAAAAAAAAAAGAAAGGCAACCAGGGATAATATAATTAAATTTGAAAGTTTTGGGGTTTTTTGTGTCAGGATTAAAATGCAATGGAGCTATAATCCATTCCCTGGACAACAGAGTATGGCCCAATATATACGTTTGCATAAGAACCTTTTGTATAAAAACTCTTCTGTATTTTGAATGAAAATTTTGTAAGCTAAAAGTTAATTTTCCAATGTTTATAGAATTACCCAGCTGGACAGGAACATTACCTATAAAATTCCTCCAACTACATGTGAATGTGGTTGAGAGAGAACACTATTTTAAAGACTTCGAAATATCTAAACACACCTTGTCAACATACCAATTCACACTTATTCCAGTGAGCAAAGGTAATCACTTTTACTAAGGGACCTGGAGATCTGCTTCAGATTAGGCTGACTGACACATCTTAATACATGACGTGTATCTGTTCAGGGTACCCCTCTGTGGGATAAAAAAATCAAGACCCACTGTGTAATTCTATGGCTAATTTGGTCCAACATCTAACAGACACAGTATTGTAGAATTTATCACATCCACTACCCATTCAAGAACACTCTGATCCTTGGGAATCACCGAGTAGAGGCAGTGGCTAATCAAAATTGGGTTGATAATTGCAATTGGATTTGTATTTTTATTGATTGGCATAGCTATTGTATACTGTATGATTACTTCTATTATTGCTTCTGCTGTTGCCATCTTTTCTCCTACTGGCCACTATCTTCATCACTCCCATGGACAACCCATGAATGGAGAAAAAGTCCCTGGAATACAGTATTTAAACCACATGGGGATGTAAGGAAAGACAACTCAGCAACTGTGCTGACAATCAGCTCTGACTGGGTCCAGAAGGGGGAGGCCATGGCCCACTGACTCAAAAGAGGAAGGCTGAGCATGGGACTCATTAGCATTGGAAGTGAGGGAATCATTTAACCTATAAAGTAGGAGAACTGTGCACCCAGTGAGCATTGATTCATTCGTTTGCTCAAATGTATAGATGGGGAGAAGTTTTGAGCGACCTTGGATCCCCACCACTCGGAAGACCAGAAGAGGACCAATGGGATGGTGTCTGTGTCTGGATCCTTGAGTGGGGATAACTTTTTACTCCATCTGCCTCTCTGTCATTCTTTGTCACTCCCCTCCTCTCTTTTTCTATTTCTATCTCTCTCTACCTCCCATTTACTGCTAAATGAAATCCGTACTATCGACTTCAGCATATGGTCTCGTTTGCAGCCTAATTTGGACAGAGGCACCTCTCCAATAATGGAATCTTAACAAATATAACTAAAATAATGTAGGAATTGGTTAAGCATGTTTTAGAAAGGCAAAGATCTTAAAGTATCTTTCTTTCTTAGCTATTGAAAATTCAAAAATCTGTACAAGGTTTTATTCTTGAAAGTAAGATCTAAAGATTAAAACGTCTGGAGAGACTGTAGACGACACAATGGTGAAAATGCTTGTATACATTATGCTTGTGCATCATAATTTCAATTACCAAAACAATGAGATCTGCAATTTTTAAAGCCATTTTAGGCACTTAGACAGCTAAGAATCTTTAGACTTATTAGAAAACAAGTATTCAATATTAAGACATCCACACTCTCAGAGTCTGGATTGCATCTTAGAGATGCATATTACAAAACAAGAACAAGTTTTCAAAACGTCTCAATGCCAATTTAAGTCTTTATGCAAAATAAAAGCCCTTCCCAAAGAGAAAAGATTATATGCACACCATACTAAAAAGACTCATAATATGTCCCAGACTCACCACTTTTTCCAGTTGGTTCTCACACTTAATTGAGAGAAACAGCCTCTAAGTACCTCTCTTTATCTTGAATTCCCAATGACAAACCTACCTGAAGCAGAAATAATTTCTTCAGTAGATGCTACTCTGATTAGTTACTATGTTTGCCCTTGCTTACCACACAGTTATTTTGTTGCAGGAAATTTATGATGGGAAATTTTCGTTCAAAGGCATATATCATTAGTCATTCTACTGAATTTGAGAGCTAACTAAAACTCTGTTAGTCACGTTAAGACTGACATTTTTTCCCAGCCCTCCACCAAAAACTGCCACTATCTGTGGCCTTTAATTGTGTTCTGCTTTAGATGGTTTGAAGAAGAAAACCACTATTATATAATTTATAAGAATATGTAACAGTTTCTGCTAGACTTGCAGACAAAATATTTACCTACTAAAGATTAATATTTTAAACAACAGTAATCAGTGAGTAACCTTTACTCATAAAAGAATATTTGTCTTACAACAAAAAATAAATGCAATTATCTTTTAAAGCATTCTTAGCTGTAAAGTTAACTCAAAATGCCATTAGTTAAAAGTTTGAAAATCCTGACATGGTAGGGTTTCTCATTTAGAAGATTCAAGTGTTTAGTTTTTTTTTAATCACACTGATTAAATTTCACTGGCATTTTTCACACTTCAAATTTATTATTACATCACAAAACAGTAACAAGGCCAATGAAGACCCATCATGGTTTGATTTCGCACAGAAAGAAAACCTGATACAGTTGAATTAGAAAAAAACTATATGCAGGAAGGAGTCATAAATCTTTGCTTGCCAGATACCAAACTCTAGATAGTTCCATATTAAACCAATATTAAGAGACAACATTAAGAAAAGCCCCAGAATTACTTATAAAAGCAAGCCAAACTTTACTAACAAAGTAGAATAATTAATTTTAAACACTTACTTGCTTCTGTAGACATCGCTTTCGCCTTCTTTGTTTCCTCCTCAAGTTTTTTGACTTGTTTTTTTCTCTCTTACTCAGCCTTTGGGTGAAAGAAATACTCATAGGCTGCACAAGACCGACAGGTGTGATACACTGTTTGTCTTCTACAGCCCTTGTAGGCCAAGAAAGGTTCATCGTGAATGATGACCCATCAGCAGCGACACTCCCAGAAGATTGTCTAGTAGCTTCAAAATCACACTCACTTTCTATATCTCTGGGTATTATTGTGGTAATAGAAGTAACTTGAAATTGGTTTTGTAGTATGTCAGCACTGGAACTATACAGATACTGAAAAAAACGACCATCTTTCCTAATTGACTCTAATTGTAAGCCCCTTTGAGCATAAAAAGGTGGATTTTCATTTTGGCCATGGTGAAGTGTTCCCATACTGCAAGTTTCACATAACACAGGTGACAAAACAAGTCTTTCTCTGATACCTAAATCCAAGCTATGAGATCTTGTGTGAAAAGGTTTTACAATACATACATATTTCATAGGATAGGAAGAAGAGAGATTTGTTTTTTTATTTAATGCCTTTAAAGGAAGTTTTTTACTTTTTGTCTCACATCTGGGAGCTCTTGTTTCTAGACAAAGTGCTTCTGTTAATCTTCCAGCACCATTATTACTTCCAGCCATGTAGGAAAGCCTTTGATTGATTTCCAAAGTCGCAATTACCACTTCAAGGCAGGTATCCTTGTTAAAACCAGACTGAATTTTCTGGAGAAGCAAATGTTTTTCTGGTGATTTTGGCAATTTAACAGAGAAGGGTTAATGCTCAGTCCATGTTTTGCAGAAATGTATATTTACTAACTGTCCACATGAACATTCTTTGTTGCAAACAAAGTTAAAGCCCCCTAAGCAGGCCTCACAGAATGGACAGTGCAGTTTTCCAATTGTCCACTGTGCCTACTAACAAGAAAATAAAAAATAAAATACCCAACATGTTCACTGAAAATAAATTAGTAAGAAATAACTACTGGACTTATTTTCTCCTTTAGTAAGAGGCTTTTCCTTTTGTTTTTCAAATACAATAGAAGAAACTTCAGAGCAGAAAGAAAATCCAACACAAATAAGATTCTGGTCAAAGTTCTGCTCACTACAGTGATAACTAAGAAATCCAGAACACATATTTTAGAATTTAGGAGCTTTGAAATGTGTTTAAAATTTGTATATAGACAGAATAGTGCTGCAATACTAATGAAAACAATACATCCTTAAAGTAGTGAAATCAATTTCCTATATTAATCTGGAACTGGCAAGCACAGCTTCTCAGCCGAGTGCTCCGAGTGCTGATACATTTCTTGCATACTAAGTACAGTGGAAGGAGATTTCTTACTAAAAGAATATAGCTTTTCCCTCTGATTACCCCACAAAAGCTTAAAATGGTACTTGCACTGTGGTGTATGCAGCATTACAACATAACCTCTGTGCAGACACCATGACAAATCCTTAATACCCTACATGTAAGGAGACAGTCATTTTCATTTATTTATAATTCTATGAATTTCTTGTCAATCCTGAAGGCACTTTTACAAAAGGAAATACGTATCAGATATCTGTAAGCTCCTACATATTAACACAACTATTAGTTCTCCGACATATTTAGACAAATATTAGTATTTTCAACAATTATATTCATCTGTCAGGAGCACTGTTGAGGACTAAAGTTACGCAAGTGTTTGTAGGATCAAAGCCCAGATAAGAAACATTATCAATTCCAGTCACACTTTAGTCACTTGTGTGTGTAGAGAGCCATGAATACAGAAGCTGCCCAACATTCCTAGTTTAAACATTGCTTTCAGTTGCAAATGTCTTTCAAGGTAATTTGGGAAGATGTGTCCATAACTGACACTTGTCTGACTGAAAGCTACAGAAAATGTCCAGAAAACCAATTTTGCAGTTTCAGAAAAAAACTCCAGCACCTTGTGTGGAAAAAAGGTTATTTTTCACACACAATGCTTGAAGTAGCTCTGGAAACACTTACTTGAGAAACTTACTCCTGCCTTGTGGCTTAAAACTTCAAAACTATGCAAAAGAAAGATGTGTCCTTTACTGCACCTATGAGAATCTATTTAAAACTGAACAGACTTTTTTTTTTTTAACTTGGAGAAAAATAGTTTACACATCACTGAAGGCTTTCAAACCCTTGAGAATTCTGTGAACATGCACGATCTCTCTCAATTTATACGGCTAACTACATGTACATATGCCATTCCCAAAGAAGAATTAAGTTTGTTCAGAGATTTACTCTTAAATCTCCCACACTCCATTTCCCAGATGCCAGGGGCTAGACATTGAAATTAAGGGAAAAGCACTTTCTGGTGACTTTTTTGTCTTTCTGCCATGGAATAGTATCCTTAATCTTCAAATGGAGAGGAGGAGTGATTCATGAAAATTAAGGCTAGAAGCCTGGAAAAAATGGAAATTCAAGACACAGTATGGAGGAAAAAGGACATCTCTATGTCCCATGTGCACAGAGACTGGGAGATGAGGTGTGGTACCAAGGAGCCCAGGACTGATTTAGCATGACTTTGGCAATGGTGTGTGGAAGCATTGACTCAGTAAAAGAAGTAACAGCCTACTAGTGGAGGAGGTGGTAGGGGGAAAATCAGCAAGAACCAAAACGGAGCTGAGGGTACACAGACTTAATGATGGACTGCATAAAGAGGGAAAAATAAAAATGGTAAGAAAAAGAAAACAAGACAAGTGATAAGTGAAGGGTAAAAGAAAATGCAGGTAAATAAAGGTCACTAGTAACACTAGCTAGATATTTGTAATTACTGAATATTATCTATACACTGGTATGTATATGAAGCTGAAGGAGATTGGCTAAGAGCAGGGACAGATGGCAAGAAAGAACAGTCTGGGAAGCAGTGGGTTTTTACAGCCTGCAAATAGACTTTATGCTTATGTAAAATGATTTAGCCTTTGATTCAAGAGTCATACAGGAGAAAATAACACATGATCAAAAAATTATTCAGAGCCAAGGAGGATCTGGAGATAAACTGGAATTGTTTAACACCTCCCAACCCCCCCAAATTTATCCATAGAAACACAAGATCTTACCAGAGAAGACGGAGTGAATGAAGCAAGAGTTCCCAGGATATTAAGTGACACAATGAACACAAAGATGTCAAAGGTGTACACAGAGAATTGTATTCCCTGCCTTTTTCACCAGAGGAGAACTGCTCCTCTGCAAGCTTAAGCAAATATGTCAAGGCTTTTCTGTGAAGTCTATGGGTTTTGTATTTCCTTGGTCCCCAATTTGACCCTCCAGGATTTCAAATGCAGAAGCTAAAGGTGCAGAAGAATAATTTAAGGGCCAAAGGTGAAAAGAATAGTATTATCAATATGGAATCCAATTTTACTGAAATAATTTAAGAGGCAATTAAAAAACTGTAAAAAACTGCATTCTCATGATTCAGGATTCATGATCAGGCAATATTGTAAAGTGAGGAAATAACTCATGAGCCATAATTTTCAAACACACCTCCAAGATTAATGTTTCTGAAACAGATAAATTATTCTGTTATATATCATTGAAGTATAAGAGATCACTAATTTAAAAAAATTAATTAAGGTTTAACACCCACATAGGAAATACAATGAAGAAAAACCCACATAGGGTAATATAATGAAGTAAGATGAAATTTTTTTTTAATTTTTAAATGCTTTGTTTTACAGTCATAACATTTTTTTTCTATTTGTTCACAATTTTCAGCATTGATTTGCTTGGGACAGAAATTACTTGCAATATGGTAAAATTTTACACTGAAGTTGAAAGAGAAAGGAATGCAAATATCACTTGCTTATCAAAATCAAAGATTCATAGAAGAAAATTTGTGAGGCAAAAGGAAAGCACTGCTTCTGCTTACTCATATCTATGCAACAACATTAACTTCTAGATCTAAAACAACTTAAAGAAAATACTCAACTGTGGCAGTCAGTATAACAGGAGATGTGTGAGATGGTTTGTAATTTCAAATGGGCAGTTAAAACTGAAAAGTAATGACACTGGCTTGTCATCAGACCTTTGAATTTGAAGGACAGTATTTCTACAATATCTACTTTCTATTCCTATGACATAAGAGCACATTATGTATAAAAGATTTTAGTATAAAACACGTAATATTCCAAAAACTGATTTCTTAATAAACCTCCAGTCCACTTTTATGGGGAAATATGCTTCTTGTTGTCACTGTCAACATACATGTTAGTACTGCAAGATATGATGATCAAAATAAAGCAGACCTCAAACCTAGAAAATAAATATCATATTAAGCATTGACAAATGTGCAGAGGTGCCCATCAGAGTTATTTGGACAACCATAAATACACTGGTCTGTTAAAGCGTAGGAAACAGAACTTATCACTTATAGCACTTCTGCATATATTAAAAACAAAACAAAATGAAATAACACTGAAGAGAGGAAAAAAAATCTGTAAATGGTAATGACAGAAGTTCCTGAGAATAATTCCCTCACTTACAAGGTCTATGTAACATACATAGACCTTGGCAAAAAAGTGTCCTTGACACTTGTGCCCCTTAATTATTTTACATTTTGAATGATAAAGATCCAAGAAAAACAAAAATAAAAACCACCCTCCCCCCAAAAAAAGACACAACCCCCCCCTGCCCCTCCCCCCCCAAAAAAATCTACCTTTTCAATGACACATTTCACCCACTCTGGAATAGCTTCTAAGCCCACACGCGATACATTGCAAGACTTACGAGTAGCAGCTGAAGGTTGTGACATCTATTAAAAAAACAATCATTGTATTGACACTCAACATTTAAGTACACTTTTTAAAAATTTTGATTATAGCCAGAAGTCAGCTTCCCAAATTCAGTAAACAATAACAAATTATAAATCTCAAATACGATGTTCTTCTAAAAATTAGGTAGATACTGTCAACAGTCTATTTCTGAATCTAAGAACGTTGGACAAACTCTACTGTGGAGATGCAGGCGTCTGGAGGTGGTTTTGTTTTGTTCAAAAGAACAGAAAGTATGCCATCGCAGGCCTTCCAAGAATATTTGGAAATTGATTTTAGAATCATGGTTAACTGGCACAATTTTTCAGCAAAGACAGAAAAATGTAAGGTACAGTTTAAATGAAGACTGTGATCAGCAATGAACAAATACCACAAATAGTTGAAAATTAATTTTCTAATTATTTTTTTAATAAATAGCAGAGAAACCAGGTAATCTTAGCAATTTTAGAATTTTTACTGCATTGATATGATCAACTGAGGAGAAAAATAAATCTAAAAACTTGTAGAATTTCACTAACTGATACTAAAATAAAAAAAATTACCTAACTGAAGTAGAGTTACAGAAACAGGTAAAAAAGAGAAAGTCTGCTGAGAAAGTCCTAAAATCAGTGGTTAAAATTTATGAATATGGAAAGTTATGGACTCCCATGTCACGAAAGTGATTGGAATAAAAGTTTCATTCTACTGAAAATTAAAAGTGGGGCTACTGACAGAAGATAGAAGCTTTTAAAAATTTTCCAAGTATTGACAGAAGACAGATAGAGCCATTTACCACGTCTCTGCTATTGTTTTCCTCCTATCTGTGGAGACTTGCTGTACTCCAATTTGGATATAATTCTAATTTAAAGTGTTTATACTTTATTTGTAACTTCAACATTAGTTTTAAAATTTGTTCTATAATTTTTCATTCATTTTCAGCTGTGTCTTTGTGTGAAGGTCTAAAATTCATCAGTGAAAATCAACACGCTGAAAACATTACTCTTCTCCGTCACAGTAGTGTCTCTGCCTCCCAACCTCTTCAGATACAGCATTAAGTTACACTTTTTTTATCAGCTATCTACATGACTAGAGAAGGAGCTACTTCAGTCATGTGCACAATGATGGTGGATCTCTACTAACTAAAAGCTCCACCATGGAGCATGGACAAAGATACCTCCTTCTTTTCACTACATTTTTTATCATGGAAGGAGTTGAAATTTCCACATTCCCCCCCCTGCTAAAAATCACTTCAAACCATGCACAAAGAACCCATCAAATATAAAGCATAAAAATTATTCCAGAACCTCAAGGTCTGTAAGCAGAGTGATTAACACAGGGTTTATTGACAAAGCTAATTATATCTTGATATTAAAAAATAACTTTGTTTCCACATCTATTAGCTGTACCCTCTCTAGGGCAAAAAAGAACGTTGTTGCATTACTAATGTCTTAATGACAAACAACACTTTATCTTCTTTTTGCTTTTTAACTTTGATTCAAGGTCATTGGATTGTCTTTTTGGCATATTTGGAAAGACCCTAGCTCTTTATGATTACTAGCTGCCATTATAAAATAGGAAACACTCTATCATGGTTTTATTCTGTATATTTGTCCTTCTGTTTATTTTAAAAAAGAAAATATAAATTATAAAGGGCATAACTCTGCTCAGGGCAGGCTAATCTTCTGAACTATTTTTCTCCACAGACTATGGTCCATCTTTTAAAAGTTAAGAGCATAATTTCCTGATGTAGGGATATTTTACACACTGTTAACTACCACAGTGGAAATTAAAACCAGCCTTTAAAACACACCTTAGACACAA
Source organism: Grantiella picta (assembly GCA_013397955.1). Taxonomy (NCBI): domain Eukaryota; kingdom Metazoa; phylum Chordata; class Aves; order Passeriformes; family Meliphagidae; genus Grantiella; species Grantiella picta. The sequence goes on along the minus strand of VZRM01000031.1, from coordinate 5,151 downwards.
AGAATTGTCCCCAAAGAGATATCAAAACAAACAAAAAAAAATTACTGCTGTAAAACCATCAAAACCAAACCTCATTTTTATATTAGAAATGTTAATGCTGTACACAGGCTAGTAGTCCAGTGCCCATGAACACCAGCCTTCATGCTGGAGAACAGGAAGGTGATCACCAACTACTTGGCTTCACTAAAATTACTTCTCATACTCCTCTCTGGAATTTTCTACACTTTACTACTTACCTCCACAAGAGATTAGTTACAAAGTGAGACTAAGAATACTTCTTCATTTAAAACAAATGGCACTGGAAGAATGTACAAACTTCCTCAGAAGAAGCTATACTTACTTCAGATGGTTTTTTTCCATTACATTTTGCAAGAAAAACAGATTTTGGTACGTATTTCTGACATCTCCAGCAATGCAGAACACCAGCATCTTGGTCGTTCATTATTTATACTTGTTATTTTTCAGCTTTTTATGTTGACCTGTGAAGACCACAAAACATACAATTTGGTCACCTGTTGAAACCACCACTTTTCTCTTGCAACCCTAAAGTCCACAAATATTCTCAACACTATAGAGAAGACTAATACTTTACTTACAAACATCCTCTGATATTGTATAGCATGCTGCCTAGATGTTTTAATTAGTAAAATGAAACAGTTGGTTTTATTTCCAGGTTGCATAAAAGAACTAGAAAGCAACAACAACAAAACAACTAAAACCAAAATAAAATAAAACACACCCAACCAATCAACCAAAGAAAAAGCCTGTCCAATATTTGGACAAAAGGCAAGAGAACTCCAGTTTTTCTAGAATATGTCAATAGGAATAAGTCATTGCTATCCTAAGCAATAAATAAACACACACACATATAATGCCATGTAACAAAAATGAAGGTGGACATAAAACTACGGATGACAAAGACTCTTAATATGCCCCTGGAAGCTTGCTCCCTTAAATTCTGTTGTGTACAAGGATCAGCACTACTGGTGCAGAGCTTTTCATGATCTGTATTAACCTCCTTGTGAAACAGACACCTAAATTAAGTCAAAAAGATGGACAAGGCAAATATAGTATTTTTATCTCTTTGTGTCTTGATGTTTCCTTATTGTCTCTCTGGTCTTCTCTAGCTTGCTCCAGTCTTTCCTTTTTGTCATGTTTTCTCCAAAGATCCTCCAGCTTTTTTTTCTACATACTTGTTTTTACCCCCTTGTGCTAGCCAGCTACATGAAAAAAAGAAAATATTTTTATTATACATGTCAACTCAAGCCCTATATGACAGTTATGCCTACTCAGAGTGCTAAAGTGCACAGTGCTCACTAATGGGGAAGCGGGAGTATCAACTAAAAATCAGTATCAAAAGTTCCAGAGTCCAAACATCTCATTTTGCAACTATTTTAACATTTAAATTATTTTAGTAACTAACTAAAGAAACTTTGAGGTCTTCTTTACAGGCTGGCTGAAGGACAGTTTGCCTTGGTGAGACACACACACTCCTGCGTTTTCCCCATTTTTACCTTTTCTTTTTATGCCTTGTTTTCTGATTTGATCAAAGACTCTGAAACACACAGAGAGGTTACTCATTATCTTTTAATTACATATGGGGCCTTCATTCAGCAGATTTTCTACTTTTTCTACAAATGTAAAGGTCTGAAATAAAGTTTGACACGGACAAGCAGAAATATGTATATACAGTGGACTCTGAACTCAGGTGCACATGCGATTTTTAACAACCAGATCCACCCTAAGCTTAAAAAGTGAAATTAAGGCAAACATTAAATGTTTTCTTGCAATATCACAATAAATTAAAATGAATTTTCGTTAAGGGTCCATTAAAGTTTCTTCAGATAGCCAAGCAGAACAACACGGAAGAAACACTTATACAAAAGACAAAAACTTATACTAGTAACCTGTCTTGATCCTGGCAAAAATGGAATTATTCAAATGCTTCGACTTAAGCACAATCTCTCTCAAGTTTTTCCTAACCCATATACATCAGTGCTGCTACTTTCTGTAGCACACACATTTCAAAAGTGGAATGTATAAAATAAGGAACCTGTCTATGAATGACTTTTTTTAAAAAAAAAGTAAATTCAGACACTGAAAAGTTGTTGAAGTAGCTTGTACCACTTTGCTGTTACAACATTAGGTATCACTCAAACACGTTAAAGCTGTTCTAATTAATTTATTCTTCACAAATTCATAAAACACTTCTAGAATGTATTTAGTTTTACAACAGCTCAGTGAGAACCTCAAATGTAAGACCAGCTAGGATGGACTAGAAAGACCTTTTGCACAAGGCTAGCTCAGATGATCTTTTCAGGTATAGCCATACCCTCATCTACTCAAACACATTCTTGAAATGAAGTGATACATATCTTGCATCACTTTTTATGCTGTATTTTTGTATTCAAATGACATGCTCAAGTCTCTAAACACATTCTGTTCTTCTTAGAGGAAACAATGTTTTGCTATCTGCTGCTTCATTTGGGACTGATGACACTCCCTGGAGCAGGGCAGACCTCTGAGCAATCAGATAAAGGGCTGATAAACAAATGCACTTGCTCTATTTAAAAGTTCAACTTGGGCAAACAAAGGCTCTCTAAGGATCACTGGCATTTGAAGCGATGTAAACTTCCCTCTAATCTATATAATATCTTCTTAATTTTACTGCAAAATAAAAGGTCTTTTAGTTAGTTAGTTACACACTTTGAAAAGTTCTTCTTAGTCCAGCATATACCTTTTACTTAAAATTACACTTACATAAGAGAAATGAGTGCATAATATATGTGTAATAACACACACGGCATGGATTGTACTTTGTGTATTGAAAAATGCTGACAATGAAATACAAGGAAAAAATCCAACTCAAGTGGATATTTTTGAACATTATGGTACAGTAGGCTGAAGTGTTCTTCTGGCCTAGGAGTATTTAAAAAGCAGAATTCCTGTAGGTCTACTAAAAATCTGCATGTATGTGCCTTTTGCAGTTCTTACAAAAGACAGAATAAACTCTACAGACGTATGCTAACACATCACAGAGGTTTCTACATGCATCATGTTAGAAAACAAAAAATGAGATGGTTCTCATTGGCATTGACTTCTGTTTTGCACACAAGTTCAAATTAATGCATATGAACACAGGATTTTGTAGTGGTTTTTTTTTTTTTTTTGTTAAATGCCGTTCAATCATAGTGTTTTGGATATATTTTCCTAAGTTTTATTTGTCTTGGTCTGCATGTAAAACTATTAAAAGGCATTTGTTCTCTTTCAGCAAAAAGTGCCTACATAAAGATAAAAGTTTTCCATTTGGAACTCCAAAAACAGTGTCACCCGGCATGGGCCTTTTCATCTTGGTATTGGGTCATGTGTGTTGTGGCTGTACTGCTTTCAGGTCAGTTGCTTTGTGTGAGCTCATGTTTGTCTCCAAAATAGCATGCAGACATATCAGTGTTAAACAGCCTATATTCTTCCACAGCTTTTGTTTGTTGACCTTCAAACTCTTTTCTATTATTTAGTAAAACCAGTAGTAGAGTCCTAAGACTTCCTCCCCAAGTCAGTCTCTGTTCCCTTTCTTGAAAATCATTTATCTAATCCTCTCTTAGAGACCTTTAATGAAGATTTCACAGCCTTCCCAAACTACTTCATTGCATTCTTATCTTCTATTATTAACATTTCCCCTAACACTTAAATGGAGTTTTCTTGTAATTTCCCTTATTTGCTGTGAATGCAGAGAACAAAATTGGTCCTTTTCTTCTGTGCAAGAACATTTTACAACTTTAAACACTTATTAGATATTAGCTCCCCCTTCAATCTTGTCTTTGAACTAAATAAATCTTTCTCTTTTTCCTCAGAAATAATGCTTTCTTGATCTCCAACTGTCACTGCAATTTTGTGAACTCTTTCAAATGGGTCAGCTTTTATTGCTGAAAGCAAGTTGTGGATGCAGAACTCAGGGAAGTTTTACCAGATGAGGAGAGTAGACAGAAGACATAAATTTTCAAGGGAAAAAAATTGAAGAATGCCTATCTATATTTAAATTTCTTATAAAACCCAATTGTATAATGTATTGTTTCAGTCAATCCATCTTCAAAAAGATTGATAAAAAACATGAAGTACAACTCCAATCAAAAATTCTCAAATGTTCAGTCAAGAACTAAACACAAACCCCTACATTTCTGTTGAAATCTGGTCTAGAATTTCAACTAACTTGCCCTTCATTCACAAACACATAAAATGAGAAAATAAGTATAGGAGCACAAGTGGTTATCAACGTCTTTTGTTCAAAAATCACCTGTGATCCCCTCAGAATACCGCAGCCATAAGAATTACAATAGTAACTAGGTTGCAGCAAGAAACTAGGGCACAGAAACTTGAGCATTAGTTACCGAGAGTCTTGAAAAAATATTAGATGAGTGTCAGCTTTGTAGGAGGATGACAGAGGAAAGCTAGATGAACTGTCCTAGACAAAGAGTTCATTCCAGAAATTCCTGCTCCCAGGAAAGGGGGAACTAACACTTTACCAAAGAAACATCCATGGGACACATTAAGGCACACTTAAAAACCTGCTTGTTGTTTCTATATCCAAAGTATTTCTGCTTAAAGAAACACTTAAAAAACCCTAATTCAACGGTGTTTCTCAATAAAATAACACTTAAGATGGGGAGACAGAAAATCTGAAGAACTGTCTCCAGGCTGTCAAAGAAGAAAAGCAGAAAGATGCATCATGTGCTCCTGTGCTGCCTCCTCGTCTACTAACTCTTCTACCAGTTAAAGCCATCGTGTAATCAACTTGCGTGCCATGGAAGTTAATGGCAGGAACGACTAGTTGCGACAGAGGTGGCCAGCATGTGATACTCACTGTTTTGCTGGCCAGACTAACGCAAGTAATTCAAAGGGAGTTAACAAAGAGTAAGAAGGTTACTTGCAACGTATTTCTTAACTTCCTAAAACCCCTACAGCTTGGGGCTGAAGTCAACAGGTCTTGTAGGCACAGCTAAGGTCTGGAGTGCGTAAATGGCTTTTACACGGAACAGACCGGGCGGATCGATGGAACACCACGGACTGGCACGGAACAACCTCTTTCTTTCGTGAGATCCCAAGATCAGAGCTGTTCATGCCCTTACAGATACAAACGTTAGCAGTTGCACACAG
>VZRM01000029.1:1994-13097 GCA_013397955.1 Grantiella picta | reverse complement strand
CAGTATCAAAGTTATCTTACCAGAAGACTCAGGTCTTCTCTTTACCAGTCATTTGTTTGTAAAGACACTCCCTTATTCCTTTCACTATTGACTACTCCTTTTTCAGCCTTAGACACTTCCAGGGGCAGCCACAGCCTTTCTGAGCAACCTGTGCCAGGGTTCCACCACCCTCAGAATAAAACTTTTCTTCATTATGCCTAAACGAAACCTAACTATGCCAGTTTAAACCGTTATGCCTTCATCCTGTCAGTACAGGCCCTGGTAAGCAGTCTCTCTCCGTTTTTCTTATCAGCCCCTGTTAAGTTCTTGTTAAGACAACTTCCTTGTCCAACCATTTTTAAGAATTGCCTGTGAGCTGTTTCAAAGGTGTCTGTCAGATGTATCTACTATTGAGATCAGATATGGGGGCTTGTTAATGTTCTATTCCAAGCCACAAAACGTTTAACTTTTTCCGATTTTTTTTTTACCCTTGAGAAAATAGAACCTATGGTGCCAGAATAGCTTGTAGAGGTAGTGTTACTTGGTTTTCTTTGCTTTCTTTGAAGACTTTCTTGAAGAGGCAACTGTCAAAGGTACAGTGTGAATACATGAGCTAGCAGTAAACAGGTGAATAATGAATTTGCAAGATCACAGCAAGAAAATGAATGTTGGTTTAATTATTTTTACACCACTGAGTAATCCACTTACATAAGCCATTTATTTATTTGTGTATATCAGTCTTCTGCACAATTCTGTGTAGTTACTGTGATGGTGAAGAGTATTTTGTCTTGGGAGTTGTCCATAATTTACATGACAGTATCACTAAAACTTGTTTTAGTAAGTGCCGGTCTGCCTTTTTAAATATACACAGTATTGATTGAAAAATTGTTCTTGCTGTCTATTAATTCTAGTGAGCTGATCAAGAGATGCAGGTTGGAAGCTTGATAAACTTCTTTTTGTCACTGAAGGGGACTGAAATATCTGAATAATAATAGGTAATATTTGTGGCTACCAATGCAAGGAACACTTAAAAGTAGAAAATGGTGGCTAAAGAGAAGACATTCCAGCTGTATGGCTTGTGTGATAAAACTGTTATTTCATATGAAATGTGGTTTTGTTTTCATTTAGGCATCTTATATTTTTAATCTGAAGTGAAATTCTTTATTATTTCAAATTTCGAGCCCATATAAAGCTTATAGTCCATGGTCAAATAGGGACTAAATCCTTCCTCTGTTAGAGGAAAATGAAACAGATGAAATAAGGACTAAAATCCTTATTTTCTGCTACTGTATGGGCAGGGAACTCTGGAGCAGAACTGGAGATGTAGGAAAACTTCTGAAATGGATGAAATCAAGATGAAAAACACTCAAAATTTTATTCAAATGGTTTGTGGGTTTTTTGTTTTTATTTTTTTTTTTGTGTGGCGATAAAACTAGACCCAATTTGATGCCACTTTGGGAATACTGAGGATTTTGAAGGATAGTGAAGATAAAGGTGAGCGGATCTTGTTGAAAGATGGAACGGTTTGTCTTTAGGCTGACTGCTCTTGTGGTCCAGTATTTGTTGTTGCTCCTTGTATGTGTCAGAGGCAAGATACAGAACTGCCAACTGTCAACTTACTGAACAGGGTTGCTCATCTTTCTAATTTATGTGCACAGCAAATCAGTTATTTTAGGCAGTGACAGAATATTTGAAGAAAAGAGACCTTAAAAAAAGAGTCTGTTCATGCCCAGTTTACATCCTGGTGGCTTAGGCAAGTCTCACTGCTCTGCATGTATGTGCCTGCGGGTTCTGAACTCATGGTTTAGCTGTGCAGAAGAAAATGTCTCTTCCCCCCTTCAATGCTTGAGATGGGTTTTTTTGTGTTGTTTTTTTTTTGGGTTTTTGGTTTTGTTTGTTTGTTTGTTTTTGTTTTGGGTTTTGGTTTTTTTTTTTTTTTTTGTGTGTGTGTGTTTGTTTGTGTTGTCTTTTGGGGGGTTTTGTTTTGTTTTTCACCAGGTCTTGGCAGGTGATCTGTACCTGGATAGGAGTAGCCCCATGCTGCAGTCCAGGCTGGGGGCTGCCCTGCTAGACGGCAGCCCTGTGGAGAAGGACCTGGAGGTCACCAGCTACCCCTGGCCAGCCGTGTGCCCTGGGGCCAAGGTGGTGGACCCTGGGGTGTGTGAGGGAAGGCATTGCCAGTGGGTCAGGGAGGGGATCCTGCCCCTCTGTTCAGCTCTGTGAGGCACATCTGGAGCACTGTGTCCAGTTCTGGGAGCTGGGCCTGTTGAGCCTTGAGAATAAATAGATGGCTGAGAGGGGCCCTCATCTCTGTCTGTCCCTGTCTGCTCTCTTGGGCCTAGCCAACAGCATAAGAGGCATTGGGCAGAAGCTGGAACACAGGAAGTTTCATCTAAATATGAGGAAGAACTTCTTTACAGTGTGTGTGACTGAGCAGTGAATAGGCTGTCCAGAGAGGATGTGAAGTTTCCCTCGTTGGGAATATCCCAGAATTGTCTGGCCACAATCCTATGCCATGTGCTCTGGGAAGACCCTGCTTAAGCAGGGAGGTTGGACCAATTGACCCACTGAACTGTTCTATGACTCTTTGATTATTTGCTAGTAATTTGAGGTGTTTTGCTCCAGCTGTTTTTCTTCTGAAACTGAGCCAATTAGATCTCATGACACAAATCTCAAAGACCATCTCTGTGTATAAATTATTACAGATTATTAGTGACTCCTCTTCCTCTGATCCTCAACTCTGAAAAGAGTTTTGTTCTCCTGTTCTTTTCTGTACAACATCAGCACTTATTGACTATTTTCATTCAAAGTCTGGTAACAGTTCCACTGTAAATAGCAGATAGTGTGATTTAAACTAATCCTGTGTGATTTTAACAGTATGAACTCTAAAGTGGTGACAACTCTTAAAACTTACTTTGAAAGCTCACACATGAGACTTTACGACATAAGAGTTCAGTCTGTACATTAATTAACATCTTTGGATATGAAGTACTGGAAGTAACTTTCTGGTAAATTCTGAGTTATTTCAGAGTCCTTAGAAATAGGCCAGCACAAGCCATTGGTGAGAGATTGGTACCGGCATATGTGCGCTGTGAACCTACAGAGTATGAGGCTCGGTGTTTCTCAATTTTTTTTTAAAAACACCACTTTGACCTTTCTCATGTCTGTGTAGCATGTATAACAAGATGATGCTGTAGTTTTATTTTCCCCCTATGTTTTAACCATACATGTCATTATATATAGTACATAAATGAAATATAATAAAGCATATATGTAGTATATATGTGTTATCTACGTGAGCATACCTGTTAGCAATGTTTGTTTTCCTTGTACAGGTGTGCAGTCTGTGACAGCTCCTGTTGTTATGGCTGTGTATGTGGATCATCGAACGGATGCTCCTGATTCTGTTGCCTCCCCTTTCCATATAGCATGGCACCCACTTCATCCACTCCTGGCAGTTGCTTCTGTCAGCACAGCAGCTGGGGGCTGTGTGGATATCTACCTGGAACAGGTGAAAAATCAGCAGCTTTCCTTTTGGTCTTGATATAGGATCACAGAATCACAGGATCACAGGATCACAGGATCATCCTGTTCCAAGTCCCTGCCATGGGCAGGGACACCTTCCAATAGACCAGGTTCCTCCAAGCCCCATCCAACCTGGCTTTGAACACTTCCAGAGATGTGAGAGATATGTGAGAAGTCACAGCTTCTCTCAGCAACCTTTATCATTGTCCTAATTTAAAACCTCACATTTTAATCTCTAGTTTTGCATCCTTACTTATTCTCTTTAATTTTCTCTCTGGATTTTGTTTTTATTTACTCTCTGGATTTTACTTATTTAATTTTTAAAAAATTCTATTTATTTATGTCCTGTGCTGTCTAGAACACAACAGATTCATCAGTGACTCATTCTATGTGTTTTTAAAAAGATCTTAATAAATTAAATTGATCTTTCCTTTGAAATTTTATGTTTACAGCCTATGAGTCTTGTTTGCGATGGTTACTGATTTGCTTTTTGCTTCTCATAGTGTAAGAATTTCAGGCTTATAAGTAAACAAACACATGCTGTTGCTGCTTTAACTCTTAAGTGAATAGAACATACTAAGAAAAGGAAATTAAATCATTCCACCACCTTGAGACTGAACTGATTTGTTTGACTCCTCTTGTTCCATTTGAGTAGATTGTTTCATAGTACGGTTTCTGCCTGTAGACAGATATTTCTTTTGCATACTCTAACTTTTACATGAGAGCCTTTTCTAAGACCTAGGTTTGCATAATTTTTAGGGAAGTAGCACTACAAACTATCTAGCAGCAGACTTACTGAAACATGTAAGTCTGTTAATATGAGTAGCCTATAAAATGTGTACTTTTAAAAGTGTATTATGAAAAATTGCCATCCAAGCTTTACAAATGGAAATATAATTACATTGGTTAAATGATTCGCATAAAATATTCTTGCAAACCATGCCCAAAGGAGGATCTACCTTTAAGAGCTGTTGAAGCTTTAGATTATTCTGTGTCCTTAGTGATGTACCTTATTCTTTTTCAATAGCTGGAATTTCTTTTTACCTTGAAATGTGCTTGAAGCCTTCTTATATCCTTTATATGGGAGAGAAAGCTTGATATTGACTGGGCTGTGAATCTGAAGGTGCTGAGCTCACACTGATTTCTGTTTACAGGGAGAACATGTGTCTGATTCCCATGTTGAGAAAAGCTTTCAGGTCACATTACTTGCCTGGCACCCTTCCAGACCCATTCTGGCATCAGGATGGGAGACAGGAGAAGTTCTGATACTGAACAAACAAGACAAGGAGCAGCACACTGTACCTCCAAATCACAATGCCAAAATCACAGTCCTGAGCTGGAGTACAAGTGGCACCTGCCTCCTGTCTGGGGATGGGGTGAGTAGCTGCAATGCCACATGTGTGTTTGATGTGGAACACAGTCTTGGAAGCTCTGTAATGGGAAAGGATCATGGAATAGAGATCCATCGGGAAGGGACAGTTGTGGGAGAGAAATTCTCTTTCCTTAGGTACAAATTAAAACTGTTAGAGAATAAAATCAAATCTTAGTGTTTTAACTTTTTCTACAATATTTTTCTACAATTAAAGAATTGCTGTTCTGCATTTTTCTTTAAACAAAAGTGTGTCTAATCTCAATGAGTGCTGAGTGTTGATGAAGGTTTAAGGCTATTTAATGGATGGAGTAATTGAGGCATACACAATTGGAATTCTTTTGCTCCTGTCTCATGCACAAATTTTATGGCAGACTCAGGAATAGAGGCCAGGTGTTGAGAAACAAATTCCAGCTACAATATATTCATTGTATACATTACATTGTATACATTACATATACTACATTATATTCATACAGTGAGTTCAGGGCAGTGCTCACTTAAGTACAGGAAACCCATGCTAGTATCTCTTTTTCTAGTTTTATTAATGCCTTAAAATTGTGTCATATTGATCGTATTGGGAAATGTGACACTTTGTTTCTTGATGAGCTGGTTGCCCTTTTATATAGTGAAGTGAGAAAGTAGCTATTGAATATTCAGGATTAAGTATTCATAGAAGATTCTGATTTTGCCAGTTCTTGAGTCAGCAAATGAAGAAAAAAAAAGGTGGTTTTTTTCATTTTCCCTGATACAAACTTGAATTTGCCGAAGAATTTCAGTTCTGCTCTTACCTGCATGTCAGAATTCTTATTCTGTATAAATCACAGGAAAAGATGATTTTAAATAATTGTTTGTAGAAGTTCTGCTGCTGCTTTTGACAGAAATGCAGGAATTCCAAATAAGGTAAAAAGAGAATTTATCATCTTCTTTATTAGAAAAGGCGAAGTTCTGCCCCGGCAAAAGATGGACAGACCTCAGTGTAGCTGAGACCTTAATAATAATGAAACAATTCATTAATGTGGGCAGTGCTTACATTTATGAACAAATTTTTTTTCAAGTTTTCCCACCAGTGTCATTATGCTATGATCTGAGGTGCAGCATAGATATGTTTCATTTCCTACATATTTTCCAATATTTTACAAAGTTATTTTTAATATTTTTCCCATGAGGGTTTGTATTCAGGAAACTCCCATTAGGTAAGTGCTGCCAGGATCCTACTCTGCTCATATTACAGGAAAACCTTAAGAAAGAAGATAAATATTTGGACCCTGATTTGGTTTCTGTTTAACCCAGAGGGTGGTGGGGCACTGAACAGGCTCCCCAGGGAATGGTCAGAGCCCCAAGGCTGCAAGAACTCCAGGAGCACTTGGACAATGCTCTCAGGCACAGAGTATGATAGTTGGAGTGTCTGTGCAGGGCCAGGAGTTGGACTTGGTGTTCTGTGTGAGTCACTTCAAATGGAGCATATTCTGTGGTTCTACCTTCACAAGGATTTTTGTCATCATACATTCTGAAATGAAAAAAAAAAAAATTGAAAACAACTAAATAAAGTTGGGATAGGATGCTGAGAAAACAGAAGCTCTTAATTTTTTTTAAGTAAAAATAGCCTGGATGATTTCCACGTTTTGATCACACAAAAGATCTAGGTGCTTTCTCTAATGAAAGGGTAGGTGCCTTCCTATTTGTAAGGCAAATGGCTTTCATACCATCGAGCTAAAGCTTTGGGTTTTTAAAAACGATTGAGAAGCTACAGCATAGAATCAGAGAATATCTCCATTTGGAAAGGACGTTTAGGTAGATGATATGGTCAATTTCTTGTGTCCTTTTCAGATACCGTTTGAAAACAGACCAGTTCCTCATCCTTTCCAGTGACACTTAAAGGCAGTGAGCATTTTCTATTTCCAATCTCATGTGTTCCAAACTAAGAATTGAGTTTGCAAGAAGGTTATCTGGATACAGGCTGGAATATCTAGAATAAGATGGAAGGAAGGTCGGTGGCTTTAGAAAGCTGCATGCTCATCTTCCAGCTTGTAAATGGTGCAGGTGGTTTTACTTGGGATCCTTGGAAATTGGTGATATATAAAGCTGATGGAGGAGTGAGAGGAGGAACCAACAAGTTCATAGGATCCTGTGATTTTCAGAGGTAACTAGCAAACATTTTATGAACTGCCAGTGTCCTCTTGGGACAGGAGTTCAGCAGTGTCACATTTGCAGAGCTGAGTGGCATTCTTTAAGCTGCAAGACACATTGCACTTAATAAACAATTTTGGATGGTATAACTATTGCCATCATACTGTTGAAAAGAAGTTAGAACTTGAAAAAAAAGGTACCTTGGAAGACCTCAGCTGCATCTTGTGTTGCTTCTCATTAGAATTGTGAAGATTAAGTGACCACTGCTACCGGTCTTTCACTTCTAGGAGAAGGACAATACTTCACTGAAAACAAAAAATAAAAATAGAGCAAATTCTAATACCACTTTATTGTTGTCTATCTTAATGAAATAAAATGAGATTGAATTTGATGTTGAAAATTGTTGCTGGGTTTTTTCACAGAGCGCTTACCTGGAGGGTTCCCAAATGCAATTTGGTTTCATAAGCACTAGCATAGCAACAACCATAAATAATCATCTTAGCATTCCAACTGTGAGGATGTAGTGTAAGTCAGTTTGCTGGAATTTGTCTCCATTCTTTCCAGTCAGTCCTGATCTGGCACTGCAGGGTGTGCAGCCTGTGCCAGGCTCAAGGGCTGGCCTGTGTTGACCACTTTATTAGCTAACCAGCCTTCCTTTCTTTAGGATCTGTGATTATTCTAGTTACTAGATTCTTTTTCTAGAAGTAAATTCTTAAATGTCTGCTTTAAAGAGGAGGAAAGCTCCAGAAATTCAGAAATTCTGTCCTTAGTCTTTCTGTGACTTTACATATCTAATCATATACCCATGCTCATCTACGTCAGTGTTATATTCACTTACTGAGGCATGCATATGCTCTACTCTAATTTATTTCAATTGCTAAAATATAAGCTCTCAGACTACTTGCAAGAAAAAACATGGAAAGGACGTTATCAAAACAAATATTTACATCTGCTACTTGCAGAAGAAAACCAAGACTGTTGCATTTAATTGCTCTGATGGTGTAATTTGACTAAAAGTGGATAGGACCAACAAGCTTTTTTTAGATAATTCGATATTAAGTAAGTGAATAATACAATGTTAAAGATAACTTTGATTCCCTGTGGCTTAGTGAGAGTAATTGTATGTGTCAACTAAACGAAAGGGATGGTGTTTCTCTGTCAATAAAACATTTATTTTTATGTGCAGTGAGTAGCTGGAGTCAGGATTCTCACCTGTGTGCAAGGTAATGAATTAACTTGTCTTTTTCTAGCATGGTGTCTTGTTTCTGTGGAAAATGGACCATCGAGGCAGAGTGCAGGGTCCTGCCCTGGTTAAGCAGGAGTATGGGAAATGCTTGTGTCACTGTGTCTTTCGGCCACCCCCTCCTGGCAAGTGAGTATTGGCCCCATCAGAGTTCTGCTAGACCAGGTCTTTGTCTTGTTCCATGGAGAGAAAGTCCTACCCGCAGATGAGCTATTTTAAAATATATAAAACCCCGTTTTTTTCCTAATGGCCCTTTATTTCCAAGCTCTTCTCCCACTCTGGTAGCTGGCTCTGTGTCCTGGCTACAGAAACAGGTCTTCTTTCTCTTGTCCACGTCTTCTGCCTTTTGCTGTTGATTCTTTTTAGTTCTTCTAATTAGCAATGTTGCTGATTGTGGAAAGCCGTAAATACATTGGAAACACAATTGTTGTTACATTATTGTCAAAAATATTTAAATTAAAAGTCAGTTTTTAAACATTATTATTTCTTTCCTCTCCAAGCAAGAAATAGGAAGCAGCTGTAGTAAAAAAGAAGAGTTTTCCATGTCTGGGTTTTTCTGTTTCACATCTCTGTAAAAATAGTTATGCGTATGGAAAAAAAAGGTGAAACAATGCAAATGAAAATTAATATTAAAATTTTGTTTTGTATCTTTTTGAGTTTGCCCTTTTTTCAATCATTGTATCTTTATTCTCTTTATACAATATGCTTTATTAACTACTCATCCATTCTTTGAGACTGAAACTACTCTGTTATGAAAGGAATTGGGAATGAAGTATCTCTCTTTGCAGGGACTTTGTACAGCTGGCAAAAGCAGCTGTGAGTGGTGATGAGAAAGCCTTGGATATGTTTAACTGGAGGAAAGCCGGAATGGGACCACCTCTGAAAATGGCAGTCCAGGAAGGACTCTCCTTCTTTATCACTTTGACAGATGGTAAGAACAAAACCGCTTTTACATTTGACTGAGAAGTTGTTTCCTTAGAGCTTCAAAATAGCTCAGTGCATGATAGTCTTGTTTTCATATATGCGACATCTGGTGTATATTCATATATCCATCATATTAATATATTCAATAGGGTAGAGTATTTGTCAGAGTTGTAAAATGTTTGGTAAGAAATGAATAAAATTATTGAAATCTTATCATCTTCAGGGTGGTCTTGTTCACAAGGACACCAGAGGTGCTGGGTTAGTCAGGCTCTTGAAGAAGGATGAGGAGAAGAGTCTCTAACACGCAAGTGTAGATCGAATTAGCTTTTGTGCAAAGCTTCAAAATAATGCATGTGTTGTGGGTTCTTTTTTCTATAAATAGGCAAATTCTGCTAAAACATACATCTTAAAATATATTCTGAATTTGCTTTTTTTCTCATGCTTTGGAATTATGCTTCTGTCTTACAGAGCAAAAACTGTGAGAATCTGCTTTGTTTGTTTTCTCCCTAATACTGTTTCTTCTCTGCATCTTCCTCTTCCTTGACTTTTACTCTTCCCAGTCTTTTCCTGTCCGTTTTAGTCTTCTGGGTACTAGTTTGCTCTAAACTAATTTTCTTCACACCCTAATTCTTCGCATGATGCCATCTATCTCTAACTTGCTCTCTCCGGAGCCAGAATGTGTGTGTCAAGTTGCATAATGGATGTGGTTTTGGTAGGTGATTGGAGTAGGTAATCTTCTTGATTCAAGTGTTAACTGCTCTGAAAACATTTCATTTATGCTGGTTCTGCAGTTCAGTTAAAATTTGATTCAGTGTTCTACCAAAACTGACACCCCTTGTTTACTCTAGTAAAGCAGCAGTAGAGCTTGCAGGAGTGGCATGGGCCAGCCATGTGGTTGGTTTGCAGAGCAGTTAACATTTGTACCTTCTTTTGATTTGTGAATTATAAGCCTCTTTACTAGATAGGAACCATTTAAATGGAAAATGGATACAGGGCGCTTCATAAAGGTATGAGAAAAACTTTGAGAAGCTGTGCCCATTCTATCCTCACCTTCAAAGCTGCTGTTGTGGTGGTGCAGAGCCCCATCTAGGGACAGGCTCTGTGTCCTCCAGGTGCTGTCCTTGGTTTGGGCCTCCTTGTCAACCTCCTCAAATGTCAGTCAAATGACACTGACTGTTACTTATGAGCAGCCTCATTGCTTAGCTTGGTTTGGGTATATGTATTTTGGACTCATTTCTTAATCTAGTTAGTGATCTGCCATAACTCCCAAATGTCCTGAGAAGGACTTGGGGATGCTTGTGAGTGAGAGCTGGACATGCCCTGGTTGTGTGCGCTGGCACCCAGAAACCCACTGTGTGCTGGGCTGATCCTGTGGTATGGGCAGCAGAGGAGGGGAGGGATGGGATTCTGCCCCTCTGCCCCACTCAGGTGAGACCCCACCTGCAGAGCTGCCTCCAACTCTTGGGTTCTCAACACAAGAATGATATGGCACTGTTGGAATGAGTCCAGAAGAGGCCATGGAGATGCTCTGAGGACTGGAGCTCCTCTGTGCTAGACACAGGCTGGGCGAGCTGGGGATTTTCACCTGGAGAAAGCTCTAGGGAGACCTTAGAGCCCCTTTTGACTGCTGTCGTAGGTTGCAATATAGATATCTTCAGTGTTCTATTACCACAAGCTGTGGGGCACTGGTTGTTCTCTCCTGCTATGACTCACCCCTGATAACGGGTGATGGGCCATCAAGAACCCACCGCAGGAGTCATGGACTTATCTCATCCTATTGTGACATGCTCCGGCCAGGAGGGAGGAGCCAGGCATTCCCACCTGAATATAACCTGATTTTGGAACTGCACAAAGAAGCCCTGTCTACTGGATTCCCAGAGGACAAGAGCTACCACTGGACCTTCAGGTGGAGACCAGACCTTCACAGGATCAC
>VZRM01000028.1:446274-505705 GCA_013397955.1 Grantiella picta | reverse complement strand
GGGAAGGGAAGGGAAGGGAGCAGAATTCGGATTCCAGGGAACACTGGCCTCACACACACTCTTGGCTGGGCACTGCCAAGGGTGCTGGAGCTCTTCAGGCTCTCACTGCAGCTCAGGGTTTCTCTGTGGGCTCGTTGAGGTGTTCTGCACTGGCCAAGCAGCAGGACTGAAGATGTGGTTCCCTTCAGAGCAAGCCTGCTCTCAGGGTGCTGTTTTTACCCTCTGAGCATCTCAGTCTTGCATTTAGCTGATCCATTTCCTTCTGCAGGTAGCAACCTCATGTCATCCTTCATTTCTCAGAGCAAGGATTTGTATTCCTCGCAGCCTTGTGGGATATCCAAAAAAAAGTCCCAAAACCACAACATGACTGTCTAATGCTGGCTGTTCACACAATATTAGGAGCATTGCAGGACACCTGAGCTTCCAGATGTAGCTCTGATTTATCTTCTGTGGGCTCACATCTAAATGATGAATCTTAATCACCTGCATCTCCTAATGTGAAACCATGGCTCTTTTGAGGAAACCTAGAACCACAGAAATACAAGAAAGAGTGCAGATGTTCCTCTCGTGCTGCCAGTGAAAAGGTTTGCAGACCATCTTACAGGAAACTAAAGGCAATCCCTATTCCAGCACTGGATTCTGCAAAATTCTTCAGGCTGGCTCATCCTGCAAGTAGATAGACATCAATTTCATACCCCAGACTCAGTATTATGGCTTTTTCCCAGTAAACCTTTAAATGACAATGTGAAAAGCAGCACTGAGCTGTTCCTGGTCATCAGCCAGGACAGGCACAGCTCCCCAGTGCCATTGTCAGTGCATCATCCATGAAGCACAGACCCTGCAGTCCTCCTCTGCTCTCAGAGCTGGGAACAGGGAGGGAATGCATAGCTGAAAATGCTGGGCCCTGGGCAGGATTGGTGAGATCTCCTGTTTGAGAGGAGATCTGATCTGGTGAGCACTGGGATGCTTGGATGTGCAGCATGCTGCTCCCTCTGCTTTGCCCAGAAGATATTCCAGAAGAGAAGAACCTCAGCTCCACTCCTGCATGCTCAGCAGACAAATGCCTGTGTTCACTTTTGCTCCTGCAGTAACAACATTTTCCCCACTTCCCTCAGTCTGTACCTCCTGCTTTTAAACTCTCACACCTCCTGCCCATGCCTGCACACAGTTTTACAACAGGCCATTGGAGAGCTTTGTTTCAGGGGAAAAAGTTTCATGCAGGTTTTGTTGTGAATTCTTTCATCATCCCCTTCGTGACAAAACTTTCCTCCAAGCCTGCAGTTGCCTTTCCCATGTGAGACACACCTGAATTGTGCAATTCTGTATATCCATCCACTCCTGTTAGCCATGGTTGGTCTGTCTTTATTTTAATTTTGTTCCCTTTAGGTAAGGTTGGAGCAGTATTTCATCAAAAGAAAAGACATCTAGAGATTGCCTCAATATAATACCTTTCTTCTACAATAACAAACTGCAGCTGCATTTCTTTTTTTCTTTCTTTTTTTCTTCTTTTTTTTTTTTTGGTAGTAATTGGGCCCGTTTTGGCCATTACCAAAGCAGAATGTACATATTTTTTCTTCTCTCTCACCTTTACCTCACCCTTGGGGTTTCTGCTGATTATTCGAACTTTTATTTCATGCAGTAATTAATGTGTTGTAATAAATTAATTCTTGACTTTCTTTCTTCCTTCATTAATGCAGGAAATGCTTTGTAGTTCAAAGAGGTTATGTGTCTGCCAGATTTCACACAACTCATTAAAGTGGAGCTTTAAATACTGCAAACAAATCAACCCTCAACTCAAACATCATGGAAGGAATATGGAAAAGCATGGTGGTTCTACTGTCTTATGAATCTCTCCCTTTTGCAGAGGTGAGCTTGTATTTTTCCTAACTGACATTCGTGAGATTTGGCTATTTCTTTATTTTTAACTTGTGATGCACATGTTCAAATCAGAGGTTTTTAATTCAGGGTAAAGGCTGCTCTGCCCTGACTTTTATAAAATCTGAAAACAGAAAGAACATAATGTGGTTTCTTCTCTCTCCTTCCTCGAAGCAGAAGGTGTTTTGTTTTGGTTTTCTCCTTAACAACTGGCAGTACATAATCTGGGACAGAATCTATCTGTTTAGTGACCACAGTCCACTTCCTTGCATTGTAATGCTTTGAAAGCCTGGAGGACTTAAAGATATGTCAGAAGTCATTAAAATATAGAGGTTTCATCCACCCACAGTGGTTCCTGTTGATCTTTTTAACTTTTGCCACAGCAAAGAATCCTTGGGTGTTTTCCTTCTCTCTCTAATTAGAGCAGACAGAAGAGTTCTCTGAGGTTCTCTGTTGAATTTCACACATTGCTTTATTTGAGTAAACACACCTCACGAAGAACAAGGACCAGCACAAATAAATTGCTGCAGCTCTTCTCAAAAAACAGAAACCTCTCTGTTTTTTGAGAACTCAGCATGTGGTTGCACTGGGAGAATATTGCAAGGTGTTTCTGAACTTCAAATCCAAGTCCAACATTGACTCAGGGAATGGGCAGTGATTCCCCTTTCTTTTCTCACAAAGCAAGCATAGGTGCTGCAGCTACAAAATTTGGGGTTCTCAGTGTTGTCTTTCCTTCTCTGTGGAGTTCCTCAGATCCTACTGACTGGAGAAAAGAAAAGAAGCTTCTGTGGAAAACAGCATTTGAATGAGCTGTCTGAGGGCATCTGGGGAAGAGTCCTGGGTCTGGGAGGTATAGAAATCTCGAATCTGTCCAGATACATCCCATCCAAATACATAAAGAACTGGAGAGAGAAATATGCCTGAGGTATAAATTTAAAACCCAGGAAAATGAAAAGACATCCATCTTTTTGTCACTGTGTCATTTAGGCAGGAAGCCATTTAAGCAGCAGCAGAGGTAGAAATAATTAGGAAATAGGGAAGACTCCATGGTAGAGATCTGTGCCAAGCCTGACTGAGCTGTAGATATGAAAGTCTTCTGTTCAGGAGACAGGATTACTGTGCGATTTTGTTAAGTGTATTTGTGTGACAGTACTGGTGAAAACCAGTGAAAATTTATGGGTTACCATTACCTCTCACTTACTTCCTTTATATACACCACAAATAGCCCATTTCTCACTGGTGAGGCTGCAGGCAATATTAATTTGTACCACAGTCCTAAAGCCACAGCTGCTCCCTTGTGAGAACATGGAGTGTCCTTGCATGGCACAGAGCAGCAGAGCCGGGAACACCCGAAATCCCAGGAAAACCTGGATTTCACCCGTGTGCTCCTCTCTCCAAGGGGCTGGCCCTGCTCCTCACACCATAACCCAGCTGCAATGAGGCTCAGGAACGGTGCTGCTGCTCCAAGGATGTAGCCTAAGAAATGTCAGGGATGACTCTGGTTGCCTCGATCCCAGAAAGGTTATCCTCACTGAAGAGGTTATTTCCCAAAGAGCTATGAAGTCACATTTTTCAGAATGCCCCACAGGAGACACCCAAAGTACTGAGGGGAACAATGGTCAATATCTGAGCTGTTCTGCTGTGTCATTCGGCCCTGGAAATTCTGTCTTTTCACACACCAAGCTTTCCCTGCAATTCCCTCCAGCCTGCTGCCACTGTCTCCTCCTGCTTTAAATTCAGAGGAAGGCATTTAACCAGCAGCCTTCAGAAATGTGTTCATATCTTGACCCTCTTTATCAGCCAGCGAGTAATTCTAAATGAAAACATGACTTTTCTGTTAACGTTTGCTGTGTTTAATTTGGCAGCCTTAGGAATATTTGATTCCCACACCCCTGCTAAGTGAGCTGTATTGAAATGCAGTCATTTCTTGCCCACTGCAGATTGCTGTTTGAAATGCTCCCCTAGGATGCCTGAACTCAGGAAGGGATTTATTCCCTCACCTTTCTTCCACACAAAACAAGACTTTAACCACTTCAAACAAGAGGAGAAGGAATTATTCCTAAATCCTAGTTTCCTTTCCTTAGTCACTCTAAACTTCAGTTTTCTGCTCCAAAACCTGCAAATGTACTCTTGAGATTTTGTAATAGAATACTTCTTTGTGTTTCAAACCTCAGCAGAAAAGGCAGTGAGCCAAAATATGACCTCGGATGTGACAGGAAAAAGCAAAAAACAATCGGGAAAAAATTAATTACCTGTATCTCACTGCTGGAGAGCTGAAGGAGAAATCTGCTGATTGATGCAAGGGCTAGACCATTGAGATCAATAGATTAATATCTGTGGGCTTTACACAAACAGCAGGTGGCTACTCAAAAGGGCTGGGAGGGAAAGAGAAACTGCAAAAATTACCAAGACATTTGGGATATGTGAATTCAGAGTCTGTGAACTCTGTGAATTCAGAGTCTGCCATGAATGCTGTTGGGTTGAATGGCCTCAGGGTACAGCATTTATCAGTGTAGGCAGCACAATAGAAAATAGAAAGGGAAAACTTTGCCAAGAAAAGATGGCTTTTCTGGCTTGATATATGGAGGTGGAGTACAAACCAGATTTTTGTGTGTCTTAATAAGTCTGAAAAATATGCCTGAAATACTGAAGAGCATCGAGAATTCAGTGTGATAACAGGAAACGAAAAGTGAAATTGAAGTTGGTGAAATATAAAGCTTCTTCTCTTCTCTTTTTTTCTGGGTTCAGGATAAGATTTTGCAAATTGAGCTTGTTTTGAAAGTAAAGTCATAGGGTGTGTGTGTGTGTGTATAATCCTCTAGGTATTTTTTTTTTTTTGTCTGACTTTAAACCTCTGGTTAGTTCATGCCACCATTTTTTAAACTAAATCACATTTTGAAATATGAATTATTCCAGCCATCAGATCCTGAGGGGGAGTTATTCATACACTTGAGGTTTATCCCTAGGAAGCTGGATAGAGCTGGGGGAGCATGACAGCCTCTCCCACACCAAGGGACTCCATGGAATGCAGTACAGGGCTTTGCATTTCCCTTTCCAGTGGCTGATCTCAGCCTTCAGCTGAAAGTCTCTGAGCTGTTATTGATGCCTAGAGGGACTCACCTAATAGAGAGGCTAGACAGAGTTAAGAGAATAAAAAGCAGTTATATTTACTGAAGGCCTTCAGGTGCATTCAGGGCACTCACAGCTCACCCAGGGCTACACCCAAAATGGACAGCAGGTCACAGGTTTTTCATACTTTATAAGTTTTGTCCGTTTGCATATTGAGCTTTAATCCTCCAATTACAGCTTCAGGTGATGAAGTCAATCACTCCAAGTTTGCTCCCCGAATTTACTGCTGTTTCCATATCCTGGGGCTCTGAGACAGTGAGGTGTCCTTGGATTCCAAGCTTTAGAAGAATTATTTTGTCTACAAATGCTGAGAAAAGGAGCTTTAGCACCCTTATGGAGTCCAGCGTTATAAACTAAATTACAGATACATGAAAAATATGGAAGATAAAACCCTAAGGCATCATTAAGAGCAAGCACATTTCTGGTCAAAACCATTGTGTTTCTCTCACATTAACCCCATGTGACACACTGTGAGGTCAGTGCTGTGACCATGTGGCTCTGGCCTGTCCAGCAGTGACCCTCAGCAAGGACACAGCAGCACTGCTTGGGGTGTTTGCCACTGGGAAATCTGCTGCACAGGCTGGTGACTTCTATGCCTGAGCTCCTTAAACCACTGATGTATGGAACTGATGGAGAGCAGTGAGCCCCAGGAGAAGCTCAGGAGTGAGCTTTGAGTCTGGGAAGGCATTTCTTTTGATAATTCTGGATGTCCATCACTCACCCCACGACAGTGCTCATGCAAAGCCATGTTCCACAGCCAGATGTTGCCTGCAAAGCCGAGGCTGCTTTGCCGTGGGGCATTTTCTGGGAAAGAAAACCCAACCCATGCAGTGTCCTACAAGGTGCTTTCCTCCAGGATGCTCTCTGGTCCTTTTTGTAGTTGCCTGGCAACAGGCAGGGAGGAGGAGGAGGAGGATGTGAGAGCATGGAGGCATCTGAAGGAGCAGATAATCTGTGGCAAAGCGCTCAGCCAAACCAGCTTGAGGTTCTCTTGAGTCACTCCACTGCAATAGGGTATTCAGACTGGCCCTCTTTCCTTCTTTCCTCTGCCAAAGGTGAGGACCATGATTCTGCTTTAATTTTACATGAGTTTCACCCTAATATGAATCCTTTGGTAGTGCAAGAGCTCTTCTTCTCCAGTGGGAATAAGTCAGGTGAGAAAAGAGATCTGCTCAGTGCAGAGCAGAGTGTTAGGTACACCGTGTGATTGAGGAAGCCAAAAAAGCCAAAAAATTCAGCTCAGCTGTCCCTTCTGAATGTGCTGTTTAACCTCAGATCTTGTACATAATGTTTTCCTCAATTGTCAAAAAGGCTATAAACTCTACAAGATGAAGTAGGTTTTTCTAATTCAAGAAAATAAAGAAACATAAAAGTAGAAATTTCCATCTCCACGTAAATATATCCAGTATAGGATTTGTTCTTTGGATGAAAAAAATCAACACAACAGGGATGTGAGAGAAAGAAGTGCTCTGTAAGCTGCTGAAATGAGTGCCACTTTCTGAGGAGTGTCTTGGCCATTGTCATTGTCACCCATCCAGTCTTTGCCCCAACGCTGCAGAGTCTCTGTACAGCAGAATAATTTCTGCAGGAGGTGTAATGATAGCATCTCCTCTGAACAGCTGATAAAATCTCTTTGCAGTTACTTTCTGCCCTGGGGAGAACCCAGAGCTGAGTGTCCTGTTTGTTCTGTTCAGTTTTGGGCTCTCTGTTTTTTCTGCATCCTAAATGATTGCTATAACCTTTGGGATATTGCCTGGAGTTGGGGCAGCTCTCCCTCTTTTCTGATCTTTGGGAGAGGAAAACCTGGACCATCAGTAAACAGGAACACTATTATTTGCCTTGGAAAACAGCCTAGAAGTGGTGCTTTGCAAAACATGGCGCAGGATTTGGTGAAAAAGTGATGTACTTTTAAAGTTGATTGCTATTAAATAGATTCTCACTCCAAGAGCCTCATGGGAAAAATTGATATTTGGGTTGGAAAAGTCCTCTAGAATCAATTCCAGCCATCAGCCTAACCAAGCCCACCACCGAGCTGTGTCCCCAAGCACCTCATATGCACATTTTTAGATACCTCCAGGGGTGGTGACTCAATCCCTTCCTTGGGCAGTGTGTTCCAGTGCTTTCAGGGAGGAATTTTCTTCCCTTCCAGATCATGGTGAGTGTGGGGAGGTGGGGTGGGGGGGTGGAAATGGGGGAAAATAGGGGAAAAAACAGGGGGAAAATGAGGGAAAAATGAGTATATGGGGTGAAAAATGGGAGATATGGGGGGAAATCTGTGATCTGTGTCCACTTTGTGGGGGAGCACATTGCAAACAGCCCCTTCCAGGTCATGGTGAGTGTGGTGGGGGAAAAAATGGGGAAAAAATGGGGGGAAATGAGTATCCAATCTAATCCTCCTGTCGTGCATGCACCTTGAGCCAGGTTCCTTTTGTCCCATTGCTTGTCACTTGTGAGAAGTGACCAAGCCCCACCTCAGCCTCCTTTCAGGCAGCTCTAGAGAGCAACAAGGTCTCCCCTGAACCTCCTTTTCTCCAGGCAAAGCAGCCCCACAGCTCCCTCAGCATCTCCTCACCTTTACTTACTGAAGTAAGTAAAGAATGCCAGTAAAAAATTGCTTGCTTTTTTTTCTAGATTAACACACGATACCTAGAAGTTCCTAAAAATTTATTTCAATACGTCGCTATTGCTGAAGGATGAAAAATTATTTTGATTAAGACCATGTTTGGGACACTAAAGCATGATTTCAGTGGGATGATAATATGCTTTTTTAGAGAGACCACCAGGCACATGTGCAGGAGCACTGAAGCCCCAGAATAATGCCTCAGTGTGGCCAGAAAAAATGAACTCAGCTTGCCCCACAGGCATTCAGAAAATAACATCCCAGACATTCCAAGGAGCTCTTTCCTCTCCTGCTATGCATTGCTCTGTTCTCTCCATCACCCTGTTCTGTGTTCCTCAGGCTCCTCAGGTTTATTTCTGCAGAAGGTGCCCCTTGAATGTCTCTGCCCTGCCATCCCTCGAGCACTTTTGCCAAACTGACTTCTGTCAAAAAGGCTGTGACAATATGAAAACTCGCTTCAACCTCTCATCTGTGCCACTTATTGTGAGTCCAAAGCAAGCCCACATGGCTTGTGTGCAGCCCAGCCTGCTCCTGCTGCTCAAATGGGATTAGTTTTTATTAGTTTTTATTAGTTTTTATTAGTTTTTATTAGTTTTTATTAGTTTTTATTATGGTCATTTCTTGAGCTTTTGGATCCCTACAGTATGTATGTTTTTGCTTGGCAAGTATCCTTCTTGGAGTGCAACACTCACGACAATACAATCATTTATCTATCCTTGAATTTCTCCATTGCTTCTGATTTTCATTGCTAAACACAGCTCTTCACGTGGGAATGATGAGGGAGGAAGAGAAGCTTGCACAATTTACTCCATTTGTCTGTGTGCTTAATTTTCCCTGATTTTGGATGTGCTCCTGCTTACTGCTGCCACCCTCCAAAAGGGGTTTGTGCCCAGGAGGGCATCATTTCAAATTGGAACACCAAAACTAGCAATAAAAAATGTCTGATCAAAAATAATCATGAGGAAGTAGAGATCTTCTATGAAAACTACAAAACTTACTGGAATTTTTCCAAAGTAATGTTCTTTGTTTTCAGCCAAGAATACTTCAGCTATTGCAATTGATGACCAAGAGACTTCAACGAAAAATTTTCTATTAAAATAGTGATTTTCTTAGAAGGCTTGCAACAGAAAAAATGTTCAGCTAAAAGAAAAAATAAAATTAGAGAACCAGCTTTGATGGAAATTATTCCACAATTCTACCTAGGATTTAATTCGTTCAAAATAACTGTAGTGTAATAGCTTGTCTTCCATTTGCTAATTTGTCAGCTTCTTCTGACACCATTGATTCTGCCATTTTGTTCTCTTCTTTGCTTTAATTCATTTTTTAGAGTTGGCAAAGGACTTTGCTCAGCTTATTTCAACTTTCAGAGGGTTTCCAGCAGAGGTGGTAAGGATTCTTCTTCCTTCTCTCCCTCTCCTCTGTGGAACTTCTCACTCATTTTACTGCACCTCAGAGTCAGGATTTGCTCCCACTTATTAAAGCCTTTGCCAGGGAGGCTTTGATGCTGGGAATTAACTTGAAAGGAATTTGATAACCGAGGGCCATGTTCAGGATGCAGAGATCTCCACTGAAGGGCTCTCCCCCATCCCCAGCATCTCCTGAATTTTGAGCAGATTCCCTAGTTGTCATGGCAACAGCCTAATTTGTTCTCCTTTCGTGGTTTAAGTAAGCATCATGTAAAAGCTCCTCAATAAATGATGCTAAAACATCCTGAGCTTTGGTAGTGACATCGGGCAAATTGCCACATGGCTTAATTTAATTGCTCTGGAGCTACCACCAAGTGCATAATTCAGGGTTTCCTTTAACACAAAAGCTCTTAAAAGTTTGGCTGGCTGCAAGGGGAAGAGGAGGAGGAGGAAAAGAGCAGCTGCCATTCTTCAGAAGTGAAGCATTTCTGGAGCAAGAGGGCACTTTTGTCTCCTTTTGTGGCGAACAAGTCCATAACAGAGAAAGACAAAAACTGACTGAGACTGTTACTTTTTCACCCTTTCCCGCTTTGAACTTGGTGGGAAAGGGGAAGCATGCACCATTCCTGTGCTCTGCTCGGCCAGGGAAGGCAGCATGGCTCAATCCTGCTTTGGGACTGAGATGGAGGCAGACAGCCCAGCAATTTGGGAGGGATGGCAAACCCCATGCACTGTCCCAGCTTCCTGCCAGTCTTCCAACGTGCAGGCACTGCCTAAATAAAGACCTTCAGGAAAATTCCTGGTCTCCCACCAATGCTCTGCCTTTTTCTTTGCTGGTACTTGGGCTTGACTTCCCCCTGGGGTCCCTCCTGCCTCTGGAGGCTCTGAGGCTCACCTGGGAGAGAAGCCAGGCTCAGAGCTGCTGTAGGAGTTGCTCCAAGGAGTTTGGGCTCTGGAGCAAATTTGAACCTCTCATCACTGTGGTAGTGGATATATAGACTCTACTGAGTAAATATTAGCCCATGGGAAGGAGAGTGCACAGGGTGTTCCTGGACTCTCAGGGCAGAAGAAAGGTGGATTCATCCTGTATATTTATTTCTCAGTTATGGTGGAATGATACAGCTGTTTGTAAATACTGTGCAGACAAACGTGTAGCTTTCAATATCGCTGTGAATGGTCCTTAAAAATCCCTGTTGGCTGCTTGGTCTGTTCTGAGGGTGCAAAAGGGTTGTCCTGCTGAGCTCTTCCACTTCCACTCTTCCTCCCATGACAGTAAAACTCTTAAGGCAGTTGAGGTGGCCTGAGGCTTGATTTAGGCAGTGGTGACCCTGCTGAGGGAATCTGCAATGCTCTGTAACTCTTCCAACAAAGCATCACCTGAGGAAAAAGAGCAGTGTTCATTTGGGGACCAAGTCATTCCTAGGAAATACAAGTATGGAGAGTTGGCACTGCAAATTTCTGGGCAGGAAAAAAAAAACCAAAACAGAACAGCTTAGTCATTTGGTTTGGGGGAAAACTGCCACTTTGGTGTGGTGTTTTTATGTGGGGATTCAAACTCCCACAGCAGGCATGTGAAATCACAGTCCCTGGGCAGAGCATCCTTTCTCTTTCAGGAGCTCTGTCCTCGCATCCCCTGGCTGTCTGAGCTGACGGGATGGCAGCACGGTTGCTTTAGAGATGATACTGTGATCCAAGGCAGACTCTCCCTTTTCCTTGTGACCTGCTTGGTTTGTCACTCCCTTCTCCAGAACGGTTTCATTCTTCTCTCACATACTGCGTTCGGGAAGAGGCAGAGTGTTTGATGTGCTGCGGTATCGCCTCGCCTGGACAGAGGTGTCTGCATCCACTGAGATGGCAACCAGAATTCCCGAGGGAAATGTGCACTGTGAGCTGAGGATGGGCTTGCAGCAATAAAACGGGAGTGCCATGGCTTGGGAGGAGGAGGAGAAGAGGGATGGAGTGGGAAATACAAGTGGGTGATGTAAAGTCTCCTTTTGAGGAGTGACAGACAGATCCTGGTTCCTTTACCCGCCTCTCTCTGATAACAGCCTGGCGGTGGGGATGCAGTCTGTGACACCAGAGCCTGCCCACCCTTGCTGTTTCACTAAATTATTCATTCCTGTTCCTGTGATAATACAGTTATGAGGAGGAGCCTAATTGAATTTACTGTCTGGCGTTGGCCAATGGGGCGATAAGGATCCAGCAGAGTGGGATGACGGTGAATCCTGCTGGTGTGCTGTGAATGTGAAGCAGGACTGGCTGGCAGTTTGTGTGCAGGAGGGAAAGAGAATCGCTCCAGGGCCCCTGGATTAGCAGAATAAGGACAGGTAAGGCACTGGGGTGAGCGGGATTTGCCGGAATCATTTGGTGCCCTGTGCTGAGAGGCTGGTTTTGTTCCTAGGAAAGCACTCTGCAGGCAGTGTTTTCCTGCAGGGTTTGGGGAACAGGAATGCATGTGGTGGCACTTGCTCAGTGCATGCAGCGTGTGCCTTTGTCTCTATCCGTGCTGCAGGGCTGTACAGCACTGCATGCTCGCTGAGCCTGGCTGTGCAGAGATTCCTGGGCTTTGTGAGGATCCAGCAGCAGCCTACAGAGCCTGTGCCGTGTAAATGCAACGAGGGGAGTCCAAAGGGAGGCATTACCTCATGGGCAGAGTGGGGAAAACACTGCTGCTTTCTGGGTTGGTTGGAAAGGAAAACGCCGAGGCTCTCGGTGAGCTGTTTGCGAACGAAACAGAGCAAGTGTGTGTGCATCTGTCAGTGCAGGTATGGGATCTGCAGTGAGATGTGAAAATGGGAAGGAGGAGGTCAGACTGGAGTATCAGGCGTGCAGGTGGAGATAGATTGCAGGCAATCTGTGTGATAAAAGATTCTCTAACATGGAGAATGCAAGTGAGGACGAAAGGGGATTGATCCTGTCTGCTGAGCTGGCTGCACCTGGAAAACAAGGGGGAGACGGGCTGGGAATCGGGACAGGTAATGGGGCTGGCTAGAGAAATTGGTGCTCAAACCATCCTGCCTGCTGCTGAAGTCATAGCTGGTGGAGTTGCTTCCACAGATCTGTTATTTCCCTTTTAATGATGCAAGGAAAGGGTGAGCATCTCTGAGGATCAGGTTAGAGCCCACAAATTGGTGTTATCTGGAAGAACAGGACCACATCAAGCCAATTAGCCTCTGCCCTTCCTTTTGTTTCACTGCCTTTGCTCTGATAACAAGTGACTGCTGAACAGACAGGGCAGGAAGATGGATTACAAGTGTGGCAAGTGGCATCAAGCCATGCAGACAGCAAATGCTGCTTGTACTGAGGTTATAATCACACTTCTCCAGCCTACATCTCTGCAAGCCTGTAAGGCAAGATGTCCCGAGCTGGGGTGAGCTGTGTGATAAAACTGCCTGCAGCAGGGATCACAGCTCACTGTAAGGCACTACGATTTTTAGCTGCTTCTTCTAGGGGTTTACCACCTCACTCTTTTCAGGCTGGGACCCAGAGGAAAGCGGTGTTGAGACAAAGATGTTGCTCACCTGTGGATTTCTCATCTCTGTTGGAAACTGATTCTTGTGATGAGTGTGGAGGGAGATATCCTTTTCCTGCTTGCTCAGAAATAATAGCCAGAGGCTTCCTCCAAGAGGAGAAGGCAGAAAGCCCCACAGGGAGAAGCAACAAAATGGCTTAGCTTGGATTAGCCAAACGTGTTTGCCCAAACAAGTTCTTCCTCCCTGACACCAAATTCCTTAGATCAGGGGTCAACTTTCCTCTACCCAAACTTCTTTCTCTTCTGTGGTTTTCTCACGTGGCCTGAAGAGTAAGAAAATGACTGATATTCCCATCAGAGAGCACCTTCATGTTCATGTCTGCTCTGCCCATGAGCTCCCCTGGAGTCTCTGGGCTGTGCTGCTCTGTCCCACAGAATGTCCACGCACCCCAAGTGGGACCAAAGGGATCCTCACTTGCTGAAACTACAAAAAGGTTCCACCCTGCAGGGGATATTTGTATTTGGTGGTTAAGAAAAAGGGAACGTGTTGCAGATTGCTGTAGGATAGAGGCAGGCTCTCCTCATCCCACCTGGAATAGCTGACTAAAAAATGGATCTAACACAGGACATATGGTCATAGCTGAGTTTGACTCCGGCTTTCAAAGCAGTCGCAGCCACAGAGGGAGCTAAGAAATGAAGAAAAGCAAGCCTGGCCGTCTGAGAATTAACTCCTCAATGTAATAAAATCCTTTCCCTTTGCCCCGGAAACAGCGGAGCAGTCAAATAACTCACTCATTCACACCCTGCAAAAGCTGCTCAGCTCCCAGGTGCAGAGCAGGAGCTTCTCCCTACTCCAGAGCGGGCAGGTCCTCCTCTCCCTGCAGCTCCACCTCTCTGCACACCCCAGGGAGCCCTCTGCTCTCACCACTTTTGGGGAGAGCACCCGGGGATGAGGCAGGAGAACATCCCTGCGGTGCTGCAGAGCATGGCTGGCAGCAGTCACTGCTGGGTGGTGACCACACGGTTTGCTCTGTCCCCAGAGCCACCAGAGAGCCTCAGGATGGGCAGAAAGCCAGAGTGTTCCCAGGGCAGCTTTACGTCATTGCCAATCCGCTGTGCCACACTGTGCTGGAAACCTGAGGTCGCTTTGTGCCGTTAATTGCTCAGATGATTAATTCGTGCAATGATATCATTTTCTTGGGTGGAGGTTAGGAGGTTAGGTACTCTAGTAATGAGGGGTGGGATGGGATGCAAAACTCGTGCTCCTCATTGGTGTTGCCGCTAATTACAACAAAGCAGCCATGGTGTGCTCCACATCATCCTCCCTCCTCCAGAAAGGGCACCAGTTTTATACCCTTTTTTTACAATTTTTACCATTTTTACCCATTTTTAACCTTTTTTTTTTACCATTTTTACCTTTTTTACCTTTTTTGAACCATTTTTATCACCATTTTNTTACCATTTTTACCCATTTTTAACCTTTTTTTTTTACCATTTTTACCTTTTTTACCTTTTTTGAACCATTTTTATCACCATTTTTACAATTTTTTTTACCTTTTTTTTTATTTTAAACCATTTTTACCAATTTTTTACCCTTTTTTTCTTGGGTGTTTTAGGGGGGCTGAGGCGGTGGTGACATGGGATATGTGAGCAAATGTTCTCATGGGATTTGCCGTATTGCAAATTTGGCGCCTGAGGACTGAACCATAATGCCCTTAACTCTCCCAACTGCTCTGCAACAAGGATTTTTGCTTTAATTATTTCAATGTTAATTATTTTATTCACGTCATTTACACTGCGCTTTCCAACAAGAAAAACCAGTATTATCCTCCTTTGGGGAAAAAAAGGAAAAGGAAAAGGAAAAGGAAAAGGAAAAGGAAAAGGAAAAGCAATGAGTTTGTTTCCTATTTTACAGTGTTTGATGTGTTGTATCAGGGTGTTCTCCACTCAGAGGTTCCTGCTCTGTCTGTGGGGTTTAGGATCACTTTTTAGTTGCTCTGGAAATCCTCCAGAATGTCAGGTTTTGCAGTAAATACTCTAGGAGATTTCATTCTTTTTGGATGTTTTTAGGCTAAAGATCCTTTTCCTGTCTTTTTAATAGCTAAGCAAATAAGCCTAGAATTCCCAGGTGGGCATTACAAAGAGCTGTCCTGGCCCAGATACAATTAATAGCTGATAAAGTTGCAGCAACTTGATCTGATAATCTGTTGGTAGGTGGAACTGCTGACTGGAAATGTCAAACAAACCACCCAGGGCCTTTTCAGAGCTGTTGTAAGAGTATTTTGTGTCAAACAAGTCACTGCTCTGCCATGTGTGTTCCTCCCTCTCCTTCACTCCTGGGGTGTTCTTCTCACTTCAGCCCTCTGTGGTTTTGGCTGATTTGCGTCCCCAGAGGTGTGCAAAGCCCTGGATCATGAGTTTTCAAACAGACTTGGTAAGGCCAAGTGGAAATCTTCCAATTTCTAGATGGGCCTTTTATTTATGGGATAAAATGGTTTCCTTTCTGTTTGAGCAGTGGGGAAGCCATTCTCTCTCTCCATTCTGGATAATTCTTCACTTCTTCCCATCCTCTGTGATTTGCTGGGCTATTCTCCTACCTCATCAGAGAGCTGAAAATGTCAAGGAGCTTTTTTGAATGCTGACAAATAACAGAGATTTGATTAGCAACTGTAGCAGATCATTCACCAGTCCAGCACTGTAGACTCATATATATTTATAATGCAGTTATGGAGGAAAATGAAGTGATTAGGCAGGACTCACCACGTCTCTATTAATGGCTATCAGGTTCCAGACATTCATCTGTTGTCTGTTTAATGAGGAATAATTCTCCTGTGTCTGGGGAGATCAAATGCTAAAGCCAGGGTGCAGCTTGGCTCTGCTGTCCCTAGCAGGTTACACTGGCACAGAGCATGAGCTTGTCATTTAAACCCTGCTCATAAAGGGGAGAACAACTAATGCCATGGCCTTGGAAACTGGGGGAAGTCTGTGATGTGGCCTTGGGGTGGAAATGATCTTTTGTCCTGGAAGAACTCTCCACTGCAAAGGGCTGAATTCTGTATTGCAGAATGACAGGAAGGGGCAGAAAAGATTGTCTGCTTCCCAGGATGGCCTGTGCTGGGCTGGCATGGAGAGTGGGGGAAAATGAATCGGATATTGTGGGAAAGACCCTTTTCCTACACTTCCTGAAACTGCCAAGAACTTGCCTTCAAATCAACTCTGGGAGAGTAATTACAGCCATTTTTAAAAGCACATGAGATTTTGGTGTGAACTATCAGGCTGGGATGTGAACAGGACAGAGAGCTGCTGTGTGGCATCAAACTCCAGCCTGGAGAACTCAAACAGCATTATTTTCCTGTGGCTGAAAGAGAAGTCAGAGTCCACATTAAAGGGAGGAAAAACAGTAGGACAAAGGCAGGACTGAGGAGCCATGTGAAAAGCTGGACAAGGTGAGAGAGAAGGGTGCTCCTGTTTTTGGAAGAAGGGAATTTTGGTTTTTGCCAAACTTTATGGGTTTTGGCTGATTTATTTCCAGCTCTCAGCATGAACCAGAGCCAGCCCTTCTTCCCTGGATACTTCAGCTGGGAACTGTGGAAAAGAATTGCCTTCCTTGTTTTTTCTCATGCACAGGAGCAAACATACACACACCAGCTCCTTTTAAAAGATGGCAAACATTGTCTTCAGCCAGGTCTTCATGGTTTGAAATGGCTGCTTGCTGAGCTCCCTCGAGTTTAAACAATGTGTCACCTCAAGCCCTATGTTTTAATTTACAGGTTAATTTTACATTCAGTTGACAATGGCACAAGAAGGAAATAGTATTTTAACTTGCTGGCTCTAACCCTTGAAAACCACAAAGCCATTTAAGAAAAGAGACTAATTGATCATTTTTAGGTAAAAGCAATAGCTAAAGCCACTCACATTATCTGGAGTCAAAGAAGCACTGATTTCCATCCAAGTGAATGGAGAAAGTCCCCCTCCTCTGCAACTCAGGACTTCCAAGCCTGGTGGGAAAAAACTAGCCAAAAATGCTTACATCATACCTTTCATGTAGCCAGTGTGAAATATTTTTAATCTAGAAGGACTGGCAGGCTTTCACCAGCACTAAATTAAGTTTATAAGCAAACACAAGCATATTTACATAGAGCTATTAGAGAAACAAAAGCAATAGCAGCAGAACATTCAGCTCCAAGATGATTCAGACTCTTAAAATCTGTCGTTTAAAATACAGTAGCACTCCTTTTTTAGATAAAATGTATTATTTTTAATATAGGTTATTTCAGGGTATTATAGGGTCTTCTTTTATAACATACAATGAACATATCCCATATGCTGTCATCTTTCTCCCCCAGTTTCATCTGTACTTTGCTGGGTTTAGAGCAGGGCTGAATTGCATCCCAGGACTGTGTCAAAGCCATTCCTGGCTGCACAAACACTTTTTCTTGACTCTGCAGAGCAAGCTGAGAAACTCCAGAGGACGATGCCAGAAAATACAGATCCTTCTTGGAGAAAGAACATCAGGAGTTTTCTCATGGAACTCACCAGCGCAGTGCAGTTGTTTATAGGCACTGCTGTAGAGCAGGGAGCAATAAAATGGAAATCTGGGACAAGGAATGATCACACGGTGCCAGAGGTGATGGCACCTCGTGTTTCTGTCCCTGAGTCACCACACACGCTCCTGGTCACTGTGCCCACCCCAGGCAGCTGCCAGGGGCTGTGGGCACAGCATGTGGGCAGGGAAACACTCTTGGCTTGTTCCTGAAGTGGGCTTGACAAAACCAAGGGATGTGACAAGCTAGGAAGCATTTATTCTTTTTTTAGCCCCGAAGTTTATTGGTTTGCTGCTTAAAGATGATTCAGCTCCTGTATTTCCCTCCATGTTTGCTAAAGCATTGATTGCACTTTGGCAAGATGGGTTGGATGAAACACTGTGCTCCCTGCAGCAGCTCAAGGCTGCTGTATTTAGCTTGATGCTTCTATCTAAACTAGGCCTGTGTGTATTTAGTTAATCTTTTGGGCAGGCTTTCTTACTTCAGCAGCCTTGTGAAGTTTCTTTTAGCAGGAGAGAGAAGAGTAGGCGAGGTAGGGGGTTGCTGCTTTATAATAAAACTGGAAGAGGCTGACAGGAATTCACACGGAGGTTACCTTGGTTTACTCTGGGCAACCTTAATAATTCAGCAGAGCCTTTCAGGCAGGGCTTCCCACGCTGTTCCCCACAGGGGCAGAATTTCTTGAGGCCATTCCAGCTCCTGAGAAACACCAGGCATTAGGAGAGGATGGTGCCTGTCAGGAGCTAGAGCTGACAATTCCTATTAATCTGCAGGGAGGATTTCCCAGAGAAGACTCTTTGATGTCTCTGACTCTTGGTCACAGCTCAGAGCCCTCTGGCTTTACAGTCATGCCTCTTTCTCGAAGGAAAAGTGCCACCTCTTCCTTCTGCTGAGCCCAACAGTCAGTCTGTCCCCTCCTCAGGTGTGACCCTCAGGGCAGGACAGTGCTTTGGACACCCAGGGCAAACCCAGACCTGGGCGAGTCACAGCTGACATCTCCCCCAAAGCCATGCCAGCTGGGCAAGACCATCTGCCTTCCACCACTGTCTCAGAGAGAGAGGGATCCCTTCTACCTCCCAAACATTTTTTTATTTCAGAGACAATCCCTTAGAAGTTGATGAGAATTTTACTTGAGCTAGAAGGGAAGGAATTCTGAAGAGAAGGAATTCTGAAGGGAAGGAATTGGCTTTCTGCTTTCTGAGGTAGTTTCCAGTTCAACAAGCAGCTCTGCGAGTTTTTCTGCATGCCCTGCTCTGCTAACAGCAGCAATAGCTGGTTCCTTCACACAGTGCTGTAAGACCAGCATATTTTCTGAGAACAGAGTAGGTGGAAGAATGAATAGACTCTTTGATTTTCTAAATTCCTAAGTGCATGTTTTCATGCCTAGTGATAGGGCAGCAAGCAAAGGCAGGTAAGGAAAACTGATTTTTTTAAAGAGAGCACAGCAGATGCCTGTTCCATGGTATGGTCAGGTAGCAGGTGGTGGGGGAGGTGAAATAATAACGGACTTATAGAATGTCTTGGGTTGGAAGAGACCTTAAAGATCATCTGGTTCCAACCATGGGCAAGGACACCTTCCACTAGATCAGCTCGCTCAGGGCCTTATTCAACAATCAGCAGCAATAAATAACAAACCAGCTGCCATCTCCTGCATCACTTGGCAATATTTCTTATCCAACTTTCAGAGCAGCACAAATTGAAAAATCAGCTCAGGTAGGACTGCTGCCAGCCCCTGCCTAGCCCTGCAGATGCTGCACTGCCAGCAGCTGCTGCTCGAGGTGTAACTGCCCAGGAGAGAACTTCTGGTCCCCAGCAGGAACATCTGAGCTCTCCTGGGATGCTTCAGCAAGTGTCTTTGCATTGGGGTATCAGATGGTGATGCAATCCTTGCTGCAGCTGGGAGAAAATCCTGTTTTCCTCACTCAGGCTGTGAGGGAGCTCTGGCTTTGCTCTTGCTGCAGATACAGCACTGGTTTGGACCAGCTGGGGAGTATTTACAAACTAGCCCTGGAGTTGTTTTTTCAATCAGAAATTATAAACTCGTGATGGGAGGAGATGGGAGAAACCACACAAGCTGCCCTAGTGGGAGGACAAGCTCAATGATCCTAGTCTTCAAATTCATTTGATTTTCACAAGTGCTCTGCAGTGCTTTAGTGGTAATTGAAGAGATCCAAAGCAATTATCCTCTTTCAGAAATGAGATACTAACGATGGAGAGCTGAAGCAAGACAAGAGCAAGTGATTAAGATGATAAGAGTGAAGGACTCCTATATATTTGTTACCATGCAGTGTACATTACTCCTGCTCACAATGTGGCATTCTCTTGTCCTGGTTTTACACTTATATTCCAACATGAAGTGATTTAACCAGGATTGCTCCTGCAACCCTTAGGAAAATACATGTGGATATGCAGGGCTTGCCACCAACGTGTGAAGGTGACTCAACACTTTGACAAAGGTCAGTGATGATACCAGATTTTATAACCCCATCACTGGGGCATGCTTGGTTACTGGTTTTGCACTGCATTCTAACCTGGCTTATTTATAAAAGATCATTCATACACTACTTTCTTACACATTATCATCTTCTGGGCATCAACAAGAGCTTTTGCAGTAATCAGCTCTGAAGCTGGACTCCAGTGACATCAGCAATACTCCTTGAGTGAGAGCACTGTGTATCTTTCCATGTTAACAAGTAATATGTTTTTCAGGTAGATTGAATTTTAAACAGCTGCTGTACTTATGTTGTATATTATTGAATACCTCTGCAATCTGTACTTATATCATTGCACATCTCAGTCTCTCTCAAATGTGACCCAATTTAGCCTTTTAATGCTTTTTTTATGTAGTTAGTCACTTGCTTAAAGTCCTTAAGAAAAAAACAGAGAAAGGAATCAGTCTTTCAATCCACAAAACCTATAGGATTGGTTTTCTTTTGTGTGCAGTCTTGAAATAAAGAGTTTGCGTGTTTAAGTGAACTGAACATGCAGGAATATCAGCTCTGCCCTTCAGCTCAAAGCTGTGGAAAACACTGGATCTGCAAGTGTAAGCCCAGGCAGATTTTGGCTCATTGTCTCAACGGGAGGAGGCCAGGGTGAGTGCAGAGCTCTGCAAAGCTGCAGGAATAAACACTTCCTCAGCCTGCTTTATTTAACACCTGGAAGATAGGAAGTTAGGCTTTGGCGTCTGATTTTTTGGTTTGGTTTGGTTTGGTTTGGTTTGGTTTTTTAATCAGTTCTGTACCTCCACAGTGATGACAAAGAGACGCAGTTGTTATCATGTGGCCAGAAAGTTTAATGGCCAGAAAGTTTTAAACTTTATGATCCTGAGAGCACAGGCACTCTGTCTGGGCAAGAGCTGGAAATAAACCCAGCAGAGCAAGGCAGCTCTCCAGCTGTTCCTCAGAGCTCTGTGGACTTTGTTTTGGATTCTTCAGCTGATGTTGCACTCTACTCTTGGGCACAATTTTTGTTTTGTAAATGCATATCCAGAGTAAAAGTGTTTTCAGTCTGTAAGCTTCAGTCATGTGGGACAGCACTACTTAGCTCAGGAAAATGCAGATTGTCCCAGAGAGGAAGAGGAGCACTTTGCAATGCTGCTGCTATCATTAGCTGTATCACTGTATAATTGCACCCAAGCAGTGGCAGGACACAGCTGTGGGACAGCAGGCTCCAGAGTGGCTCTCAGATCACTCCAGTGTGAGGTTTGTAGGATGTGCCATTTCTGTTCTGTTCTGCTACATTCTCCTCATCTCCTCTTCCCCTTCCTTCTCTCCTTTCCTGGACAAAGAGCTTCTCAAAGCCCAGGAGAAGGACAACCTAAAATAGCTGTGCAGATTCATCCTTTATGTCCCCTGTTGCAAAATGGCTCTAAGTGCCACTTTTTTCCTCCAAGAAAGCTTTTTTGTCTTTTCCCCCACTCATGGTGGCTACATTCTCTCCAGGTATTGAAAGGTTTGGTGGTTAGTTTCTGAAATAAGGCTGACCACTTTTGTAACCCTTAAAAGCTTGGTAATTCAGCTATTGATCAGCAGGGGAAGCAGAGCTCTGCAAGCTGAGTGACTTTCCCCAGGCTGATGGCAGAAGAAGAATCTGTTAAAATCATGTCGTGCTTAATTTGCTTCTCTGGGCGCAGCCCAGCTTGATCTCTCAGAACTTTGTCTGGGTCCAGAATCCAATCCAGTTCCCACACTCACATACTGTATGTTCTGATGGTTTTTTGTCTAAACACAGTATCCAGTGTTTGGAGCCAATTCTGGAGAGCTCCTACACCATCCAGCATGAGTACAAAGACTGGATGGATAGCCAAGCAGGCAGGAACTGGGAGACAAGACAACTGGATAAGAGAGAGTTAGTGAAATAAAGTATTCATATAATTTATCACTAGCTTTTTAAAAGCTACTTAGTAATTTTAGCAGTGCACCTCTGGTGATGCAACTCTTTGCCAACACAGTATCCCTACAGAGAGAACAAAAATTCAGAAATGGCATTCAAAACCTGTCCAAACTCTTTATTATGAAGAAGCTAAACCCCTGCCCCTGACTATCCTGCAGAGGCTCCTGCTGACACTTCAAATAGGTTTGGCTTTCATCTCCAGCCATGCTGATCAAGCTCGTATGGACATTTCTGGGATTGCAGCAGGAAGCAGGCAATGCCACAAGGACTGGGGTGCTCAGGGCAGCTCTGGGATAAGGGATTGTGCCCTTGCTGGGGTGAGAAGTGTGTGGGTACATGGTGTGAGCAAAAGGGACTTGTTCCACAAATCCACATATCTCTCATGGGTCTCTATGTGATCAAAGATGAAGAAAAGTGAAGAAGAACATCTCCCACCAATGCTCAGCCCAGTTTGGGTTGGCTATCCCAGACCTTGAGACACACCCCTGCAGTCTCGGGTTTAAAGTCTACCAATCCTCATTTTCTCTGTCTCTTTGGCAGGAATAGCCCAGCCAGTCAATCTCCCACCACTTCTACATCCCATGAAAGAATCTGACATCAAGCTGTCTGACAGCTGTGTCACCAGCCTTGCCCAGAATGCAGTAAAACATTGTCTTTCTCTTCCATCATCAAAACAAATCAGTAAGTGTGCTCCAATTCTTGGCTTGGTCTTTGTCCTGCTTCATGAGATTGGGTACATATGGTTGCAAAGCAAATGAGCTACTCGAAGGCAAATTACAGGTTTTATTTCTCCAGGTATCTGCTGTTCACACCATCAGGTTAAGTAAATCCCCAGTATGAAGTAAGAGGTTCTTTGCCATCTGGGGAAAATCTGGGAAACTGGAATATGGTGGTGCTTGCAATGATGCAGGAAGAAGAAATGAGGCAGATGCAAATGGCAGCAAAGCCTAGATGGACTATATTAGTACTACAGATGCTTTAGAGGACTTCAGATGTTTAAAGAAGAATTTTCAACCCCTAGAAGCATAGAATATTTGGGAAAGAAATTGAATTTTTAAAATTAAATAGACGCATAGACACAAGAATTATAAAGTTGTGTTTGAAGATTTGCTATTGGGAAATATGCAATAGATTTTTATCTTACAAACATATCAAAATTAATACAATTTGCACTACAAACAGAAAACCCTTCTTTATCTTTCATTATCTGTTAACTAATAGTTATCTTTTTGATGGATATTATCTCCCAGTTAATTGTTTCTTCACAGCCCACAGCACTTTTTCTCCCACAATGTATCTAGTTGACTCCATGGTAATGAAATATTTTGCTTACCTGCATTTGGAATACCCAGTCTATTGTGGCAGGACTGAAATGGAGTAGAAAGAAAAGAGGAACGAGGAAGTGTTTGTGATGGCAATCAAGACACAATCCCCATTAGCGCTGGGCAAGCTGCTGCAGTTTCCTCTGTGAGCTGTGAGTCCCTGAGGCCCCTCTGATCTGGATGAGCCCTAATGCATATTGGCAGGTCCTACATATTAAATACACCCAGCTTCTTGATTTTATTCAGATCAGCACTCTTCAAAGCAGCGTGGCTC
Organism: Grantiella picta; assembly: GCA_013397955.1. Taxonomy (NCBI): domain Eukaryota; kingdom Metazoa; phylum Chordata; class Aves; order Passeriformes; family Meliphagidae; genus Grantiella; species Grantiella picta. Next base: position 482,671 of record VZRM01000028.1, on the reverse strand, counting down.
TCGGCTGAAGGAAATCCCTGCTCTATTCACGGCGTGTCTGGTGCCACTTACACTCCCATCACCATGAAATCAGGGCTTGCACAGCTGCTGCAGGAAACTTGGATTGTGTCTCACCACACACAGCATGAGCTGCACAGACAAGAAAGGGAAAAGACAAGGCTTTCCAAGCCCTGCTTTCTTCCTTCTTTCAGTTTCATCCATTTAATATGCAGAGCATTTATCGCTACAAGTTCCCTGGTTTGCCCTGCTGTCTCCTGCTTTCCTTCACTGTCACTGTGAGGAGCCACTTTGGCTTGTGTGTGACTATCAGCCCTAATGGAAGCATTAGTGTGGCTGATGCTCAGGGTGGGAATGACCACAGCACTCTTGGGAAACCCGAAATGGAGCCAGTGTGCAAACCCCACTGCCCTGCAGATGGAGATGGCTCCGTGGCATTCCAGGATTAGACACACTGCCTGCTCCAGCTGAGCTGCCTCTGCTGATAAGCAAGTATTGATATTAAGCAGAGACAGGGACAAAAGGCCTCCAAAAGCTCCTTGACAAGAGGATATTACCACTGAGACAGCACCACAGCCATTAGGTGCCAACAGGGACTCACAACAGGGCTTCCAAAGTGAGGGCAAAATGAGGAAATAATGTATTGCTTCCGAGAAATAGCACTTCATAATTTGTTCTTGGGGGATATTAGAGCCAGAGAGTATTATCATAATATTCAGGTTTATTTTTCCCTGTAAAATTTTTCACTATTATTCATGGCTTTAGTCATGTTCCTTCGCAATCTGCGTGAAAGTCTGATGATCTCACAGCGACATTTTTTCACTTCAGATTGCTTTTCCCCATCTCTTCCTCACTTGCCATTATGAAATAACAGCAAAAGAGGAAGCAGGCTGACTCGTTTGCTGTGCAGGGTGTAGCTTTGGGAAGTGCTCCCAGCTGCACTTGGTTTGATATGCACTATTTTCAGGAGATAAGGCAAACCCCCTGCCATGAAAACGCTGTGTACTAAACACTGACAGCTGTGCAAAAGGAAAATACAAATAAGATTTGTGAAACCCAGACTTCCAGCTAAACAGCCACCCAGGCAAGCAGAGAGGATTTTTTTCAGGTCTCCGGGAATGCAGCAATAAGACAATGGAGTCATTGCACCTTGCTGTTTCGGTGTCTTAATGAAGCATGTTGAGCACTGTGAAGGGATTTGCTCCTGACAAGGAGACATCCTGCCAGCTCTGACAATCTCTGTGCTTGAACAGAGAACTCAAATCCACAAGAGGCTGACTTCTTGTGAAAATCCACAGCAGGGTGGATGGAATTAGATGATCTTTGAGATCTTTGCAGCCCAGGCCATTGCATGGCTGTGGTGAGCTGCTGTCTCACACAGCAGGAGACTCAGGCTCTGGTGGGATTATTGCCCCGATGGAATGCTGTTCACCCTGCCCTGGCATCCCCTCCAGCTCCTGACCTCCTGCAGCTGCCTCAAAACATTTGGCTCTGCTGGTGTCAGTGGATTTCTGCTGTAGATTTACATGCTCTGGAAAATTTAAGCCACTGTCTACATCAGAGCTGTGCTCTCTTGCTGATGTTTGGGAAAGCTCTGTTCAAACTGAAAACCAGCATGGAAACTCTGCTTCCCTCTGTTCTTTGGACTGGCATAGCTCTTTCCAGCTCTTATGCTTTCTGTCTGTGCTTCAGGTTTACCAAACATGGAGAATCTGGTGAGGTATCCTTCTCCTTTTCTTTTTCATATTGTTGTAATTTCCTGATTTACGGAATTTCAGCTGTTGCTGAAAAACACCAAGAAATGTTTAAACATGTGAACTTCTTGATTCCAGAACTGTGGCAAATGAAGTAAAACTCTAACAAAAATTCTAATTTATTTCAGAACAATTTGTTTTATTCTACTTTCAGCTCTTCCCAAGAAATGCCAAGTTATGCCAAGCTTGGGAATGCTGAAGCCATTCAGGGTGAAACACAGAAAGCTTGACAATAATAAATAATCCCTTGCTTTCCTCTTTTTCAAAATATACTAGAAATGTGGGAAATACACGTTTTTAAAATATACTATTTGTGGACAGCCATCCAGCTGGATTTTGATTTTCCCAACACGGCTGTCCCTCCACAGAAGTCAACTCCCACACTATGTCGATATGCCTGAAGGCAGAAAGAGATCCACGGGAATGGATTAAAACCTGAATATAGGCTGAAGACTATCTGCAAAATGGATGTGAGGGGTATAATCAATGGTCGTTGCCAGGTGAGGAGCATCCCCTCACCTCCCACCCACCTTGGGGCAGAAGGAGGTGTGCAGGAGAGGTGGGAGGATAATCCCTCCGCGTTGATTTTCCACCCTGCTGCCCCCAGCACTGTCAGGAGCAGCAGTGAGCTGCAGGCTGGCGTGGCTGTGTCAGCTCATTACCTGACTGCACAAGATAAGGAGCTCAGGGGAAATCTGAGCAAGGTTAGTGATCAGCCAGCTGAGCTGGGCTCCCTCTGGACTCTGCTGCACATCAGAAAACAACCCGACAAGAGGTTGAAGTGAACATTTTGTTCTTGTTTTCTAACACCTGTCAACAGGTTTTCTGAGATAACTTGCGTCTCCATGGAGTATATCCTTGAGAGAAAGCAGGTAGGTGCCTGGCTGCTGTCAGTGTGCTGAGTGAGGAGATTGCATATCCTCCCTTGCACTTCCAAAAATATCTGGAGGAAGTGTAATGTCGTGTTGGCAAAGGGCTGACGGTGCCAGCCTTTAGCTGTTGTTTTCAAGGTCAGCTCCAATTGACCTTCCTCTTGCCTCATTTGGTTGCTCACATTGTTTGTTTTTGATTCCCTGGCGGTGCTCATGTTGTTGGGGTTTCTGTGTGTTCCTGTACTCTCTCCTGGTTAAGCCAGTTCCTGCTGACTTCCTCCCTTTCTGCTTGTGCCTTCTCCTTCTCCTCCTCCTCCTCTCCCCATCTCTCTTGCCTGCTGTCTTTCCACAGGACTCACTCACTCTCCTGTTGTTGCCTGTCTTAGAATTATGAGTCAGACATGGTTAAAGGGATAGAAGGGTTTTACCTCAGTATTTGAATAGGATCCCATGGTACACAGCTTTTCAAGGTGGAATGCACAAAGATGTTCACATTGTATAATGTGTATAATTTATAGACTTTGCAAATTAGCATATCTCTCTAGAATCCTCCAGTAAGAAACTTAATAAATGAAGTAATGTCCCCCTATTCTAAAGAATCCCCCCCAGATGAGGCTAGAGCCCAGTTTACAAAATATTTTCCACAGAGAAGGTTTCGACCAAGGTTGAAATCCCAAGTTTTTGACAGCATAGAGCTCTCTGGCCTTTTACTGTGCATGTTTGGTCTCTCTGCCTTGCAGAACCCCAAAACTAAGCTAGAATATCAGACTACAAAAATTGCAAGCATGTAGGCTAAGAGTACAGAAATATAAAAAAAGGGTATATAAAAGATATAAAAAGGTATCTAAAAGAGAAAAGGCAAAAATCATCAGGCACCACTATTATTTCCCCATCCTGAGGCACAGCCCAGCTGCCCAGCCTGCAGCTCCATGCCCACATGCCCTGTTTGTTTGCCCAGCTAGCTCTCAGAGCAGCAGTTCCACCCAGCAGCCCATGACTCCTGCTTGGCGAGCAGCAGCTGCCCGTCTTGCAGCTCGAGGAGCTCCCCAGGAGCTGCTGCCGTGTCTGGAAGCAGCCCACGGGCTGTTTCCAGCTGTGCAGGGAGCTCCCTTGCTGCAGGCAGGTTTGTGCCTGGCACAGCAGTCAGGAGGTGCTGTGGCTGTGTGAGATGCAGGAACACTCTGGTGTAGGCAGGGAACACTTCTCCATGGTGTAGAGCCAGCAGCTCTCCTGCTCTGGAGTGACACACCACCACCCAGCAGATCTGTCTGGACTCTGGTGGAGGTGTGGGCTCCTGGCTTTGTTCAAATTGCAGCCCCACTCACCTGCTGGGGTGAGCTGCGTGTGCTCAGGGTAGATGCTGTGCTGCAGGAGAGCTACACAGCCAGGTTGCCCTGCCAGGCTGAGCCCTCAGCGAGTCCCCAGAGAGTTTCAGGCAGCAGGAAAATGAGGATCTAACCTACTCAGCCTGTGCCTGCATGAAAACGCCTACTCCTGAAAGTTAAATGACAGTGATGGTGAGCGATGCAGAGACAGACTATGAGGTTTTCCAGTAATCAAAGCAGTGTCAACTGCTGGCAGGAAGCTGATGGCAGTTTGCAGTGCTTCCATCGCAAAGATCTCCTCTGTGGCAGCACTAATGGCAATTGACAAATCGATCCAGCAAAGGCACCAGTAACTTCTATTAAAAAAAAAGGATAAAATCTATTTTAATTACATTAGAGAAATGTGTGTAATGAGAGAAGGACAGTCTGTGACATCACTCTGAGATAGTTAAAGTTGAAATTGCTGGCAGGAACCCCAGAGTGGGGCCAGGCGTTGCTCTCTGCCTCAGCAGTGTCATCCCCTTGGATTTTAACCTCCCTGTGCTTTGGCAGAGGGAGATTTCCCTGTGCCATCAGTGCTTAGGTTTCCTCTCCTTCCCTCCCCAGCCCACGGCATGCAGCCCAGTGCTAGCAGAGAGAGGAGACAGTGCCAGCAGCCAGACTAAGTGCAACGTCCCAAACTCTCCAGACAAGAGAACTGTGCCAGCTCCCAGCATCTCCTGGGCAACATCTTCCACTAGAAAAGCCCTGGTGGAAAAAAAAAAAATGACAGCTCACTGTAAATATTGTTGTTTAAAGGGTCCGGGAGGAGAGCAGTCATGGCCTTGCACTGAGTATGATAAATTTAGTGAGGGCACTGGTCACAGTTTGGGAATTGCAGAGGAGAGCTGTGTGCCTTCCATGCATGCCATGGAACACCCTGGGGGGATGTGAGGGGTGTAAGTCAATGGCTGTTGCCAGGTGAGGAGTATTAAAAAAACTTTTCACCTCTAGGCACATCCCAGAAAACAGATCTCCTCAGTAATCACCCAAGAAATTTTTAGCTGCTGCAACAGACTTTGAATCTTGGTTGGTGAGACTTAGGGGAAAAACAAAAGAATATTATTTCTGGTAAAACACATATGTTTTTCAAGACATACATATTTGCAGCAGCAAAAATGAGAGTTATCCCATGCGCCAAGCGAGATGAGTCATATGCATTCTTGGTATTGCTGTTTAAATTATGCCTAACCCCCTTCAAGTCTCTTTGAAGATCAAACTTACGTCCCACGTCTTGCCAGTTAACACCAAGGCCCTAGAAGAGTGTTGCCTTTTGCTGGTCTTAGAATTGTGACGCAGACTTGGTTAAAGGGATAAAAGGGTTTTACCTCAGTATTTAATAGGATCCTAAGTGCACAGCTCTTCAAGGTGGAACATGCTGAGATGCACACACTGTATAATGCATATACAATTTTTATTGACTTTGCAAATTAGCAAATCTGCCTGGGATCCTCCAATGAGAAGCTTAATAAATGAAGTAATGTCCCCCCATTCTAAAGAATCCCTCCCAGATGAGGCTAGAGCCCAGTTTACAAAATATGTTCCAGAGAGAAGGTTTCAACCAAGGCTGAAATCTCGAGGTTTTTGATAGCATAGAGCTCTCCAGCCTCCTGCTGAGGTCTTCCTGCCTAGCAGAACCCCAAAACTAAGCTAGAATAGCACACTACAAGAATTACAACCATGTCGGCTAAGGGTACAGAGGATACAGAAGATATGTAAAAGGTAAAATAAAAATATACCCAAGGGTGTATATAAAAAACACAAAAATCATCAGGCATCAAGAGCAGGCCTAACTGCTGTGCACAGCAATGGGATACTCGTTTGGAGCCCTTTTGGCAGCACACAGATCCCTGGGATGCTCCCCTAGAACCAGGGCTGCACCCACTCTTGAGCGACTGTCACTCAAGAGAGGGGGTTTTTCCTTATTCGTGTTATTCAGGGAGAAAGCACAGTTTCCCGAGCAGAGGAGGGCTCAGTGCTTTTTCACCCAGTCTGTGGTGTATAAATCCCCCAAAGCCTTTGCAGGCTGCACCCCCAGGCCCTCACAGCTCCTGGAATAGGAACAAGTGGTTGTAGGTGTGTGTATATGAGGTGAGCAGCTCGCTCGTAATCCGTGGCTACTCTCCACTAGCTGCTTCTCGGAACAATTCCTGCAAAAGCAGCAGTTCAGTGCTCCTGAAGAGCTCCCTGGTGTGTGTCTGCTGATGCTGTGCAGTCACAGTGCTCCAGGAGCAGGAGGGAAGCCAGCACAATGTCCTGAGATATGCTATCGACTGTAAATGGGGCAGGAAGTCATTAAAGACTTCCTGACCCATTCCCTGGGAAAAAAACACCTCCAGAGGACTTTGCAGTGTTAAACACACAATCTTCACGTTGGTATGGCAAAGACACATTATTGCTTTGGTCTGTCAAGCTTTGTAAATCCCTCTATTTGGAAATAAATGAGAGCTTATTTTAAGGGGACTGTTTGGTTGCTCCATGAGCTCTCATCCACAGCTCCAGGATGGAGATTCACATTGAGCTCTCTTGGACAACTGGGAAAAGACAATTTTCTGCCATCAGGAGGCAATCAGAGTTTGGGACAAGAAGGAGACCAAACCAGGTAAAGACAAACAGCTCCAGGATTTGTAGAGGTTCATTCAAATAGACTTGAAGGGGGTTAGGGATAATTCAAACAGTGATACCAAGCCTACTTGTGACTCATTGCACTGGATGTATGGCAAAACTCTCATTTTTGCTGCTGCGAATATGTATGTCTTGAAAAACATGTGTATTTTACCAGCAATAATTTTCTTTTGTTTTCCCCCTAAATCTTCCAACCAAGATTCAAAGGCTGTCACAGCAGTTAGAAATTTCTTGGGAAATTACTGTGGAAGTCTGTTTTCTGGGATGTGCCTAGAGGTGAAAAGTTTTTTAAACAGTCAGATTATTTACCTGCTGAAATAATTAGTATTCTGAGTAAAAACAAAGTTATGTATGGTCAAGGGAGAAGAGTCAAATACTTGTCCTACCTGTGTGGCATAGTGCAGAGCAACCAGCAGTCGTTTCTTCTCCTGTTGGCTAAGGCACTTTTGCTTTTTGGCTGGTAGAAATATGACACAGAGACAGTTAAAAAGGGGTAAAAGGGTTTTTCTTTGGTATTTTAATAGGATTCTAGGCGCACAGCTCTTTGCAGGTGGAACACACCCCGTATAACACACACACAATTTGATGGACCTTGAAAATTAGCATATCTACTTAAAACCCTTCAACAAGAAACTTAACAAATGAAGTCATTGTCCTCTTATTCTAATTACCCCCCCAAAATGAGGCTAGAGTCCTCATTGGAACAGCTGACAAAATATGTTTTAGAGAAAAGGTTGAAGCCTCGAGTTTTGAGATAGTGTAGAGCTCTCTGGCCTTCTGCTGTGAATGTTTGGTCTTTTTGCCTCGCAGGACTACAAACTAAGTCAAAATACCAGAATGCAAAAATTACAAGCATGCAGAGCTAAGGGTACAAAAAGTGGATAAAGGGTACAAAAGATAGGAAAAGGGTATAAAAATGTATAAAAGGGTATATGGAAAAGAAAGGCAAAAAATCATCAGGCATCAGCAGCTCTCTAAGAGACCAAAAGGGGTTTTATCTTAGTCTCACAGTCTCTTATCTCACCTACATATTCTCTCTTCCCACAGGAGAGCAAGAAAACATAGCTGAAAAAATTAGACATATCCAGCAGGATTTCCAGGGGCAAAGGCTGGACACCTTGTAAGGACACAGGGACATCCTCCAGGGCTGCTAACAGCATCGTTCATCCTCGCTCTTGCTGAGGAAGCTTTCACCCCACGCTGCAGCCATGAATTTCCTGCGGCGGCGCCTGTCGGACAGCAGTTTCGTGGCCAACCTGCCCAACGGCTACATGATGGACCTGCAGCGCCCCGACAGCTCCACCAGCTCCCCGGTGTCCCCCGCCACCGAGAGGAAGCACCTGCAGCCTGCCCAGCCTTCGCACTCCTCCTCCACCGGCTCCAGCATCTTCAGCTCCATCTCCAGCGCCATGAAGCAAACCACGCAGGCTGCAGCGGGGCTGATGGAGCACTCGGCCGGCCCTGCGGCCCCTGTGGCACAGAAACCCAAAGTCCTGCTGGTGATCGACGATGCGCACACGGACTGGTGAGTCAGCAGCGGTCTCCAGCCGGGTCCAGCTCCACGGAGCGTGGGGTTGAGAGTGTTGCCTCTTGCTGGTCTTAGCATTGTGAGGCAGACGTGGTTAAGGGGATAAATACCTCAGTGTTTAATAGGATTCTAGGTGCACAGCTCTTCTAGGTGGAACATGCTGAGATGCATGTAATGCATGCACAGTTTTTATAGACTTTGCAAATTAGCATATCTCTCTAGGATTCTCCAATGAAAAGCTTAATAAATGAAGTAATGTCTCCTTATTCTATGGAATCTCCTTCCAGATGAGGCTAGAGCCCAGTTTACAAAATATGTTCCAGAGAGAAGGTTTCAAACAAGGTTGAAACGTCGAGTTTCTGATAGCAGAAAGCTCCCCAGCCTCCTTCTGGGATGTTTGGTCTTTCTGCCTTGCAGAACCCCAAAACTAAGCTAGAATATCAGACTACAAAAATTACAACCATGTAGGCTAAGGGTACAGAGGATATATGAAGGGTATGTAGAAAGAAAAGGCAAAACTCATCAGGTATCAGAGGGATCTGGGAATCACAGATAATCTGCAGGGGGTGCACAGATACTTTCACATCTGGGTCACCAGCTCTGGCCCCAGGTTGGTGTCTGTCAGACAAGTTGAGTAAACAGCAGAGTGGGATTGTTCGTAACTTTCTTGGTGAAAAATGTTAATTTTGTATTCATTGACCAACTTCTTCATAGCCTTTCTATATGAACACACATAGGGTATTCTTGGCTCAGCAGGCTTAGCCGAGCTGTCATATCTACCAATAATTCTAAGAGGTCACAGCTGAAGGTATGTTAATGATGGGGTTCAGGACCTTAATCCACTGTGCTGACTCTAAAAATTAGAAGTGACTCAATCTCTCCAGCTCTCCATCCTCTTGAGCTTTTCTCTGTATGCAAATTTATATATAAATTATGAAAAGTAACCTGTCAATGGCCCTTTACCTGCTTAGCATAGCAACTATTGGCAAAAGGATCTCAGGCTCAGCTAAATCTCAAATTTGTCTTGTTCATGCAGGTCTCTTTACAAACAAAAGTTTGAATGTTTGTTTCCTATAATATTGGGTAGCACAGTGCATTTTCCAAGGGGTAGGACAACTGAAGTCTTCTGAAAGGTTAGAGAAATGACTTCCTGCTTTTCCCATGCTCCTTTTCAAAGTCAGCTGGTTTAGAAAGCTTTAGGCAACCTGTCTGAGAGACTTATCCGGGCAAAAATCCAGAGAATGTGTGGAGAAGATGCTCTTGTTTCATCTGCCAGCTTTTTGCAAGACAAAAGAAGGAAAGAGTAGCACAGGTATAAGGGGGTAATAGAAAAGACTTCAAAATGAAAGGAATGGGGTTAGGGTTACTGGGTAGTGGCCAAGGGAGATTATTTTATTTTGTTTTTCTTTTCATCCCACACCACTCTTCAGTACAGTTGTCACCTTTGTTCTTCCCTGTTTAACTAGAAGAGTTGAGACAAGGTGAAACCTCCCTTTTCAGGTGTGTCTTCACAAATCCAAAGCTTAGCTCATACCTAAAAAGAGACCATGACTGAGTACACCAGGTCAGGCATCTTCAGCCAGCTTGAAGCCAGAGAGGGAAAACAGTGGGATTTTCCTCAAAAGAAGGACAACTTCTTAACTGCGTGGCCAAGTCCCTGATGAGGTTGTCCCCATGCAGGTTTCCCCGGGTGATGCTTTCCATCCCAGCAGCAGTCCCTCCACACCAGCTCAGTCAGTCAGCAGCACCAGCCTGGCTGAGCCAGAGCTGATCTCTCCTTCCTGGCTGCCCCACGAGTCTCCCCAGGCTGATGCTCACTGTTCTCTGCCTGCGAAGTGTTTTTGCAGTTCCTTGGCGATGCTGCCAGGTGGCAGTCCCTTAACACAGCATCTCCGTCTGGAATGGGAGTGCCTTTGCTGCTCAGCTCCAGCGGCTGGGCCTTAGCCAGCCCTGTGCTGTAATCACAGAGGAAAGCCCCAGCTCAAAGGCCAATCTAGTTTTTCCTTGAGATTAACGGTGCTGAAGGTAGTCAGGGCGCTGGAAAGGACGAGGAGGGGTTGGAAAGGACGAGGAGGGGTTGGAAAGGACAAGGAGGGGCTGGAAAGGACAAGGAGGGGTTAGAAAGGACAAGGAGGGGTTGGATGCTGCTGCAGTGTTTTCATGTTTTAAAGCACGCACACTTTGTTTAAATCCCTGTCATTATGTCTCCCAGCTGCTGCTGTGTCATGCAGACTCTGTGCCCTGAGCTGAGCTCGCAGAGGGAGCACAGCTGGGATAGAAAAAGAGGAAGCATAGCTGCCCGTGCTGTCCTCACTCCTCCACTCCTGTAAGCTCTCCATGCTGTCCTGGCTGTCCCTCTGCTGTCCCTAACAGCAGTTAGTAGGATTGATGGGACATCCCCTTCATTTATCCCAGCCCTGTGGCTCAACCCACAAGTTTGCAGCTATCAAATGCTGCTGCAAAGGCTCCCTGCCTTTACTTGCTCTAAGGCTGTGAGGACACTGAGCAAAATTAGTGCATGAATTCATGATGTATGTATGACGTGAAACACAAGGAAAGAACATTACTAACCCTTGCCTGCCATGGCTCTTTGTAGCGTGGACAGAAATATATGCTTGGAAACTTCGCCAGCTTACAGGCAGAGCATGGTCCTTTCTGAGAGCACACCAATGCAGGCACTCCAGTGGGCCAGGAGTGCTTCTTGCTGGTTGATTTTTGTGTCTCCAGGAAACTCGGTGAGCCCTTGAGAGCAGCACTGAGGGGCAGTGGCTCCGTGGCTCTCTGGGTGTTTATTTTTGGTGAGGTCCTTCCGAGCAATGCCAGTCACCTTCTCAGGCTCAGCCAGGGTGTTCTGTGAGTTCAGGCTGAGCAGCCTCAGGAAGCAGGGCTTGCCTTGTGAGAGCCCAGCTGACAGAGCTGATTATCCAGGGATTCTGACTCTCCACTCTCCATCATGTAGGGAAACAGTCCCAGACTTTGGAAGGTGAACAACAGCACATTGTTGCTGCTGTGCTGGTGATTCTGAGTTTTGGAAGGAGCATCATGTTTGTAATGCATTTCACCTCTGTCTGCTCTGCTCTTTCTGCTTGTGAAACCTTTGCTTTTGGTTTTCAAGAAACCTTTTCCTTCTCCTTTTGGAATAGTTTACCAAAAAAAATCCCCAAGAAATACCTACTGAAGTGCTGCCCTTATTTTAAGGGTGAGGGGCTCCCACAGCTCCTCCACCCTCAGAGCAAGTTACACAAGGTTTACAACAAGGACCAGCTTGTTCACAGACAGGAAGGGTGAGAGACAGTGCAATCTGCCTTTTGATTTCTCTTCTCTCAATGAAAGCACCTTCTCAGAATTGGAGACTGCAGCAATATTTCCAAGCCCGACGCTCATTTATCATCACTGTTTGTATTACAGCAAAGGGCTGCAGTTGTGGATCAGGATGAGGTGTTGCACAAGTGCTTGATGAAATGCTTTCACAGCCCAAACAGGCAAGTGACAAATGGCAATCCTTTCTATTTCTGAGGAGCTACTGTGTCGCTGATGGTACAGCAGAGCACTCCATTTCTGTCAGAGGTCTGAAGAAAAGGAGAATCCCTGGGAATCCATGGCCTGTCTTCCACCACAAAATCCTTGACGTGCAATGTGCTCTGGTTTATTCCAAAGGCAAAGTCCTATAAAAATAATGTGAGTCCCACAGAATACGATCAGCTGCTTTCTGCATTAGCAGCAGTGAAAGAAAGGCACATTCTATTAAAAACAAGGGAACTCGCCCAGCTTTCTGTTAAAGTGGCAACGTTTTGACGAATTTTCCATTCTCCTCAAAGACGCTCTAGACTTGCGAGGAAGCACGCAGTGGATTGCCATGTGTAGGATGTGCACAAGAGGAAAATCCTATTTATACATCTCCCTTGCACTCCTGGCTGTGGCAGGCAGCCCCCAGAGAATGTACCTGTGCACCGACAGAGCAGGGAGGAGCTTGGCTTCTCTGCACTCGTTATTGGCACATTTCTCAGCTGGGGAGTCTCCACCTGGAGAATGAGGCTCCTTCTGGTGGGCTGGGCGTCTCTGAGCCTTGGGAGACTTCCAAAAACGCATCCACAGCTCACCTGCAGCAGCTGCCAGAAGGAATGGAGCTCAGACTTGGATCCACGTTGAACACACAGCAAAGGGGAGCAGGAGGAAGGGGAATAGCAGAATTCCAGGTGATGGAACATGGGCAGCTCTGCCAGCCTGACCTCAGCCAGGAGAACATCCCACTCTGGCCATCTCCTCGCCCACCATGCTGTTAAACAAAATTATGCTCTTGCTGGAGTGAATTTCTCAGCAGATCAAGCAGGATTTTGCACTGAGAATTATTGACCCCCATCCTCTGTGGAAGTGCTCAGCTTTCCAGCCTAGTGCCTCGTGTTTAAACAGCTTGTGGGGGAAGTGAGCAAGCACAGCTAAGGCTCCTGTTAGCCACCATTGCTCTCTGGACCAGACAGCATAACAAAGTTGTTCTTGTTGCATTTGCTGGATATCTAAGTTATATTTTCCTCTGTTTTTCAAGGCCACTGGTGTGTTTTGTCCACTTTTCAGGCTGTTTCAAGAGCTCACTTTTCAGCTGTGTTTGCTGCCTTGCCCAACATACACATGCCCTGTGTGCAGCAGTTCCACATGTGAGGATTCTGACATGCTTCCCCAAAAATTAAGTCACAGAGGGCATTTTAGGAGACACAAAATGGCATTTTTTTCCTCCATTTTAATTTGCAGCCAAATCTGCCTGAACATACTGTCTCCAAAATTGTTAAGATCAAGGAAGAGAAAAAATGTGATTAACACTGAATGAAATCCTCTTTATACATTTGAAATGGTTCTTTGTAAAGCAATAACGTCATGATTCTGGTTTAATTATGAACTGATTTGACATGATTGCTGTTTTATACTGGTCAAAGGAAATTATCAACTTTTTTTTTAAAGAATAAAATTATTTTTACTTCTGAAACATGAAAATATTGAGCCGTAAATATGTCATTTGCCTAAAAATATGATTGGTCAAATAATAACACTCCAACACTGAATTTTAGTAACATGAGAGCTCCTAAACTCTAATTTTTTTTCAAGGAATTCCTTTTAAAAATATTCAGTGAGTGTCATGAGTTTTTTAAGCTTTTTTTAAAGTCAGCTGAAGGTGATATAATAAGGCTCCCATTAAGAGGAATATTTCTGTACCTGACTCATTTAAATGTAATGAGACATACTGGAGTTTAAACTTGAACTTAGGAATTTGCTGGATAAATTGCAAAGTTTTGTCTCTATTTCCTAATAAGAAAGTCCCAAATTGTCTAACATGGTGGTCATTGACAATAGATCATTATGAATTAGCTTTTTTTACACCGTGGTCACCTTTTAAAGTTTCACAAGTTCTGTGTAACAATGCAGCAATTTGAAAAAAACTTACACTAAATATTTACATTTTCACAAATTTGGTTTGAAAACCCTTATATTTTCATCATTTAGCCTTGTCTACCCAGGACCTAATATTTTTGTTCCTATAATTCTTGCCAAATTCCACTTTTTGAGGAGTGGAAAGCAGAAAGTGGAGGCAAGTTTGTGTTAAATGAGTGTGTTTGTGCAAATTTGCACTCCTGGAAGCAGCGTGGAGAGGTTCTGTACTCCCCAGCACACAGACACAGGGGTGAAAAGGAGGGAAAGCTGGCAAAAGCTTTCAAGAAATCGCATTTTTCACATCACTTTCCAATCTGTTTTAGGTATATCCCCGTCATGTCTGTCTGTATTTTTGTCCTGCAGATGTAAAGTATCTTGGGATCTAGTCCCCCTAAATGAAAGGTGATACAGAAATGTAAAGGATTAGTATCATTACAAAAATAGACCCAAGGAATATGGAAAACATTCCCCACCAGGGTATAACTATGCTAATGCAAGTCAAATCTGGGTCCTTAATTACTTTAGCAGAGTTCCTATAAACGCATAGAATTTAACCTCAGAATGTCCTGCCTAGTCCTGTACGTATGAAAAAAAAATAAAACAACAAACCCAACCCTCACATACATTTCTCAAGGTTTTTGAGCCAGATTTGTTCTGCCTGAAAGCCCACAGCCCTGCCCCAGTGTTGGTCCAATCTAGGCCAGTTCTCCTGCTCCTCAAATTCCAGGAGAACTGAAATAGGCTGGGAAAAAATATGGCAAAATCCTCAGCAAAAATGACACCCCTTGCAAACAGCTCCAGCATTATTTAGATTTAGCAATGTGGAAATGGTCCAGCAATGCACTATCGTGATAATACACAAAATCAAATTGCTGTGTTGTATTTAACACAATCCCCCACCTCCACCCCCAGCTCTTTGTGGGCAGGAAAAATGTGACCACAGCCCAGCCTGGGTGGGACCAGACCTACAGCAAAGTGTCCTTCATTCTGACAGCCCTGAGCAGCACAAGCTGTGCCCAACAGCAGCTAAGCAGTGCTTCTCCCCTTGCTGGGGATGGCTTTGATCAGCCCTGTCTGATGAGCAGGAGGTGGCACAGGAAGATGCTGGGAGGCCAGAAGTGTGTGGGAATTCAGGACTCCTCGAATGGGAAGAGAGGCTGAATGGCTGTGTGTGTGATGGCTGAAGGGCTGGGGCTTTGCCAAGCCAGGTCTACCCGGAAAACAGCCCTGCAGGAAGGGAGGACTCACAAAAGAAGGTTTAAAAAACCCTTCTGCCTTGCTGCCCCAAAGCTTCCCTTTCTGTCTGCATCTGAGCCAAGGAAATCCTCCCAGCTCAGTAGGATGGGACCTCAGATCTCACCGAGGACCTCACCTGGAGGACTTCATTCACCAAAAAGGAAAACCTAACCCACCAGAGCCCAGCACAGCCCCTTCCCTTGGTGTGATCCCTTAGCTAATCATGGCTGGGGTGGATTTACACTAACCACACTGGGCTGGCTTTGGTGGCTCTTCCCAGAAGGCAACTAGAGCAGTTTGTTCCCACAGCTCCAGTGAGGACACTGGGGACACACCTGCAGAGCTGTCCCTTTTTGTTCCATGGCCACGGCAAGGGAGGAACAGGGCTCAGCCCAGCACTGCTGGGATGTAGCTGGAACCTTTATGGAGCTCCTGAGTTTCCTTTTCCAGCCTGGAAATCAAACTCAAGATCATTTTAGTATAGGAGGTAATATAAAAGTGGATCCTTCTTGGATCTGGTTCTGGAAGAATATCCACAAAAGCCCAACCCCATAGGGGTGAATACAGCTTGCTAGGTTTAGGAAATTAGCATCATTGATCAAAAGCACCAATTCGGAGCACAAGTGGTGATGAAATTTCCCCAGGTCAAGCCCCTTCTCTGGAGCCCCCGACCCTTGGTACTAGTTGGTCTTGTTTATGAAAATGTGTTTTGAAGAGTTTGTTTTCAGCTTTGGTTCCCAGGAATAAGCAAGATAGGAAAGGGGCTTTGTGTCCCTCAGGGTCTGGAGCTCTGGAATGTGTTTGGGTAACACAAACTGGGGAAAAGGGTGGGGAAAAGTATTGGGAAAGCTATAAATACATAAAGGAAAAAAGACAAAAATCATCTGGGGCATCACTGGCAAAGTGCCAGTGTATTTTGTGTTACCTTTTGACCCAACACAGACTTGAGATTTATCTGTTGGTCCCTCCCTGGCAGTATGTACGATGTGAATACCTTTTCTTTCTCTCTGCACTTGCCTCTGGCCCATTTAACTTTTAATTCAAACCTTATTTTCTGAGGTGTCAAAACACACATCCTTCCCTCTCAATCAGCATCCTTAGCATCCTGAAACCCTCACCCCTGGCCCAAGGTGTAGAATGAATATTAACTACCAACCAGTCCATCGCACAGCTGAATGCTGTTTAAAGGGCTCTGGCCAAAGCAGATGTGCATAAAAGCTCCAGCAGTTTGCACACCTCAGGGATTTTTCCCATCCTTATGCCCTGGGGCAGTCAGGGCTTGACCATCTCAAAACTTCTTACTGTGTATGTGAATTTCTAAAGTGAGCAAAAGTGGGTTTGGGGGGGTTGAGAACTGACTCCTGAGAGGAAAACCTTCCTCATTTTCACCCTTGAAAAAAAAAAAAGGCACAAATGCATGTCTCCTCCCTCCTCCCCTCCCCGCTGCCCTTATAGCATGGAGGGGCTGGGGAGGTCTGGCATTCCAGCAGCTGCTGGCCAGTCTCCTGGAAACTGCCTCCTTTCTCCCAGCCCCAGCCCCTTTGATGAGGGAGACAATGGGGACATACAGTGAGAGCCTTGTGCATCCCCTGGGCCCCCAGGCCCTTTGACACAGGCATTCTGTACAGTGCCTCAGCAGCTCCCCACCCTCCCCACACCCAGAGCAGGGGGCTTCAGCCTCGCCTTCTCCACCGTCATCCTGACAGAAATTACATGCCTTGTTTTCCCGAGGGCTTGAGGGAAATATGTGTAATGTGATAGCAGGGAAATAATTCGGATAATTCCAGAATTTATCCATGGATGCCTTTTGGTTTGTTTACCCAGGTCTCTCCTTACCATTTCTCTCCTTCTTTCTTCCACCCATTTCCCTTGCCCACCTCTCCCCAAGAGTCCCACACATTTCTCTCTTTATCATGTTTTGCTCCACAGGGTGGGAAAAGCTGCTTCCTGCTCCAGACAAGAAGTGGTTTGTATCCAAAGTGTGCCTTGGCTTTCTTTGCTTGTTGTGTCTTGATCCAGGGGCACAAGCTCAGTCAGAGAACTGGAATTGGAATTTGCCCTTCCAATACCCTGGTGTCCTTCTGGATGTTCTCAGCGAGGAGAGCCTGGTTTTTGGTTGAAAGCACAAGTCAGCTCTTGAGTTTTAGCCTCTGTTGAACAGGGATATACATGTGAATCTGGGTTCACTCTCATCACAGGGGATTTGGGATCATGCTAATTAGTTCATCTGAAAAATGGCTTCCCAGTTCCCAAGACAGCATTTCAATATTTGCTCTATCAGTTCCACTCAGGTCTCTCACAGGAAGATCTGAAAATCTGTGAATTAGCCTTAGGTAGGTAATTGGATATGAATTGATCAATTATTATTCCCTGCTGCTGTTACAGAAAATCATTGTATGTGCTTCCTCCAGCCATGGTGATTGAGGCAGACTGGGATTGGTTTACAGAATATATTTGCAAAATAAATTTCTGTTCTTCCCAGATTACTTCAGAAGAACGGGCATTGGGTTTCTCATGTCCCTGTAATCATGTCAGAGCAGAGGCAGAAAGTAAAAATATGTTTGTCTGATGCCTTTGCACCCAGAAAATGTCCTTTTCCAGAGCTTGCAGCTTCTTCATCCGAAAGAGAGAGGAGTTCAAGGCAAACTTCTTTCCTGCAAGCCAGGGCAGAGCTTTGTCTGTTTGTTACGTTGCTTCCTCCCTCCCAGTCCATGGGGCCACATTGAAATGGATTCACTCACACCAGAAATCCCACCCAGGAGCTGCTCTTGAGCATGGCCCTGCAGTTTCCTTCAGTCAAAACATGTTTACATGCTAATCCTCTGAGATCACAGCAACCACGCCGCCCCATCTGCGCCCTCCCAGCCAAAACCAGCTCTGTCCTGCAGAGCTGAACATCTGACATGCTGTAAAATAGAGGGGTGGCCAGCCAGGCACTGGGCAGTGCTGCAGGGAGAGGTTTGTGTGGGAGAAGCAAGTGGCTTGTCCAGTGTCCCAGCTGGGGACACTGAGCCCTCCTGGGGCCATGAGCTGCTCCTCTCATCACTGGCTGTGCTGAAGGGCACTGGAGACACATCTGAGGCACCTCAGAAAGGTTCCTGACTGCTCTTCTGCTGCACTACAAGCTGCCTAGATGACTCTGCAGCAGTCAGGTCCTGGGCAGAGACTTGCTCAGGTTGTTTTTGGGGCAGAGAGCATCCACAAATGTCTGCACAGCATTGAGACTGCCAGAAACATCATCGAGCCTTCTTGTGCATCCCCACCCCAGGAGCATGGCCTTCCTTTCCTCTGTCCCATGGCCACAAGCCATTTCATTTATTAGTGACCTTGCAAGATCTCTCTCTTGCAAGAGGTAATCATTGCATAGCATCAGCAATGATTCCAGCTTGCTTAAAATTTGAGTGGCTCCAGGAGGATGATAAGGACATTTCACATTTCAGTGTGATCCCTTCTACTGTCCAGGGGCTCCAAAACCCCAGGTGAGAATTGAAAACATCACTCCATCCATTTCAGAGATGTTTCAGTAAGAGGTGTTACATTATCACCCTGGGCTGTGCCAAAGCAATGGGCTGACCAAAATATTTGGCTGCAAATTGCTTGGCACCTGTAGAGAGACTCAGAGCAGGTTGAGCTTCCTGGGGGCTGCCTTGGAAAGAAAGTGATATATTGTGCTGTTAAAGGAAAACTCTCTGAGACACGAGGTGAGATTGATGCCTAAAACAGGGAAACCTGGAACAGAGGCCAGACAAAGTTAGGAGAATAAAACCAGACAACTTTAAAGAAGGTCTACAGGTGCATTCAGGGCAGACAGAGCTTACTCCAGAGGCTACACCCAAAATGGACAGCGAGTCACGAGTTCTTCACATTTTATAAGTTCTGTCCATTAACAAATCAGCCCCAATCCTCCAATTACACCTTCAGGTGATGATGTCAATTACCCCAAACTTGCTCCCTCCAATTCACTGTTGTTTACCTATTTTGGGGCTCTGAGGCAGCGAAGTGTCCTTGGATTTTCCACTGAGAGCAGCTGTTTTCTCTAAAATGCTGGGAGCGGAGGTTTTTAGCACTTTATATGAAGCCTAGAGCTGCACACCAAAGCTACAGATACATGAAAAACATTAAAAATCCTTAAGGCACCAAGACAACCTGGGTGGAAAGTGGTGTGGGACATGAGGTCTGAGCTGAGGTCCTTTGCTCGACTCCAACAGCTCCTAACTGTGGATGCACCCTCTGGGAGCATCCATGAGCACAGTGAGCACCACAGAGAGGAGAAGGAGGATTCTCTAACCGTGTGGAGGACAATTTCCTGGACCAGGCACTGGAAGCCTCTTTGCTCCCTGTGAACCAGGTTGTGGTTAACCCACTTTACCCCAAGCTGAATCAAAGCATCACCGAGGAGTTTGCAATCAGCTGGCAAACTGATTGCAAAATCAGGTTGGCAAAGAGGCCATGGGGGGAGGAAGTGTGTTTCATAAATGGGGGAAGGAATGTGTATTATGAGCACGCTGGGAATAAAAACCAACTTGTACCAGGGAGCAGTGAGCCTCGAATTCCAGACCAGTTCCTGTGAGCCCTCTGAGAGCCTACTGCAGTTTTTAAGAAGCCCCTGGTCCCAGCAATATCCCCAGTGTTTAGGAGTGAGGAATGTTGCCAGCCCATCTAGAGCCATGCCGGCAGAAATTCAATGGAATTATTAAGTGTATTTAGAGTTCCTGTTTATTGTTAGAGGCGTGGAGTCTTAGCATGTCTGCTGAGTTGCTTTTCTTCACGAAATGCTTGTAAATTCAATAAAAAGAAGGAAAAATGGCCATAGCTCTGCTTCTTATACCTGGAGGAGTTGTTTGGGTCACCTGGTCTTGGTCACACCTGGCTGCTGCATTGTCCCTCACCTAAGCAAAAATCTCATTTACCCCATGCTGATGGATGGGCTGTCTGGGAGGGGAAGCCTTCAGGTGTCCTTGTTAGAGTTAAGCGGAAAGCTTTTGACATTTTTAATGTATTTTTTCTATTATAATGAAAATTTTGACTTTGTTTCGAGCCAGAATGGCAAAACATCTTTTTTATTTACACGTCACATTTCTAGGGGAGGGGAGCATTCAGCTGAAAACTGGTGTGTTTCAGCCATGGGGAAAATTGCCTTCCTACTGTCTCTCCTTTTTTTATTGGAACAAATAGACACATAGTAAAAATGTGAGCCAGCTCCTTTTTTTTTCTTTTTTTTTAAAATTTTTTTTTTATTTGCTCATACTATAAAATAGGGAGCAAAGCCGGCTTCCCCTCATTTTCCTTTACTTCCTTATTCTGTCCTGTCTTTGCCAATTGGAAACAGAACCCGGAGTTACTTTGTCTCTGGAAACAGCTCTTGCAGGACTAAGCTGTTTTCAATGCTTTCCAAATGGAAGAGCCCTTTGGAGCCTACATGGCCTTCTGAAAGTTTAGAGGGGAGGAGGTCTGACAAAATAAATCTGTATTTTCTTCTGTCAAGCTCGTTTGGTGAGAGGGAAAACTGGGGAGAAATATTCCCAGGGGGATTTATATTGGCAATTTCCCCGCTGGCTAATCAATATAAAGGGCATTATACACAAATATGAGCAGAGAGAGCTAAAACTGCCTGTCCTTTTCCTGTAGACACACTTTTTCTGAAAAAATAGCAAAAATACACAGAAGTGAAGGCAGCTCTGTAGTGAGAGGGAATGAGAATAGGCTTGACTTTTCCTTCAGCTGGCATGATAAATCTCTTTGCTCAACATCAGGAGTTCCCAATGCTCTGCCATACGTTTCTCTCCGCTCACAGAATAAAGATTGAGT
The DNA here is from genome assembly GCA_013397955.1 of Grantiella picta. Lineage (NCBI taxonomy): Eukaryota > Metazoa > Chordata > Aves > Passeriformes > Meliphagidae > Grantiella > Grantiella picta. Next base: position 462,066 of record VZRM01000028.1, on the reverse strand, counting down.
ATTAAATGAGATACAGCAAGGAATCATTGATTAGAGTTGTTCCCTGGGAAAGATTAGGAGAACATTTGGTTTTCAGTTTGAAAATTAAATGAAAAGGTAACAAGCCTTGAAGGAACTTTCCAATGTGGTTTGCATCTGGCTTGGCAGATATGTCCTGGAGAACAGAGAGCTAAAAGAAGATAGGAATTAGAAAAACATGCTGTGACCCGGATAGAAAATCTTCAGAAAAAGGGAAGTGCAGAAGCAGAACAGTATGCAAAGAAAGCCAAAAATCTTGTTTAACCATGTTTGTCTCTCTTGTTTCTTCTGCAGGGCCAAATATTTCCAGGGGAAGAAGGTGAATGGAGAATTTGACATCCGAGTAGAACAGGTCAGTGCCAAGTGAATTTCTCTGTGAGAAACGTGTGTGGACAGGGCTGAGGAGAAGTGATTTATCCCAGGCTCAGTAATGAGGTTCATAACCTGTTTTCTGGTGTCCTCCACAGAGCACTGCACACGCCCTGGTTCCCTGTCAGCCTTGGCACCACACATTCATTTCAGCTGAAACCCCTTCGTGCTGGGGTCTGCCCCTGCTCTGGGTGGTGGTGCAGCCAAAAAAAAGTTCCATATTGACAGAGACAATACTGTTGCCAGAGTAGAAATTACGATTAATTTAATAATCATCATCTGCAGGCACCCAGGTTGAAAGCAGGCATGAGAAGAGAGAGATAAGTTGCTGATCCTGAAGGAATCATATGTTTGTTTTATACTCATTGGGGTTGCAGAACTGTTTGGGTGAATAGAGAAAGTTGCTGAATGTTGTTTGAATGAGCTCATGTTTTTTGCTTTTCTAAAGCTGTTGATTCTGTATCATGTGTGTATACAGAATATTGATACCGTGGTTTTGAGGACTTTCTCAGGACCCATTGCCCTTGCAAAAGTGTTTCTTCTCTTTTCAAAAGGGTCCTTTCCTCTTGTCTATGACTGTTCATGAGCACACATGTTCTGATGAAACTGTCTGGGTCAGATTTTTCTTTTTTATTGATCTCACACTTGTCAGTCTGGGTGGTATTAGCACGAATAATTCTTCCTGGCATTTCCTTGTCAAAGTCTGTATTTTTCTGGCTGCCGTAGCAACTATACTAAAAGAGAATAGGAAAAATTAAAATATCATGCTTCTCAGTAAGAATCATGAAATCAAATAATTTAGATTTTCCCTTCAAGTATATCATTGAGGTCGAGAGAGGGGCACTGCTTCCATCAGACTCTGGCTTTTTATCCCCTTCTTATTTTGTCCATCCATTCTTGCTCAGTATTTCTTGACATTTAATTTTCATTCATTGCTCCTACCCTGTTTATCTGGAACCTCCCTAACTTCTTCACCCTCGTCCTCAAGCACAGTCCAGGAGCCTAAATTCTTGTGGGAAGAGCTCCCCTGAGGCTGAATGCTGACCCTCTCCACCTGAAAAATCAATGTTCTCCCACAGTTTTCTTATGAAAGAGACAAAAAAAAAAGGGAATAACTGTTCATCAGCATGGTACAGATCTTTGTCTTTGAGTTCTCAGCTTGCCAGCCTTCACTATTTAACTCTCCCTAAAAGGCACCCAGGCTGTGCCATGGTGCACAAGCCTTAACTTGGCTGTTCAGCTCTGAATAAACTCTCCATCAAAAAGTTGGACTCTTAGGCACCTCTTGAACCATTTGGTCTGCTCAGTAAATTCATTTAGCTGTTCATTTTTCCATTTGATCCTGTTTCAGATAACCACACGTTATTAACTCAGCCAGAAATACAGTTTGCCTTAGGAACTTTTTTTAGATTTTATAGGAGAAAAACCACATTTGATCTCAGAAACTAAATAACAAAGAAGTTTGAATGGCAGAAAGCAATGAAAGGAAATATTCAAATGTTAAATACTCTTGAAATCCACATTGGGAAAAAGCCACTGCCTTGTTTTCCTGACCATGCTAACTCTGTTGCCATTCATCCAGGATGTTCTGTAGTTGGTTTGAACCTTTTCTCCTCCTCTTTCAAATCCATCTCTGTTACATCTTAATTCTTCCTTAGCAAACCGTTTTAGCAATCTGTGGGGGAAGCAGAACAGGATAGTAGGTGATATTTTTTGAAACTCATGGCATCACCTATGTGAAAGCAGCAGCCTCTCCCTCTGTCAGCAGTGGGAAGTCAGATATTAATCTGGTTTTACACCCCTAGCAGCATCCTGGGCTGCCTCCCCCCTTCCTGGAGGAATGCAGGACATATGGGATGTGCTGTCCCCACGCCCAGCTCTGGGGAAAGCATTGATTTCAGCTCAATTCGAGAAACAGGCAGATGCTTCAGGAGGCTGAGTTTCTGCAAGAGGTGAATTCAGTTCATATTAGACACTGGATAACACACAGACTGCAGGGAGCTGCTTCTGCGAGTCTCAGCTTGAATGAAAATGGGTTTTATGGACTCTCAAATAAGGTTTTCTGGTCCTTCAGCACTGAATGAATTGCACAGCCTCGACAGCAACCCCAGATCCTGGTTCTTCACATCCATTACCCCCAGGAAGAGACAGGAGCTACCTGTGGGCATCACCTGTGCCAGTGGATAAGGAGAGAGCTGGCAGGGATGCTCTGGTGGATGCACCACTCCCTCTCATCCATTACAATGAATGGGAAGCCTTTGTTTCCACCTTTGTTTCTTCTAATTGTCACACTGAAACCATATTTATTAATGTGCTTTGAAGGCTGCAGGATTTATTGCTGTCCACCATTTAGTGACATGCAAGTCCAAGCCCTCTCCTGAGTCATGGCCCCAGTCTGCATTACATTTTGGTTATTTGGGTATTTTTTCACTTCTGTAGCAATGGCAGCTATCCATGAGACTGATTGAAACATTGATCCAAAAGTGAAAATCTATTTGACCTATTCCCATTAAAACCCTGATGGTTTAAGTTTTACTCAGTGTGGGTAAAGCCCTAAGCTTTAAGGAGCAGCTGAGTCTAAAAATACTATCTCCATTTTATGCTAAAAATAAGCTGCTTAGATTTGGGTCCACATTGTTGCTTCTACTTGCCTGGTGATTTCTAGCTTTCAGAACTGCAGTGTGTGCACCTCCACTTCTTTTCTCTAGAAATACAAATGCCGAAAAAGTTCTTTTGGAAATGAAAAGCATAAGTTTGAATAAATGGCTCTAAGGCTAAGTGGAATTTAAAGAAGAAACTCAAAGTGCCACAGGAGTGGACCACATTGCTTTTAGTCTCACTCAAAACTAATTTTGTTTTTATCTCCTCAGTATAATTTTGCTTTTATCTCCTCATATTGTCCAGAGGACAGGAGGCATTAGGAACCACAGAATACTGAGGAAGGGGAGGAATTACACCATAGGCCATTCACTTGTTCCCATGCTCAATTCATTTTCAGGGAATGATTATTCACTGAACTCCTAGGTACACGCTTCTGGAAAAGTCCTGTGCTATAGATTATGACTCCATTGGCAGCATTGTCAGGAAAAAAGTTGTACTTGGCAGTCACAGAAGATAATTGTAATACAAATCATGAATTCCAGCTCCATTGTGCTTCCCGCCCCTAAAGAGGTATTTTCATGTGTGGCATAAAATGGTCCTTTCAAAAGGTAGAGCCTGACAGGTCCATGTGTGATGAGAGGAAAATTAGCCTCTTGTCAAACAACTCTATAATTTTTATTCATTATATGTTTAGGGTTTGGGTTTTTTTCCAAATGAATGCCAGAAAGCAGTTTGAGTACAGCAACAGCAGTTCTCATGGCTTTGCCACATGCAAGCATTCAGAAATCACAAATAAAGGGACCTGGAGAACTAACAAGAATGACTCAAAAATCGTTGTTTTCTTAAATAAATGCTACTTTTTTTTTTCTTTTTTTTTTTCCTTTTTAAATTTTCATTGGCTTTCGAAGGTGTACAGAGTTCACAGTTTTAAGCCATTTCCTGGGATCAAAACATTTAGAAACGTGCTTCTCCTAAACTTCAAATTCTCAGGCGGTCACAACACTTCTGAAATGAAAATTCAAGAGACAACTCTGAATGCCATCAGAGCTGCTGCAGCAAAAGCTGTTCCCACAGGTGAAGGTGGGTGGACCTTCTAGTGAGTAGCCTAGAAAAAGCAATGCAAGGATTACAGTGGATCTCAGCCGGAATAGGAGTTAACAAATAGCCACCCTGCTGCATGTATGACAAATCCATCCTGGCTGGCAGGATTACAAATGAGGGGAGTTGGGGAACTGCCAGAGAGAATCCCAGCAACAACTCTGATCAATTCATTGGAAAATATCATCTACGAGAAAATCTTACAAGAATGGGACTCGTTTTGTCTAGGAAAAAAAATAAAGGAAGAAGGAAGGGCAAGTCTTTGAGGAGTAAGTCTTCAGGTTCTGAGGGAAGAAGTAATGGACACAAAAAAATTAACTGTCTTAAAAGGCAAGGGGAGAGGTTTAGGTTGGGCATTGGGAAAGCTTTCCGTGGTTGTTAAGGTCCAGACTGCCTGAGGAGGTTCCTCATCTGTGGAAGACAGAAGAAGGTTGTGTAGCATTTGCACCCCATGGGAGAGGCAGAGCTGATCATGCCTTGGGAAAGAGAGAAAAACTGTGTGATGTCTCAAAGTCCTTCCAACACAACTTCTATTATTCTGTGAAAAATGCTTAAAACACACCTTGAACATGTGCTTCCCTTAAATCACTAACAGGCTTAGCTACCAAGCCAGACATTTCTACTGTTGCCTGATTTAAAATGACAAAATCTTCCTTGTTTTAGTGTCAGGAAACAGAAACAGACACTCTAAAATAGCTCACCTAAAAGATCTCCAGCACACAGAGAACACTAATGGAAACTGAGAGTACCTTAAGGTTTAGTCCAAGGGATCTGGAGAGCTCTCTGATTCTTAATACCTGAAGTAGGCATTTCTGACAAAACTATGACCAAAATAGCTGTGGGCATCCTCTCACAGCTGAGCCTCTCAGAGGTATGAAATATTTCCATTCCCGCAGCCTGTATCCCATTATTCTTCAAGACAGATTGTGTCACCTTTGTCACACATGGTTGGCTCCTGCCCTGAGTGGTTTTGCAGCCACTGGCTCTGCTGCAAAGCAAGTATAAAACACCACCAGGTGAATGCAATGCCTTCTTCTGTTCCATGATTCCTGATGCAAATGACTCTGTGAGGCCACAGGGAGCTGAGCTCTCCTGGTTTGTGCTTAGTTACTTACCTGTCACCCTATCTGCTGCTTTCAAAGCCCTCTTTGTCTGCAAGGTAAGCTCAGGCTGGAGATGATCTCAGAGCTGAAATCCCAGCCAAGGGAAGTCATCAGGCTACAAAACCCACGGAGTTAAAAATACAGGGAGCGCTGGAAAATCAACAGGAAACAATTTCTGCTGACTGGAGGTTTTAGCCTTCTTCCAAACGCCAGCTAGTTGGAAGGGACAAAGCAGCTACATGAAAGCAGCAGCATTCCTCAACTGTCTGAGTGCCAGGAAAAGGTCAGGATTGTCCCTCAGCTCTGGCTGGAGATGGGGATGTTTTGGGGGTGTGATAGCTGAATCCCCCAGACCCTCTCTGCACGTCTCTCTCCTTGCCAGGGCTCCCTGGACAATGGTTGCCAAAAGGGATTTCTCCTTTTCTTCTAGTTCTTGACACTAGCAGGCCTGAAATCAGTGCTGGCAGTTTGGCATGAAGCTCTCAGCAGCTCAGGGGCTCTCAGGGCTGTTTGCAGGTCAGGTGTCTGAGCACAGCTTTGTTTGGCCTGACTGCCTTGGGGAACGCCTGTCACACCAGCTTAGTGAGGCTGCAAGTGCTCCTGATCCAATGGAGATTGGCCATTTCCACCCCCAGCAAAGAGGAGTGCTCAGCTCTTCACTACAAACCATTACGGGAAAAAAATTCTGGAAGAAAAGCATAAAAAACATGAACGCACAGACCTGAAACTTCCCTTTCTTGCGCTCACGTCAGATGATGCATTCCTCAGCAGCTGGAATAACACTCAGTAACAGAAAGCTCAGTAACTCTCTGCTTTCAGAGAGGGACATCTCTGAGGCACATGGGGACACAGAGATGGTGAAAACATCATTTCATCTCCCCAGTGCACAGAGCCTCTCGAGCTCGTGTGAGAACTGGCAAGTTTGCCTTGACCCACTGGGGACATCACTGATGGTACCCAAAGCATCTGGATTTGTCCACAGTGGGCTCCTCTCTCCCTACATCTCCTGGGACTTCTTTAAATGTACAAAATGCCTTTTAGAGATTCGTGTTCTCTTGTCTCTGAGCTGCCAGGGTCACTGAGGCAGCGTGGCTGTGGCCAAGGCAACACAGTGCAATCTGTCATGAGGAAAACCCAGGCAGTAAAACCCACCTGAACCTCCCTGCGAGTGTGGCTGTGTGTGTGTTTGCAGCAGGATTTATTTCTTGGCAACAGGAATTTTTCCCCCTCTTTGCATTGTAATTGGGAGTTACAATGATGTAAGACTGTCTGAGGGTGTTGCTTTGAAAAGTTTACCCAGGGCCACAGACGTGAAATCTCATTACATCATCGGGTCACCGGTCCACAGGCATTGCTTTCAAATTAGGTGGATTTTAAAAAAAGAAGGTTGCAAATGATTTTTTCATTTGCCGTCTGGCCTTTGAGCCTCTACAGGTGCACTAGCTCTCCATTGGCAAGTTTTTTCCATGAGTTCATGAGGACAAAACACAATTTTTTTTTTTTTTTACTTCTTTTTTTTCATGTATAAAAGTTGTTCCTGGCACTATCTTTTGGTTCCAGCTAATAGAAGTAGCAGAAGAGCATTAAACAGTACAAGGATGTCAATAAAATCATAAGTATTGGCAGCACCATCTCAGTGTTCTGGTATTAGATAGCTACTGGTTAGAGGATGATTTTACTGCTGCCCAGACTTCATCATACTAAGTCTGAAAAAATGCCTTAAAAGGAAGGGGAAAAAAAACTGTTCAAAGGGAGGAGACTAAATTTTCTGCCTCAAAAAATGAGAGCTGTTTTTATGTTTATATTTATATTTATATTTATATTTATATTTATATTTACCTCAGGCACTACTTTAATATAAGAAATTTTGAATCTGCACAGGTATGTTTGATTTATGCTGGAAAAGGAGGACCTGCGTGGCACAATAGGATGTTCTAGTTCCAGGTTCATTCATAAAGAACATTGGTGTTTTAATGATTGAGCAGCTCTGTTAATAACCCACCCAGCTTTGCTAACCCTTTAATAGCAAAAATCTTAATAAGCAAATCTGATCAGGTGACCTCTGCTTATCACCTTCCTGCAGCATAATGAGGTTTAAAAAGGTTTAAACCTTTTGTGTTAGGTTTGTAGCTGGCCAGTGGCACGACAGCCAGCACCAGCATAATTCTAAATGGATGTCTCCAAGTGGAAACTTGGGATTTGAATTGAAATTACCTTACCTCTTTTTATTATTATTGTTATTCTTTCCTGTGTGCGTTCTTAATGCTCATTCTTAATTCCTTCAGTACTTATTACTGCAATAAGCCTAATCCTGGGTGCTTTTACACCCCAAGTGTGGGAGCTGTAAATACTTCTGCAGTCTCTCGGGGCAAACCAGCTATAGTTGGATCTCCAGTTGCCTCACAGAGAAAAATAAAATAAAATAAAGAAGGAAAGGCGCATTCCAGACGAAGAAAATTCTGTGTCTGTGTCTGTGTGTTTGTGTCCCTGCTGCCCTTGAGTGATATTTTGTCATTTTGCTCTGCTCCAGGCTGAGTTCTCCGAGCTGAACCTGGCTGCTTACGTGATGGGAGGCTGCATGGTGGACATGCAGGTGGTGAGGAATGGCACCAAGGTGGTCAGGTGAGGTTTGAACACTGCCCTTGCTGGGTCTGCTTGGCCTCAGGGGCTGGCAGGTGTCTGAATCAGGGCAGAGCAGTCCTGGTGGATTCAAGGACTGCGGGAAGGGGTGCAAAGCCTGGCCTGGCTCTGGTTTGTCTCAGGTGCACACGAAGCCCTACAGTCATTATTTCCAGTATAGACCCTTCAGCAACAGCAAATGCCTCCTTCTCAGGTTCTCTTTAGCCTCAAGACTCCCAATAAAAGGGACAATAGATTGTCCTTGCCCTTGATTTTTCTCTTCTCTGTCCTCTAACCTCCATTTTAAACAGTGGCTTGAATTCATTAGCCCACCTGCCTTAGACCCTGATCCCAGGGAATTACCCTTGCAATGGCCACCAAGCCCAGAGGAGCAGACCAAGGGCAGCCCTGAGGAGAAGAATTTGGGTGTGTTGGAAGATGCAAAGCTCAACATAAGCCAACAGCATGCTCTCACAGCCCTGAAAGCCAACCACATCCTGGGCTAGATCCCAAGCAGCATGACCAGCAGGGCAAGGGAGGAGATTCTGCCCCTCTATTCCACCCTGGGGAGACCCAGCTGGGGCATTGCATCCAGCCTGAGGCACCCAGTGTGAGAAGGATGTGGGCTGTGCTAATCACCAGGGCGCTGAAACACCTCTCCTGTGAAGGCAGGAGAGTTGGGGTTGTTCAGCCTGGAGATGAGAAGGCTCCAGGGAGACCTTATAGGATCCTCAGGTACCTACAGGGAACCACAGTAGAGTTTTGCAAGGGTGTGTAGTGATAGGACAAGGGGGAATGGCTTTAAACTGACTGAGGGCAGATTTAGACTATACACCAGGAAAAAATCCTTTACTGGGAGGGTGGTGAGGCATGGGCACAGGGTGACAGAGAAGGTGTGGGTGCTCCATCCCTGGCAGAGCTCAGCACTGGATGGTGATTGGAGCAACCTGGCCAAAGGTTGGTGTGAAAGATGTCCCTGATTATGACAAGGGGGTTGGAATTAAATGACCTTCAAGGTCCTTTCCAATACAAACTATTCTGTGATTCTATGATTCTGTGATTCTGTGATTCTGTGATTCTGTGATTCTGTGATTCTATGATCCTGGTGTTTGCAGTCTGATTTGCTCCTGAAATGTCACTTCATTTTTTGTGAGAGATTCCCAGTGCTCTGGCCTTGCCCTGTGGTGTATACCAGAGGTAATTCCGACCTCTGTTTGAAGGGGATTTCTGTCCTACTAGCATTACCCCCTAATTGCAGTCATTGCAAGCAGACTCTTTTCCCAACAATGCTTTTCCAATCACACATCCAAAAAACCATTGCTCCCCTTCCTTCAAGCACCATAATGCCAGCAATTTGGAACTAACTTTAGATGCATTTTTACAAGTTCTGTGCAAAGAGTAGTGTAGGTTGTCACATCTGTGTGTCATGCCCATTTACAGAGCACCAGTGTCACCAATAATTACCTATATTACCTTTCACCCTACTATGCCCAAGCCTCCATCTTTATCAGTTCATGTCATTACAACTCTACATTTCATCTTTCATACAATAGCTTCTCTTTCTTTGTGTTGAAATCTAATTGCTCTTCCAAATTCATTTTTCTAGCCTTTTTCTACAATTCCTTTGTACTTTTTTGGTGTATTTGGCATCTTTGATTTCAATAGTGTTGACACATTTAATCAATGCTTCTGTCTGTTTGCAACTGGTTGAAAATCAGAGATACAGACATATAATGTGGCATGCAGTGATATTTTTGAAAGGGATAATTGGAACAGCTGAAAAACTGGGATTTTGAGCATGCTGGCCTCAGTTTAATTTCTCAAGATGTCATTTCCAGTCCGAAGAGTGCAAAGCAAAACTTGTCACTGTCCATTAGCTACGACTGTGGTCCATCAACTCATTTCAGGTCTTGACATCTCTTACTACCTCCACAAGTCTCCATTTGTTCTTCGGTAAAACTTCACGAGCCTCTGCTAAAACCCTTTAAATTTGCGTCTGTTACATCCATTTGCTTTCTCCTGTCCCACAATTGTCTGTTTCTGAGTGAAACAAAGCATTCTGTACCACGAAGCAGCCTGGAGCACTCATCAGACAGCGCTGTGCTAATGCGCTGCTGTGTTCGCTTGCTCATGCTGCTGGAAGCTTTCCCAAGAACCATTTCCTAGCTCGATCACATCTTCATTTTTCCTTCCTGTGTCTTTCCTCCCCAAGCCATTCATGCATCTGGCAGAAAGATCTTGAGCTATTAAACTGAAACTGAAGACAAAATTTATTTCACAAAACTGTCTGGGGCATGGTGTTCATGTTTCTGCTCGCAGTGAATGCACAGGTATTCCAGCTAGCATTTTTGCATGGGTATTTATATGTGAAATAAGTGGTTTTTTGAATGCATTAACTCAGGTTTTTTTATTTTCATCCCTGCATGTTTAAGGACACATTTGCCTTGTGGGAAGTGGATTTGGTAAATACATGCTTGTCTGGATATGCAATTTATATAGCATATGCCACATGCCATAATCCTTACGAGCAGCAAATACTAGTTTGCAGCCTGTGCTGCTGAGCCCCTGTTGGGCCCAGCTCAGTGAGTCTGAGAGCTCAGCTCAGCCACTTCCACTGCCCCTCCCAGCAATACAAAGAAGGTGCAGAAACCAAAACTCTTCACTTTAGGAAGCAAATTGTGGAGCTGAGCTGTGCAGAGGCACCTCAACCCATCCAGGGTGCAGCTGATTCCCACTCCCTCCAAGTGCCCCCATCCCACCCACAGCCTGTAAAACGTCCTGTCCAGAGTCAGAATGCTTCTTAATACTGAAATATAATACTCATCATGTATTTGGAATACCCAGAGCCACGGAAATGCCACTGACAAGTTTTAGGAAGGTAAATACAACAGCATCTTGCTAACAAGCTCATTTGGGATCCCCCCCTGCAGGAACTCTGACTGCTTCACATTTCCCTTCAAAGACACAGCAATAGAATGTAGCAATTTAGTGGAAAAACAGTGAATAAACCACAGACCAGTAGGTTTAAATCACTGAAATAATAAATATTTTTAAGAGCAGAAAAATAATATTACTATTACTATAAAGCAACCACTGGGCTGTTCTCTCCATTTTGACATTACATTTACTGATAAGCTATCTAACAATGTATTATACTATTAAATTCTGTCATTTTGGAGCAGGTCTCCTAGTTCTTTCTTTAAACTGGAAATACCCTGTTGCACCTGTAAAGCGAAATTTAAACCAAAGTCTTTTTCTGCTGATCACTGGATCCTTTCTGACACCTTGGAGTTGAGGTATTCTTTCAGACCCCACATCAACAGATTTGAGCTGCACCAGGAAAAAATTGTGGTTCTTTTACCTGGAAAATAAATCCCCTGTTAAGAAGGTATAGCTGTCCTTAAAGCCCTCCACTTGCCTCAGGAAAAAAAAATTAAAAAAAAGGAAGATGCTTTAGAACAATTATTGGCAATTACAGAAAGCAAAGCAATGGACATGTAGAGAGCTCCATGACTCCTAGCCTGTGTATCTTGAAATAAGTAGCTACAATTAGGTTACCAAACAATCCAACTCAAGCCAGGTATTACTTTGCTGCCTGATTTTTAAAACAAGTGTGGCTCCAAGAATTTAATTCTACAGCAACAACATTTTGGGTCTCCAGCTTCTCTTTTTTAGCTCCTAAGTTCTGCACATCTGCAGGAGGGGGTGGAGGATTTGAGACAGTGTCAGGGAAATGTGCTCCTGGAGACAGAGAATATCATCTCCCAAATCTAAAAAACTGCACCTGGATTTTCTGTGCCAGCTCCACCATGGTTTACAAAGGCTCCCTCAGCCTATTCAGCACATTGCCTTCAGACAGAGCTGGCCATGAAGTGTCCTGTGCAGCCTCTAGCAAGCCCTTTCCTGTGTCAGTGCACTGAGCACACTGTGGGATGAGCTGGGAGCTGGGAGCAGTGTTGGGCTCAGCCAGGACTGTTTTTTTTTGTTTTCATCCCTGCATGTTTCATCCCTGCAATCCCACACATTGGTGCTTGTTACCCCAGCGCCTCTTTGGAAAAAATTTGCAGCAGACCTTCCCTATTGAAAAGTTAAACATGGGAAGCAGGAGATGTTTGTTCATCCCAAAGGATCCTTCACCAACTTAGACATAGCAACCCTTTCAGCAGAGAAATGGAGTTCTGGGTGCCAGAGCTGGAATGCTAAAGGGTGTGTAAAAACAAGGGTGGGTTAATGCTCACTTTTAAAACACTTGGGTGGATTCTTCATCCTCCTTCCAGCACACACACAACCTCCTTTTGGACAGGTCTGCACAAAGAAAAAGGCAGAGACAGAGTGAACCATCTGGGGTCTGATTTACCCTGGAAAGCTCTTGGACTGTGTCACTATTAGTGAGGTTAAATGTGAGGAATGGGGTTTTTATTTTCCCATTTCTCTGCAGGGCCCTTCATATCAATGTTTTGGCAGTGTGAAGAGGCTGTCAGTGTTGGCACTGCACCCAGCCTGAGGTGCATTTATGCTTTCAGGATATTATAAAAGTGTCTAAGTAGAAATGAAAATTTGGGCTGTGTCCCCTTCTGACAGCAGCATTTAGACTCCCAAAGTATGAGCTCAGGTTCTGGATTATGTTAAATGCAGTTCTGTGTCTGACTGTTGGGTTTCACAAGACTTCAGCTATAAATTCCAGTAGATATGAGAATAAGGCAGGAATATGTTGGACAGCTCTTTTACCTGGGGAATACTAATGTCTTTAGGAGCATTTCAGACTTTTAAGGATATCAATTAATCATGCACCAGACTGCTCTCATCTCCTGTCTCCCTGCAGAGCTGCCTGTTGGCACTGGGGCTGATCACCCAGGAGAGAAAGCACATTTCCACGTTGGCATGAGATCTGTCCCAGTGGTGGCCACTCCACCCACAGTGTGCTCAGCAGGCTCAGTGCAGCACCACAGGACAGACCATGGACCAGGAGATGACCAGGGTCTGAGTGGGGAGGGCACCAGCGCCTGGATGGGTTTACCTAAAACTGAGGAGAGACAGAGCTAAGAGAATAAAAAGCAGTTATATTTACAGAAGGCCTTCAGGTGCATTCGGGGCAGTCACAGCTCACCCAGGGCTACACCCAAAATGGACAGCAGGTCACAGGTTTTTCATACTTTATAAGTTTTATATAAGGTCACAGGTTTTTCATACTTTTAAAGCATATCTGGGGTTGATCCTCCAATTGCAGCTTCAGCTAATGAAGTCAATTACTCCAAGTTTGCTCCCCCAATTCACTGCTGTTCACATGTCTTGGGGCTCTGAGACAGTGAGGTGTCCTTGGGTTTTGGGCTTAGAGAGGAATTGTTTTGTCCAAAAATGAGAGAACAGCAGCTTAGCACCTGTATGGAGCCCAGAGTTATACACTAGAGAATTACAGGATTACAGATACATGAAAAATATAGAAGCTAAAATCCTAAGAGCATCAACCCTGCCTTAGGGCTGGCAGGGGTATTGGGGTGTCCAGAATGACAGCAAAGAGGAACTGAGCACCAGGGACAAAGCCTGGCTGTGGGGAAGGATCTCTGCCTTGGAATGATGTCCTGCAGGCCTGGCCTGGGTGTGGGGTGTGTGTAAGGTGTGTGTCTCCCTGCTCACCCTGGAGGATGTGCCCTTGCTGGGGTGGGCTCAGGGAATTCTCCAGTCTGTCCACACAAACCCATTCATTCCTGCAGTGCACACTGGTGCTCCCGTTGGTTCTAGCTGCTTCAGTGCTCCTGTGATGCTCTGTGCTCTGACAACAGCACAGAAACCTGTTGAATCACCCTCCCAAAAATCCCTGACAGTGCTTGTTTCCTGAAGCACATTTTCACACTGCCAGCTGCAGCACAGCCACAGCACGAGGCAGCAAATCCTTTTACACAGGAGAAGCAGTGAAGAAGCTGGGCAGCCCACAGGTGTTTTCCTGCTCCTCAGAGCTTGCAGACCCCAGGAGAGGTGCAGTCTGACTAAAAAAGATCTCCCTGCTCCAGGATGCAAGGAGCTTTAAAGCCCAGTGAGGACACTGTGCTGTGCCCACTGCACCTTTCCCCATCCCAGCAGTTCACTCATCCCAAAATCCCATGGACAAGCAGCTCCCTGAAAGGGGCAGGCAGCTTTTCTAACCCACAGAGGCCATGCTTTCCCACCACACTTCTAGTGGCTAGAAGGATGATTTCTTGTCTCTCCAGAACTATTTGCTCACTAGAGTTGGTGGTTTCTTGCAGTTCTTCTACAGGGATAATGTCCAGGAGGGTCATGGGGGTAGCTACTGTCCCTGGAAACTGATGTAGGAAGAACTGGTAGCCAGTAGGTTGCTTTCCAGCTTCTCATGTTCCAGGAAGCTTGTGCCAAAGATGAGCTCCAGCCTCTGTCTAATCCCTGTGCTTTTAAATTTAACTCTTGACCTTATTAGGGTCTTTTTCGGCATGTATTTTTCTTCTCCTTCTTCTTCTTCTACTTCTTCTTCTTCTTCTTCTTCTGCTTCTTCTGCTTCTTCTTCTGCTTCATCTGCTTCTTCTGCTTCTTCTTCTGCTTCATCTGCTTCTTCTGCTTCTTCTTCTGCTTCATCTGCTTCTTCTGCTTCTTCTTCTGCTTCATCTGCTTCTTCTGCTTCTTCTTCTGCTTCATCTGCTTCTTCTGCTTCTTCTTCTGCTTCATCTGCTTCTTCTGCTTCTTCTTCTGCTTCATCTGCTTCTTCTGCTTCTTCTTCTGCTTCATCTGCTTCTTCTGCTTCTTCTTCTGCTTCATCTGCTTCTTCTGCTTCTTCTTCTGCTTCATCTGCTTCTTCTGCTTCTTCTTCTGCTTCATCTGCTTCTTCTGCTTCTTCTTCTGCTTCATCTGCTTCTTCTGCTTCTTCTTCTGCTTCATCTGCTTCTTCTGCTTCTTCTTCTGCTTCATCTGCTTCTTCTGCTTCTTCTTCTGCTTCATCTGCTTCTTCTGCTTCTTCTTCTGCTTCATCTGCTTCTTCTGCTTCTTCTTCTGCTTCATCTGCTTCTTCTGCTTCTTCTTCTGCTTCATCTGCTTCTTCTGCTTCTTCTTCTGCTTCATCTGCTTCTTCTGCTTCTTCTTCTGCTTCATCTGCTTCTTCTGCTTCTTCTTCTGCTTCATCTGCTTCTTCTGCTTCTTCTTCTGCTTCATCTGCTTCTTCTGCTTCTTCTTCTGCTTCATCTGCTTCTTCTGCTTCTTCTTCTGCTTCATCTGCTTCTTCTGCTTCTTCTTCTGCTTCATCTGCTTCTTCTGCTTCTTCTTCTGCTTCATCTGCTTCTTCTGCTTCTTCTTCTGCTTCATCTGCTTCTTCTGCTTCTTCTTCTTCTACTTCTTCTTCTTCTTCTTCTTGCAAGGGGAGAGGGGGTGTTGCTTTTGGTTTTTGTTTTGCTGCTTCCAAACCAAGTTCCTGCAATTTTATGGGGAGCCGCTTTTGGTTTTTGTTTGTTTTGCTCCTTCTAAACCAAATTTCCACAATTTTCTGTGAAGTTGCAGGTAGGAGGAAAAAAAAAAGGCAGAAACTGATTGGGAAAGTTTAGGTTTCCAGCAGCCAGATGGAAAAATATGTTGAGCTCATGGTTCTCCCAAGTTTCACAGAAAGTGCCACATGGTGGAGTACAATATGTGCAATGTATTTAACACCCAGAAACATTTGGGCAATATTTTTTCTATTGATGGCATGGCAATCCATAAATGTAATGGAGAAGTGTGTGTAACAGCCTGTAAGCTTTTGAAAATTCAGCTTAGGCAAGAGACCAACGTGCCAAATGACCGCTTTCCTCCCTGAAATACCCTGCAGAGACAAAGAGCTGGGTGAGGTGTCTAACAGGGTACACCCTGGCAAGCTGCACTTACATATGAAGCAATTTAACACCTCCAGTAAACACTTATAAATTGAGAAATTATTCCCATATGGGGGATGATCTAACATTGTTTTTCACTGTTATCTCCCCCTCTTCACCTGTCTCTCCCTGTCCTCTTT